>JANEYF010000516.1:0-34804 GCA_029963845.1 Rhamnusium bicolor | reverse complement strand
AAAATCGTCAATTTTTAAAACTTTAGGCGTTTTGTGCGATCGGAAGATATTGTCCGATTTTGATAATTTTTTTTTTTGTTAGGCTAGTATGCACCTAAGGTAACTTTCCGCGCTATAGTTGAAACGAAAATTAAATTTGAAATTTTTCGCTCCACCCTAATACACATGTCAACATTATGGCTGTTTGTAAAGTTGTAAAAAAGCAGCTTCCACATTCTTCAGGTAATATTTTTTTAAGTAATATGGGGGCGTCGAGATAATTTAAAAAGAGAGGTTTAATTTAGAGTTATGGTACAAAATTGTATTTTTTTAAATGGGAATCATAGTTGGCTATAGTTTAGTTGAAAAGGAAATTTTATTCTCTTTCAAACTATATATCATATGTGGGGTTGCTTTTGATGTGTAAGTATTTAATAGCGAAAATAATCTTTGGGAAGGCATTACTTTTGCGTTTTTTTACATTTATTCCAAGTAGAGGTGTAGCATCGATGACAGTGTTTATCCATTTGTCAGTAACTGTATATCAATATTTTTGTTTCCGTCATAATTACACCCCATTTAATCGTAAAAGTGAAGATGTTTTACGCAAATTACGAAAAATATGATATGCTAGAATGCTTTATTCAAAGTAATAACAATTGTGATATTGCATCCTAACTATATTTCAATTGCTATCCAGAAAGAAGACAAACTAATAAAGCTATTTTTAAGAGGTTAAAAGAAAATCTCAATAGTTGTGGTCCCTTTAATATGCTTTCAAGACCAAAAAATTTCAACATTGAAGATGCTGAAGAAACTTCTATAACTGTAATTGAATAGCGGTTTCAAATCTTTCAATTTCAAGTCGTCAAATTGAAGTCGATTCTGGGATTTCAAGACGTCGAACTTTGGGTATTTTGAAGATAAATATAATCAGACCTTATACAATAAGGAAACAACATCATCTGCAACCAACTGATCGGAAAGCCTAAATATCTAATTTCATGTTGATAGCTCAATTAATTTTTTCAAAAATAATTTTTTTTTTTAAAAATATCGAAAATGTTTTCTGTATTTTAAACGCAGGTAAAAAGGGTTTATTGCATTTAATCATATAAAATAATACTTCAGTTTATACAAGATAATCAGAAAGTACACTCTGTACCAAAATAAGTTTATCATTGACCTCTTCATAATTCCAAGTACAGAGAGTACTTTCGACTACTCTAAACCATAGTATTATTGAGTATTGATTAGATGAAATGAACCTCTTTTCACATTTAAAATGAAAAGAAATATTCCGATTTTTTTTCATAATAAGTTGTAGTGAATAAGAGTGCACAATATGTTTGTTTCCCTGTTTTTACATAATTTCTTGTGACCAGGAAAACTCATAATTAATTGAGGATGGAAATAAAATTTACCGAAACGTCGGCAAGTGTTTAGAGTTACATTTTATATTAATTATAGTAGGTACGGATACACAACATAAAAAATTTGCATTTAGGAAGATAGATCACGAGGAACACTACAATTTGAAAAAAAGAATTTTTCAATTTGCGCAAATGCAACCGAAATATAAGGATGTGCTGCTCAAAGTGCAACACACTATATATTGATGGATTTCAAATTTTATCAAAATATATTAATTTTTTATAGTTACTCTTTTTTTGAAATGTGCACAGTCAAAAAGGAAGGAATCTAAAATAAAATTTCAAAATTTAATAAAAAAGCAATATTTTCTTATGAAATTAGTAATCTCTATATATTTTCCACCTAATTTCGAAAAGAAAAAAACATTTTGCAATATTTTTACAAATTATTAAAAAAATAACCTGGGAAGGCACACAATTTTTTTTCAACATTTTTTTTTTTTAAATTTCAATCGCAATTTTTTTGCAAAAGTTTTTTATTTAGTCTAGAGAGTTATGCCATAAAATATCGCTTGGGTCCCATGCTCCAATGCTAAAATATGCCATAACCAAATTTCACCAACCGCCACGGGTATATTATTATTTTGAACACTTATAATGCACATGTCGTTATTACTTCTAGAGTGTGTGCTATGGTTTGTTCAGTTGTACTCGTTTACTGGCTATTAATATCGGAGACAAAGCCTTTAAACAGTCTAAATTCTTAGTATAACATTAACAACTTTTCATTTAAGTTTATTAACCTCTTTGCATCATAAAAGGTGTCGGGTTCTTTGACGGCGGTAAAGGATCAAAGAGGTCGACGTTTTTATGTTGCAAAATTAGTTTGAAATAAACTTTACACTTGCTGCAAAAAACTTTGTACTGTATTTTGCAGGGAGATCCTGAGTTTCAGCATTGGCAATTGCTTTCCAATACAGACTACATGTACAAACAATAGGTCTGTTGATGGCGCAGTGGAAGGTCCACTGAGACCCATTCACAACAAACCTACATGTACAAAACAAAACAAAAATTTCTCTTTTAGTAATATTGGTGAAAGCGTTTTAAGCTAGAATGTTAGCGGACCATATGCCAAATTTGATCCATACGCGGTCTTCTTGCTAATTGAATAATAAAAAACCCAGATGTACATTTATCCCGGTTTCTTTCCGCGATACTGATTATACTGGTTGCATATATTACAGATATACACATACATTTTTATGTCATGTGTTTATGTATGTACCTGTAATGAGGTTTTTTATATAACTGACGGTCCTGAAAAATGGCATATATATCCGCTGCTTAATTATTAATGTATATAAAAAAGTTAGGGATTTTAAATTTTTGACAAAAACTGTGTTGTATTATTGAATAACTGTGATTATAATCTAAAATATGAAACAAAACGCCATCGCGTTATTGTTTGTTGGAATGCCGTTTTTTTATTTAAAAATATTCCAGTAAAGATAAAACATTTTGAAACTTTTAGAAATGTATGTACAATGTTTTTTGACTCATGCTTATATGGGATATAGAAGATAACCACTTTTAGTGTTAACTCAGCATTCTCGCTGTAATATAGCTGAAAATTAAACAAACCAAGTTAGATATAGATGAATTTGACAAAAGAAAATGCAACATGATAGATTATTTATAAAAATAACTATATGGTACAGCCTTTTTTCTTCACAAATCATTTTAACATTATCAAGGATGTACATTATAATGTAAATTTGCACTTGTAAATCTGCAAGACTACTCCATACCTTTTAGTGTGTATTAAGGAACCCCATTAAAATAAGCTTAGAGCGGTTAAACTGGTAGGAAAGACATAAGTCATTTATGATATTGATAATTGCTTTTATTGTACGATGTGAAAATATCAAGTTGGACTCAAAATGGAAAAGCGCGTTAAGAAAAAATACTTTTCGTACTTAAAATCGGTTACGAACAATAGGTTCTGTAAAGGGCGATGCATTGGTATTAAAGATTTTAAGATTTAATTGAAGAAACCCTTTTAGGAGTGAACATTTGTTGACAACCTGCTGAGTTTTTATAAGTTTTACAGGCTATAAAGTTTAATACAACTTGCTTTTCGAAACGGATCCGATATAAACTTGGATACGTTTAGGTAACCTGTTTTGTTGAAATATATAACGATTTTATTCTCCTGTTCTTATGTCTTTATTCAAAAAACGTTTTAACCAGAAAAGTTGACAGGTGTTTCACAAACATGCGCCAAATCATTGGTGGAATTTCTCATCATCTAATAATGTTACGAAAAGTTCTTACGAACACGGATTCGGTGACACCGTTGGGGTGTTATAAAGTTTTTTTTTAAGTTTTTTTAAAATATATCAGGAAATGGCCTGATCTAATTATTTGAAATTGCTGCTGGCTAAGAACCTAATAGTAAAATACGTTTACTCTAAAAACAGACATTATTGGCTCTGCCAGAGGCGTGCGTACATCGAGGGTCTCGAATTTTTTAGAAAAAAGTGTATAAGCTACTAACATTTCTACTTTTTTATATTGTATTTCGTGAGGCCAGTTGAAACTGGCAAGGCCAAACAAAATTCAAGAAAAGCTGGTTCGGTATATTATCGAAAGATTCCTCAAAGAAGAATTCCGTGGTAAAAAACGGACTCTTAAAGATGTTATTAATTTTCACAATTTACATACATGAGCTGAAGGAAACCTCCATTCGTTGCGAGGAGTAAATTCACAAGACCAAGCCTCCATTAATATTAGGACTGGAATACTGAAATGATATGCTTGGCTCCGTTGTTTTACCCAATATCATGAATCTTATCTATATTTATATAGGAAACGATTTGCCAGAATTAGTAACTGTAATTTTAATAAATAGAATCTAGTTTCACTGGTCGGGCGCCTCTTTCTATTGTAGCTGACATCCGAGCATACTTGAACGAAACTTCTACGGTTACTTTGGATGGGTTGTGGTATATATGTTGATTAGCCATCCTGCTGCCAAATACAAACCCTTTAGACTTCTACCTCTGGGGACACCTGAAAGAAATCGTTTATAAAACGTCCGTTAATACAAGGGACAAACTATTACATTTTAGTTCAAGCAGTTTCTAAATTATTTTGAAAAAAAAATTTAAAAAGAACTTTCTTAACAGCAATGAAATCTCACCGGGCCCATGTTCTTAAGAACTTTTCGTAGCACTGTTAGATGCTAGATCTCCACCAGTAGTTTGGCGCATACTTTCTGGAAACACTTGTATATGTAATTATGAGAATCAGGATTTTGGAAAATTTAATAGCTATGAATTGAGTAGTGTAGGTTCCAACTGACATTGGAATATCCAGTTTATTTGTAACAAAGGAATTAAACAAAAACTTTAATGTAGAATATTGTTACGCCACTGGACTGTGAGACTGGTTAGATGAGACTGGAATTGTATGAGAACGGCCGGGAATGTTCTGAATGTTCTAGACCTTGTGAATGTATGTATAAGAAGACGCACGGTGGGCAGAGTCTCAGTCTTAAGTTGAACGTGAACAAGTAAAGAAGAAATTAAGAAGTGTTCAATTGTGATTATAGCGAAGACATTATATAATCTATTATTGTTAATTATTAATCATTCGAAAAGGCTTCACAGTGTTCTTCTCAGGAATTAGTGGTGACACGTAGAATTAAACTGGACAGTGTTTGAGGACTATTTCTGGACCGAATAGTGACTTTAAAGGGATTTTCGAGAAGTTTCTAGAACGTTTTATTTAGAAACCGCCGCAGATATGCGAGCGCTGCTAACAAGAACGTGTTATAGAGAAAAATAAAACTCTAAGTGACTTTTCGTGAAAATTCTAGAACATTCGATTTGGAAACCAATGAAGATACGTGAACTGTGTTAACAGGAACGTGTTGAGACTCAATACAAGACTTAATAGGACATTTGTGAAAATTCCAGAACATCTCATCGCACAATTAGAGGAGATAAGTTAAATTTATTAACACAAAAGTAGTATAGACTCTAAATAAGACTTTATAGAGCTGATCGAGATGCGATAGATACATTCTATAGACATTATAGTGTAATAAATTTTGTTTTGAACTTTTAAGTATTGTGAGTTAATGCCATAACAAGAAGTATAGCGGAGAAACAAACACAGGACTTGCTAGCACTATTGTTAGAACGAATTAACGAACAAGAAAGAATACGAAAAGAAGAAAAAGAAGAACAAGAGAGAATGCGACAAGAAGAGAAAGACGAAAAAAATGAAAAAATTATGAAGGCTCAAGAAAGAAAACAACAAAGAAGAAAGAGAAGAACAAGAGGAAAGGCGGCAGGAAGAAAAGAAGACTTAAGAAAATGATAGAGAGCCTGGAAATAAGACGATTGGAGGAAAACGAAGATATAAAAAGAAGCTCAGAGGAACAGCAGGCAGCCATTTTCTCTCTCACTGAAAAATTTAAAGTAGATGTTATAGAAAAAAGTTGGTGAAGTGGAAGAACAAATCAGTGAAGTTAAAGAAATAGTGGATCAAGTTGAGGGAAAAGTCAGCATTGTTGAAGGAGAAGTAGCCCGGCTCAAACAACAATTAAGGAAGATGAGTAGCCAATTGGTACTGTCGTCTGGTGCTAGGTTACAACCACCTTTCTTTGACGGTCAAGGTTAGTGGTCAAATTATAAGAGACAGTTCGAGGCAGCTTCACGCTCAAATAACTAGAACGATTATGAAAAAGCAACAAGCATTGATATTAGCACCAAGTGGCCAAGCATTGGACCTGCTCCAAACAATTCCTGCCGCACAGCAACAAAATTTTAGCATTCTGAAGGCAGCGTTAGAACTAAGATATGGCGACCAACATCTCGCCTAAGTATATCAGGCTCAGCTTAAACCACGCAGACAACGAGGTGGAGAAAGTTTCCAGCAGTTCAAGGCTACGGTAGAGAGATTAGGCCATCCAGCCTATCCTGATGCATCAATGGAATATCAACAACAGTTAGCAGTTGGGGCATTTATTGATGGAGTAGGGGACCAAGAAGTTAGGCGGATTCTGAAGTTAGCCATGCACAAGCGAAGTAGTGAGGCTCTAGTACATGCATTTGAAATTGAGGCTGCCTATGAGGATAACACACAATCAAACCAGAGAGTACGAGTCATGGCTGTGGAAGAGACCAGGCAGATAAAACCATGCAAGTCGTATTAACCGAGTTACAAAAGTTGATCGCACAACCATTGACAAAGACGAATTCCCAAACGAGACAAGAATAAAATAGCGGTAGGCTGAATAGAAGTATCCGCTGTTACAAGTGTGGCAAATTAGGCCATATTAAGAGGAACTGTCGTGAGCTTAACATTCAAGATGTAATGTCCGAAGTATAAAAGATCATACAACTACTGAAATTCCATAATATTAGATTGCACTTCAGATGTTAGTAAGGTGGAGCAAATGACCCTGATAATTAGATATGTTTCCATCAATAAGTCTGATTCTGATTCAAACGATGTCGAAATAAAAATCTACGAAAGCTTTTTAGGTTTCTTACCTATAGAAAGATCTACAAGAAGACAACTATATGAAATTACAATTGAAGAACGTCATGAAATGGGACTTGATGTGCAAGATATAAGAGGGCAGGGATATGATAACGGGGTTAACATGAGGGGCAACAAAGCAGGAGTGCAATCTAGAATTAGGAATTTAAATCCACGAGCAATCTACGTTCCGTGTAGTAGCCACTCGCTCAATCTAGTGATAAATGATATAGCAAAGCATCCTTGGAGGCAGCTAATTTTTTAATATGGTCCAAAATATATATTTATTTTTTTCTTCTTCAACTTTTTGATGGGCAATATTTTTAAAACATGTCCAAGGATTAACATTTAATACCTTTGAGTGACACTCGATGGGAAAGCAGGATAGAAGCTTTAATGCCCTTAAGATTTCAACTTGGTGAAATATACGACGCTCTGTTAAACATTTATGAAAACCAAGACATCGATATCTCAATAAGAGACGAAGCTTGAGGTTTGCTAAGTTGCATTAAACAATTTAAATTTTTTGTATTCAATAATCATATGGTATAAAATTTTAAACTGTATTTATCCCATAAGCAAGCTTTTGCAAACAAATGATTTTGATTTGAAAAAAAGCACTTGAACTTCTAGAAAACTGCAAAAATTTCTTTAAAAATCTTCGATCAGATAAGTGTTTATTGAAATTATTGTTGACGCAAGAGAATTGGCTGATGAAATTAACATTGAGCCAAGTTTGATTCAACAATGCCGCGACATCGTGTAAGAAGAAAAAAGCCAACTTTTTATATGAGGCAAGGGACGAACCAATCGAAGATCCCAAAAGAAAATACAAAATAGAATTTTTCTTCTATACTATTGATTAAGCATTAAACGCACTAGATGGTCGATTTGAACAACTGAATCACTGTAATAACCATTTTCAATCTCTATATAATATATATAATTTGAAAACCATGCCTAAAGAGATACTGATAAAGATTTGCAAAGATTTAGAAAATATTTTGTCTGATGGTGAATCAGCTGACATTTACGGTCTAGGATTAGTAGAGGGAAATTTCTGCAGTTTGTGCACTTTTGGGCAAAAAAGAAAGTCCAAGTGATGTTCTTAAAATAATAACAATGGTAAATTTTGCTCAAAAATCTTTGTATTGCCTTAAGGATACTATTGGCTATTCCAATATCACTGGCAAGTGGAGAAAGAAGTTTTCCCAAATTAAAATTAATCAAAACCTTTTTACGCTCAATTACTACGCGAAATCAACTAAACAGCTTGGCCATTTTAGCAATTGAACATGAAATTGCTGATCAAATAAACTTAAAAGAGGTAATAAAAAAAATTCGCAGAATTAAAAGTGAGAAAAATAAATTCTTGTGATTATAACTCAAACAAACAATGTATTACTGTGGTTGTATGTATCTACCTTTCGTTTTCTAATTAGCTGTTAGGTATAAGTGAAAAAAAATGTAAATCGTAATACCCTGTATGTGTAAAACTAAGTATATATTTTTAAAATATAGCAACTAGGTATCTATAGATACTGCAACTCTATTTTGTTTAATTTATATTGTTTTGTACCAAATAATAAGTTTTAATACGCGTTTCTTTTTAAATATACGGTTTTATTGCAAATTAAAACCATCTTTATTAAGAAAAGATAAGTTGTTTTTTGTCCGGGGCGGAGTAAACACCAGAGAGGTCCCTGATACCATATTTTCCGAATTAAAAAAAAAATTAATTTTCGGGTATTTCGCCATTTAGAATTTTGCATACACTGTCATTTTAAATTAATTATAATTAATTTCTAACTTGTATGCGTAACATCGAATGTAAAGGCCAATAGAACCGCTTAAGTTCACTGAAATACAAGATACATGATATAAATCGTAAAATTATTTTTGTCGAATAGCAGGATTAGTACAAACAAGTTCGCTCTAATTTACTAGTTTTGTGGTGAAATCGTGTAGTTGTAAGTAAGCTGGAGGTATAAATACTTCTCGATGGTAAGATCAAAAAGATCGTTCCTCAACAAAATAAAACAAGCCTCACATGGAATTCGCGTATAGAGAAAGAAGTTCGCCGTGGTCGCTTAATTTGTAGACATCTCATGCAAATAATCGGCTAATAGTTTTAAAGCATCAGATAGTGCTCGTGAGGATGTTCCAGCGCTGGCAAATATGGCGTAAAATCGGGCCGACCGTTGATAGTGTCGGCATGAAGGAAGAGTGTTGTCCTGGTAATGGCCCCATCGATCACGGGTAACATGGGTAGACGAGCGCGGAGAGGCAACAGCGCTTCCATACACCTGATTAATAGTGGAGATGCCCTAAATGCACCTAAGACTTACCGTGTACCGGCATGAATCATAGGCGTACCGAAACGTATATGTTTTTGAACTGGCTGCTTATCTGAGTGGGTGTAGATTTGTGTTTTATTTTGGTTTACCGCAAACCTTTGTTGCGTACTTTCACGATCTGTTCACATCAGCTGGTGTAGCGATTTCATTTACAACAGCTTTCAAGGCAATTTTAAACGAAGGGCAACTGATACGTCTTTTATCTAATTAACTAACATTAACTGTTAACTGAGAATTAATTATTATCAATTTTGAATAGGAGATTTACTGAACGACAAAATTTTAGTTTTTACAAAATGTATTTATTTACGTAAAAATGGATTTTGGACTACTGGTTTTTGAAAAAAATTGAAAATGTATGATTTTGCAATGGGTGTCCCGTTGTAAGATTACAATATTATATATATGCACCCGGAAACCTTCAGTCCGGCTCCACATCAATTATAACCAAAAAAAATTACACATTGTTTTGTATCCCAGGATCCTGTGTAAAACACCATTTAGTTTTGTTGTTTATATCCTGAGTTCTGTTGTCTGATAAAGACAAAGTCTTTTGAACACTCAAAATTCTCAGTATTACATTAACAACCTTATCGCACCAAAAATCAGTTGTTTCATTCACTGTCACCTACAAAAATTACTTGGTAGATATGTTTTGCGCAATGTATTGCTACTAGGTAAAGGAAAATCTGGTAAGCATTTTGGAAAGAAACCTCTAAACTCAGCATTGTCGACTATATTCCACGTGTACGAAACATGACAGACAAACCATAAAAAAAGTCCTCTTTTGTAACTATACCGGCAATATTTTATCGATGGATAGCCGAATTTAAATGTTTTTTAAAATCACGGTCTGTATTAAATACGTAATGTCGATTGTATGAGGTACACAAAATATGTGAACCATCTGTCGTAAAGTCATCGTAATTTTCAATCACTTTCTGTAGTTTATGAACAAACGGTAATGACGGCGCCATTGCTAAGACCACTTTACCAAACCAAACACCTCCACATACCCGCACGCTTTCATGTTGCTAAGATAACTGAACTGGGTATATCACCGAAGAAGCTGCCATGCTGCCTATTGTACTGCCTAATTGTACACCTTTTTTCCTTGATACTGGTTATATTGGTTGCATATATTACAGGTACATAAATGAACACAACACATGATTTTTTATGTGGTGTGTTTATTAAATTTTATATTTGTTTTATAAGTGCCGGCTCTGACAAATGGAAAATATTTCCGGCCTCTGATGAGATGTGATATACCTTTGAGTTTGAATTACCACCAGATAATGCCAACTTTGTTAGTGAAAAATGGGCCAAGTATGGTATGAAGTATTTTGGTGTGGAAACTATTACAGGATTAGTAATATATCAAATATTCCAACAGTCTTCAGAATAAAACTGAGACATATCTGGCAGTGGCAGTCACAAAAACCAGATTCTATGAATTATTGTCTCATAAGCTGAAAATAGGAAGAAAACACTCATCAAATCATATCTGAAATATTCCACAGGAATACTCGTTTTCTTTGCAGTGTGTTTTAGATTCGACCCCATCATCAAACCTGTTTGGTATTGTATTATTCTCGTGATGCAATATTTTTAGCTTCTGTTTTTATGGAAAACACTGAGGAACTAATAAGAAAAATGTTGTGTTTATAGAAAAACTGTATACAGGTAGCAACCATATTACACACATGGAAAATATGTTGTAACTGTATTATTTGACTTGTCTACAGCTTTTGATGCCTTAGATAAGATAATTATTTTAACAGAATTGTCAAAGCTTGGTATAAACAATAGCCTGCTATATATGAAAGATAAGATTATTTTGGGAGTTCCACAGGGCTCTCTTCTAGGGCCTGTTTTATTATTGTTACTTATTAATGATTAGCTTTATTTTATTTAAGATACCTTAACAGTTATGTATGCTAACAATACTAACTGAATATAAAATACATAAATAATTGAAATGGGAATTTCATGTTGGTCATAAACTAAATGAATCATGTCCATTGAAATTTTATTATTATTATTTTACTATTACATGTCGTTCATATTTTAGTCTCCATTGATTTTAGTAGAGTTTTTGTTATTTAAATAATTTTAAGACTGATTTTCAACATGAACATAAATTAAAGTTTATTGAAAACAAAATATTTCCCTTTGTTGTATTTAGGTATATGCGCCAGCCAAAAACAATATCAATAAGCTTACTGCATTACACTGTACAATAGTCTATTCACAAATATTAAATGTCTTCCGTTAATAAAATTAAATACAAAGTTAAAGCTTTACTTAAAAAAAGTTTCGAGAAAAGCCAAAAAAGATCATGTGATCTAGTAATATGGTGTTAGTATCAACATTGCATTTTCCATATCTTTAAATGTTTTTATTTTTATTTTTTTTATTGAATTTAACAGACCTATTATTTGATTGATAATAATTCTTTATTTGAATAATTATTTATTACATACAATTCTTTTATGTGACTGTGTTTATTGTTTATAGATATATTGACTTGTCAAATGTAAAAAATTTTTATCTCTAATTGTTGAATAAATATATCTAATCTAATCCATCTATCTATCTACACACAGGATCTATTATATTACAACCTTAATTAACGCCGGAAATTTTAATAACATGCATCCAAGCCTTTCAAGAATTTCAAATATTGAGAGGCCATCTATATGTAGAATATTACTAACAGGGTTGAACGCCACTGGTTTCTAGCCACCGTGTTGTGCACTTATTGCTGATACAGATGCATATACTTGATTGCAACATGATCTCATTTAAAAAGACAAAACGAGTTCGTGTTGCTACAACTACACAATATATTCAGGATCGCAAATGCTGTATTATAACAAAATGCTTGAGAACATAGATAAAAATGGGGATCAAGTATACGGTTTTAGTAGCTATAAAGTAATACAATATGCTACTGCCGAGCAATTCAATCCTGACTTATTCAGTATCTATACGGTGAGTGTTACATGCCTATTATCAGTTTGAAATATCATTAATAATGTCTTTTAGAACGCAAGAAAAAAATCATCTAAAAGTTTCGTTTCGTATTTCGAATCTTTGGATTTGAAATTTTAGAGATATTGTAACATTGTAGTAAATATACCACCGAAGATTATTAGTCAAATTCTATGACATTCCAGCTTGTTATAGCCAGAATGATATGAAATTTAATGGCTTGATTTTGGCAACTTTCATTTAACTATTCAGTTAAAGTGATATTAATTAGTTAAAGCACTTGTAACAAATTTTCCGAAGTTTGATTAATCGGTTTTGAAGTTATAGGCAGAGTACTAGTTTCTGCTGTATCAATAATTTCTGATTTATTTGTATAACATTAAGGTAACCCTGATAAGAAAATATCAATCAACTCCATCAGTCTCTTTTTGCTGTGCACATTAAATCGACATGGGAAGCACTTACTTCTAAGAGAAGTCTTACACAGAGATCGAACAAAACGGAAAGTGAGCTTGTGGGTCGAAGGGACACCAAATGGAATGACTACAAAGAAAATCACATTGCAGCTTTAAAGTTAGCTTGAAGAGGAGGTGAGATCGGTACATATAAACTCAGTTATTCTCAAGAAGAGTTCAACAATAATGAATTGCTTACTGATAGGATTTTCTATAATCCTGTGTTTTTCAAAATTGCGCAGGTGAGGCCAACAAATTTGCAGATGCAAAATGGATGATAACTGCAAATATAACCCCAAACAGGTTTACCTCAGTGTAAATCCCAACTGGAAAATCAGCTTATGGTACAATATGCCGATTGGCCAACATATAATCTCCAAATGGAGAATTGAATATGGAAAAGAAATTGATTTGTATACAGAAGCAATACAGTTGGAGAAGAACAATAAATCAAGATTGTGAAATACGTCAGTGCAAGTTCTATTCAATTATTTTTGCAACTAGACAAAAAACATCACGAAATTATTGTATTCATGTTGTATCCTATTCTTAGATGTGCTATCATTTAATTAAATATAAAAAAAAGTATTAACCAATGCCTCTAATTTCTATTTGAAATATTGGAAAACAGTATTCCGTCTTCCTGAATGCTTGTCGAACTATAATTTCTTGAGAATTGTGTGTCTGGAAACTTTGACCAGATTTACTCGGCGAAACATATAACTTGTCCTCGAAATTTTCAGATGATATTTTGGCTCGTAAAAGTGCTGGAACTTTTCATTGAAACGACAAACATTATTAGCTCTTGTGAATACTTTGGGAAGATATGCAATGGATCACATTGTGTATAAGGATTTGTCTATTAAAGGCGATTTTAAATTTTAGAAATATTAAACAACGCTGATTGATTTGTATTAATTTGACTGGTACATCCTGCTAAGGATACGAAACAAATTACTGTAATAAAATACAACGAATTATTATAGTACGGTTGAAATTACAGTATTTCGTATGAATTAGATATTAACTTTAACGAACGCCAATATTCTTCTGATTGCCCGTAGCCCCATAAAAGAATTACTTAACTACCATTAATTTTCATCTTCCCGCAAAATATGGCAAGATTTTCAAGGCCTTTTTTAAATTTTCACCACGTCCTATAGGATTGTTCGCTTTAACTTACATCGAAGAAGTTGTTTGGATCGATTCGCGTGGATTCTTATAAAACTAGCAGAAATATTAAATACATTAAATACAAAATAATGCTCTGTAGGTGGCTGAGGAGAATAAAGCGATTATCGAGCAATAAATACAAGGTTTGGATGCAGTGTACGGCAGCTAGTAATTCTCGCAGCGTATTCTATGGCGAATTGCAAATTTACAATTATAGTAAGCCGATAGAGGGCGTTCTCCACATGACTCCATGGAATACTGGCACCTGCTAATACTCTTGGAAATCTTGGATTTAAGGACATAGGCGTAACGTCTAATTCTGTAAAAATAAGATTATTATTAGGAAAGACAAATGTTCTTAACTTTAGACGCAGCCCAGCATTTTGCTTTTATTTAAATTACTAGGTACTTTCATTACGTAATATAACTGTTTTTAATCAGACTCATATACAATAACAATGGAGTCCCACAAAGTTCAGTTGTAGGGCCACTATTTTTCTCAGCTCTTATAACTAAGATTGTGCCAACTGAAACAAAGTTTCTAAGATTTCCTCACTAATTCTTATATCCTTTTGAGCAGTCTAATATCTGTATTTTGAGTACCTTATGAAGATATATAATGAATGAAAGAAGTACAATTTCGTGAAAAAATAAATAAAAATATTGTATTTGTGGACGAATCTCGACGAATTATAATGAATAAACATATGTTTATGAAAAAAAACTGTCCGCATGTCTGTAGTATCGCGATAGCAACCACAGTTTTTGAGATAAAGCTTTCAAATTTGGTACACATGTTCTAAAGGCCAAAGAAAATAACAAATTTGGTGATGAGCAAAATTGGCCAGCTGAAAGAGGGTCTACGGGACCCAAACTTTGTTGTATTTGACACTACAATAAAACATAATCTTAATGAAAGATTATAAATCATGTCTACAATATGAAGCGAATAAAATGTATTTTCCATAAATTTGGCAGTTTGACATTTGAAATGTCTAATTTAGTTACAAAAATGTTAATGTCAATAAGAAGAAATTATTAAAATATATGATATGAATTATTATTGACAATATCAACGGACGCTGATAATTAACTATTTAAAAATTCTAATAAAACATTTCAAGGTATGCTTTTAAAATTTAAATGAGGTAAGTGAGGAATTTTTTTAGATCAGGATGATATATACTGGTATAAGAAAGTTATGTGCTAGTCACATCAGATATATTTTTTTAAGAAATAGAAATTGTGACAATAAATTTATGAAATAATAGAAAATTTTTTAATAATAATTTAAATAAACAGTAATAACTGTTACAAATATCTGTCTGTCTCATTAATAATTGAAAATATATTGTTAATGAGCGAATGAAATATTCATTTCATCAAATATAGTAAATATTGATGTACGAGGGCGCGCATAGCTAGAGGAATTCCTAAAAACGTTCCATGTATGGACCTCAAATTTTCTTGGGAAGATGGATCGATAAATGTTTGTTGAGCCTGTGAAAGAGTAACTGGATTTAACTGATGTAGTAGAGATTTCACATTTTCAAAATTACAGTAATAGTACGATGCTCATCTAACCAAGTTCTCCATCGTTTTAAAATAGGCTGTGTAAGTAATTGTATATTTGGAAGAATTTCGTGAAATACCCGAACACGATCTGGTGCTTTAAGGAAAACGCCGTCACTGGAACCGATACCTACCGTCCGAGTTCTATGATGACTGTGGTCATTTAGTTAGACCATTCGCCTAGTACCTAACTATTACAAATAAACTGTTTTATTTCTTGTTTAATGCATGTTATAATTATTATTTATTAGTATTGAAGATGTAAGTAGGCCCAAGCCAGCTAAATAATTAAAACATATGTATGCAGAAATTAATGCAACAAATTTTACATAATAAAAGCCATTGAAGGTAGGACTCCTTGTACAATATTTATCCTACAGTATAGTATGTATACCAACGCGGTATGTGGCTAGTTTGTGATTATGAGTGAAAACTTCTGAAATATGGCAATTTTATCTTTTCCTTCTGAGATACACCGATGACGCACATTCAGGATTGAGATTACCCGTCTACCCTAAAGATTATTACACAAATATTAATATGCAATATACAAACAAAAAAGTACTTAACACAGACAAAAAAATAAACATTTACATATAAAAAGCGGATATGTAAAAAAGATAATTTTTTTCTTGTAGGTGACCATGAACCTCAACTTGTATGAATTATTGGAATGATTGCAAATGTGCAAACACTGATATAAAAAAATACATATTATAAATCCACTAAGCAATTTCCTGAAGAATTTATTTGATAAATTAAACAAATACAATATATAAAAATAAAGTTTTTTAACTTACATTTCTTGAACCTGACCTAATCTTGACATGCCATTGAACAGAATGGGAACAACGCAACACTTTGTCTTTAATCTTGGAAAATAATCCAGGCGATTTGATAAAGTATTCTAAATGCGATATATAAATTGATTGAATTGTACAGGATTATTCATTATAAATTACCCACCCCTTATCATCGTTATTATTGCCTATAAAAAAAAGTTTTAAATGAAAGTTGTGTGGTTATGACTGAATTTTGTTAAAATGCTATCAAAAGTACAGTATCGTGCATATACCGTTTTTGAGTTATTGAACGTCGAATTACCTAGTTAAACTAGTTACTGTAAATATGAAAAAGTTAACATTATTAAAGTGAGCTATGAAAATGACAACTATTATGTTTGATAAGTGACATTTCTTTAACGAAATAATCAAAAAATTATTGTCAATGCAAAATTGATAACGTCTTTTTATATTTATAATTGCACTGGAAATGGCTTCTTTATTTACATTCAGATTGTTTATTCCAAGTGGAATCTTGTCTTTAATGACTTGAATACTATTATTATTATTATTATTGACAGTGTCTTTTAGAAATCCCCAAAAAATATGAATCCATAGGGGTCAAATCTGGACTGTTAAGTGGCCATTTAATAGGTCCATTATTCACTATCCATATTGGGAGTACATTATTCAAATGATCGTATGCGAAGTTGCCCCATCCTGCATCCAAATCATATCAAGTTCGGCTTCCGGAAAATTCTGCAAAATAATATTTTCTGCTTCTGGGATAATTATTTCCAGATAGGTAACTCCAGTTGAAGTATAATTATAAAATATAGGCGCAACAATTTTGTTTCTGAAAATTCCACAACAAACGCTAACAGTTTTTCTTCCTGATTTTTTATTTGTTTTACAAATTTTTTTCTGTTGTGCTTGTTTTCCCGCGACCTTCGATTTTTCCTATTAAAAACTCCTGCCGTAGAAAAGGATGATTCATCAGTCCATAATATTTTAGTAAAAAATCGGGATCTCATCCAACTTTTGAATCATCTGGCAGCAAAAGTCCAGCCTTTTTTTATGAGCCTCTGTTAAAACTTGTACGGGTAAAATTTTATATGGTCTGTACCTGTTATTTTTTAACATACGTTGGATTTTGGAATAACTTTTACCTAATTGATCGACTGCATTATTTATACTACATTCAGTATTTTCTAAAAAAAGAATACAATGTTTCAAAAAAAGTCTATTCGCGAATAAATATAGATGGGCTTACCTTCGAAATAGAGCAGTATATTCAGCTGTTCTTCCTGGTTTGCTTGAACTACACGCTTTTTTCTACTATAACTGGAGGTATTATTCACCTTTCGGTAAATATTTTTGAACGTATTTTCTGATGGTGTTGGACGATTTAGATACAACACCCTATATGCTCTTTTTGCTACACGTTTATTTTTGTTGTTTTGTATATAACAAGTAAATATTTGGACTTTATCTTTCTCACTGTAAACCATTTTGATTATTTCATTAAAGAAATGTCACTTATCAATCATAGTAGTTGTCATTCTCATAGTTCACTTTAATAATGTTAACTTTTCCATATTTACAGTAACTAGTTTAACTAAGATATTTGACGTTTAATAACTCAAAAACGATATATGGTAGGGGTAACGTATGGTATTTTTGAAATCAGGAACAAAGGATCATTCCAAAGATTTAATAATATACAGGGTATCCCATTCATTTAAAAAAATATATTATTCTTTTGTATCCCCTGAAATCTGCACGCTACTGTACTTTCGATAACATTTTAACAAAATTCAGTCATAACCACACAACTTTTATTTAAAACTTTTTTTCTATAGGCAATAATAACGATGATAAGGGGTGGGTAACTTATAATGAATAACCCTGTACGTGACGATGGCTATCTATGTTAAAAACCCTGGTTTTTGTGTGAACACACAGACATGGTGTTAATCAGATTTTCAATTGAACGCTGTATTTTTGTGACTACTATTATCGTTAGATCCTGATAAGGCACAGTCCATGAAGAAGTATATGACGATGCATTTGTAGATATGGCGAATGCACTTTTTTGTGTGTATAATAATAGATATGGTTTTGAACATATAACGTTCATAATTTTAAAATATCCGCATACAATGTTATTTTTTAAATAGTTTTAAATTACAGACATGTGTAGGAAAACAAATTTTTTCACAAGTCTATAAACATACTACCTTTGTTGATATTTATGATATTAATTTTAGCAATTTAAGTACGACATTTTTATATGTTGACTCCATCTTCTAATAATTTGCTCAATGTTGTATTGGTGAGGTTTTCCAAACGAATTTAAGCTTGCTCGGATTGAAAACTGCCGTATCATATCTGTTATCCCTTTTTCGCAAAAATATTAGAGATTATTATTAGTTAGATTAATGGAAGAGCGACCCGAGGTCGAATACTGCGACCTCATTAATCTTGTGTCAATTTGTTTTAGATTTATAAATAAAGGTAATTTATTATTATTATCTTTATTATTATGATTTTTAAATACCTGGTTTTAAAAGTAATTCACTTCTAACCAGGGCTCTTTTCAGTATTGACTGTATATGCACCGGTAGAAGGAACCAGTTAGATGTCCAATTTAGAAACAACTTTTTTTTAGCTGACCGGTTAATTTTAAAACGAATCGGTGAGGAATCGGTCGAGGTCGGTGTACTACTTGTGTAGGTTTAACTCTAATCTGTAGGGGTAAAAACATTTAAAATTTTATTCAACTATTCAATAAAGAATCTCCACAAAACAATTGAAGAGTGAAAGATACAAAGGTGGTAAGTGCCAAAACTGAGATCAAAATACTCAAGAACAAGATAATAAAAAGACGCATGGTCCTTACCGGTGGCTCCATATTTTAATTAATATGCAGAGTCTTGTATTACCTGTGGCACATAGCTCCTTTGTTCGAATATGGAGTATGGCATTTTACATTTTTCTACGGCAATAACTCAAAACCGAACCTCTTTGTAATTTGCACTTCAATTTAATGTTGTTTCTTGGTTTAATAGATGCTTAAGGCTAAAGACACACGAGGCGGTGTCCGCCGAGTGGCTGTCGAATCGGCGACGCTTTGTACTACCCACACGAAGCGCTTTATCAGTTGGCGCAGAAAGTACTAAAATACAATGTTGGCAGTTCAGTTCTTGATATTCTGTGAGTTCAGTTCAAGAGTACAGCAAATCTGGCTACTATGCAAGGCAGAAATTGTTAGAAAAATGCCTGTCGTGTGAATAGATCCGAACAAAAGGACCATGCGCCGCTCGAAGCAATAAAAACGTTTCGGCATGTCAGTCGTACGATGGTACGCGCTGTTGGATGTCTCTTGTATCGCCATGTGAACAGCCCCATAAGTTTACATTACAGCATCTTCCGAGGTGATGGTAGATTTGGCGGCCGACTCGGCGCACACCGCCTCGTGTGTTTTTGACATAATACTATTACTCAAATTTTCTGTCATATTTAGAAGACAAACGGCTAAATGTACAATATCGTCTAATAAGATTTTTGCAACATCTGGTGTTCCTCAGGACTCCATACTTGGACCTTTATTATTTTAATCTTTATAAATGACACCACTAATGGTTTATAATGCAATATATTGCTGTATCCTGACATTCTAAAACGGTATAACCGTATTGCTTTTATGGAAGACTGTGATGAATTGCAACTTTATCTCATACGGCTGTCAACCTGGTGCAGTGCAAATAAGCTGCAATTAAATATCGCAAAGAGCAGTTCGATTATATATTGTAGTATGCAGAATCGAATAAAATTTGCTTATCAGATTAATAGTGAGGAGTTAGGCAGTTGCAATCAGTTCAAAGATCTTGGTGTCTATTTGATACTAAATTGTGTTTTGCTAATCATATCAAAGCTATTACAGATGGTTCTTTTAGAAACTTACGTTTTATTTTACGTAACTGTAAAGAATTTAATGAAAATACAATAAAATTTCTTTTTAACTCGTTTGTTAGATTAAAACTTGAAAATGCTTCAATTGTGTAGAGCCTTGGCTGTGAAAATCACAAATATAACATTGAAAAGCCTCAAAAAACGCTTTCTTAAATATTTTTGGCATGTGTCATGGAGAGGGGAAATCTACATTGTGAATTATTAAATAAATTTTACGTAAGTGAACTAGAAACACGCGCGTCTTATTTATTACTTTCTTGTATTCCTTATAATATTTTAAATTGCAAAATTGGTTGTTCAGAGCTCCTTGGCTAAGCTAAGGCAGCTTTCATGTTCCAAATCTACAAACTCGGTTGAATTAATTTCTGTTCTATTTGCCTACGCCTCGAACAAATTTACAATTCTCTCTTTTGTATATTTTTTTATATCAATTCTCTCTAGTCTACAGTATTGATATTGTTATAATCTTTATCTTATATACTTCCTAACTTTAAATTGTAATTTTCCTGGCTTCTAATTGAATTTCTGTCTGGACAGTTGTATTTAAACTAAATAAATAAAGTACCTGACAAAATATCACAAACATGAAATAAATTTTAAAGTAAATTAAGTTTTAACAAAATCTTGAACACCATAACCTGAAAAACTTATCAATAAGACCCCTAAGACAGTGGCGTTTTTTAAAACTATATCTACCATATTAGTTAAAACTATAACATTTAAATTTAGAAAGTTATTAAACAAATTCGATTTTGAACATAACTTCACCATTCTGTACCTGCACAACTATGCGTTATGCGATATAAATTGATAAAGTTGATCGTATTATTTTTAACTATTCTATTCATCCCCAAAATATCCTTGAATAAGATTGAGACACTGTGTATATGTAACACAGTGGCTTGTTTCACTTAAAGCTTGGTAGTTAATTTAAATTTGCAAAAGGGCTCTTATGTTCGAATAATAATAATTACAATGATCGATATTAGACAATAAATGGTAAAATAATTTATCATTATTCAAAACTTTCATTTTATAGAAAATAAATATTTAAAAAATTTTTTATTCTACTTGTCTAATTTTCACTATATTTGTTTTTTTTTACAACTAGTTTCATCCTATTCGGACATTTTCAAGTAAACTAAATTATACGCAAATTTTACTTTCATTTAAATATATACACTGAACTGAATAGAAGGATTCAAATTTGTACAGATGTTATGTCTTTACCGATGGAAGCCGGAGTCCCCCAAGGCTCTGTGCTGTCACCCCATCTGTTCGCTGTCTTCACCTCTGATCTCCCAAGGGCCGAAAGCACCGCAATGGCACTCTACGCGGACGACATGGCCGTCACGGCCAGATCCTGGAGAGCGGGAACAGCCACCAGAAGACTCCAAGAGGCAGCCTCTCTTCTGGAAGAATGGTGTATCAAGTGGAAAGTCGCAGTCAACGCGGAGAAAAGCCAGACGATTCTCTTCAGGAAAGGACGCAAGGAAACCCCCACAGGACACGTCTCCATGTTCGGCGAGGACATCCAATGGCACGATTCCGTCAAGTACCTTGGCGTAATCATGGATAAAGGCTTGACATGGAGACAGAACACCGAAGCCATCGTGGTAAAGGCCAAGCGGACGAGAGCTCTCATCTACCCGATGGTAGGGAACCAGAGTAGGCTCAGTCTGAGGAACAAGCTTCTGCTAGTCAAAGCACTCATCAGACCACAGCTGACCTACGCCTCCGTAGCATGGGGATACCAAGCGAAGACCTATCTGAAGAAGATCCAAGCCGTGGAAAACGTGGCCATCAGGACAGCGGTGGGCGCACCATGGTACGTTAGAAACGCTGACATCTTCAGGGACCTGGAGTACACACCAGTCACCGAAATCATCCGGGATAGAGCGAAGAAACTGTACACCTTAGCTGAGGAGCACAGGAACCCGCTGATCAGGGAGGCCACCTCCTATGATCCGGCCGACGCACCGAGGCACAAGGTACAGTTACTGGATAACGGGTAAGTATAACTAATCCTTTCCTTATGGACCAAACCCACTGAAAAGACATGACACGACCAACCACCCTCCCACAAACCTTGCGGGCGCCGGTCAGTAAACCGACCAGTGCCCGTTGTCCCCCTGGCTCCGTGAAGGACGAAAGTGCTAAGAAAGTACTTAGGCCTTCACCTCCTAGAGCTACACAGTTCATCCTCACCTTGTCCGATGATCCAGATGACAATGTGTCAATTGACACTTTGTGTACTGGCAGTCAATCCCAAGTCACAGAATATCCACACAGTCCCTGACAGACAGATGACTACCCCCGGGGGTGACAAGCTGGCGAAGAAAGAAGACGTAGACAGAAGAGCGCCAGAAGAGGCCCTAGCCAGCAGGGTTCATCAGCCAGGACCCAGGGAGGTTGACCGAAATCTTCGGCACCGCTCACATATGTGAGTGGGGCCGTTCGTAAAGTAAGTTAACCCGCCCTGCACGAGGCCGGTCCAGGTCTACAGCGATGACTAAGGTAAAAAGGCATTAGTCCTGCCTGGCCCTAGCATCCGAGACCGTCATCATGCCAAATGGATATTGGCGGCGTTATGTCTTTAAATCTAGGGGTTTCTCAAGATAGTAAATTATATTATGGTGTGATTTTTATTAACAGTATTAGGTTATCTCAACAAGTTTAATAACGGAGAATTATTTAAATCTATTTGGTCGTTTAATATGTTGTAATTTTTATTCCTATTTAATTTTTTTATTTCTAACATTTCTAATAGATTGTTTTTTACTTTTTCCACAAATATGTAATATTTTAGGTTGATGGTCGTCAATTATTGTATGACCAGAATTTGTTAGGTGTTTATAAAAGTACGAATGTTGTTTATGTGTGTGAATATGTTCTCTATATCTTACCCCGAACAATCTACCTGTTTGACCTACATATGACGCGTTACATTCTGGGCAATCTAACCGATATACACCACATTTTTTAGAGATAATAATTTTTTGTTTTGCATTGAAAAGATATCTGCATATATTTTTGTTAGAACTATATAATGTTTTAATATCAAATTTGAAAAACTGTTGCTAATTGAATAAGAGAGTTGACCTGAATATGGTAATGAAATGTATGTTTGAACTTTTTTCTCGTTAATAATGGGGGACTTATTTTGTTTTTTGTAGATTAGATTAGATTGTTGATCATATTTAAATAAAAGTAAAATCTGTGTATAATTTAGTCTTGAAAATGTCCGAATAGGATGAAACTGGGTGTAAAAATAACAAATATAGTGAAAATTAAACAAGTAATAAAAAGTGTTTATAATTTTTTAAATCAAAATAGATATTCACAAAGTAACTTCATCTTCAATCAATTATTTGAAAATAAATATGTACAGTATTCGCAATCGCTATACGCTGGTTATTGCCATGCATATAAACGACAGAGAACAACCTGTTACATATAAAAGGATACATTTCAAAATCACAAGGTCAGTAATCTTTAATCTACTACACCTGTTACCTTCGTAATTAAATTTCTTTCACAGGGTCCTACTTTTGATTTCAGTTTAGGTAAACCGAAACCACGGTTTCGTCTAAATTACGGTTTCACAACATTAAAATCAGATAAAAATAAATACACCATGAAATTTGTAGAGATTAAAAACTTGATGAAAAAAAAAAAAAAAGAAAACGAAATAAACCATATGGCGCATAGGATGTTGTCCATGGGCTGATCGTACCGATTCGGTTGTGGGTGGACGGGCATATTGAGGTAAACAAACTGCCTTGATCGAGTTGCTTTGCAAGGATTCAGCAGGTATCCACTGTCCACCTACAACAAAAAATTCCAGCTCAGCTGGCAGAAATAAAAACGATACAAATTCTATTCATTATTGAATATGTCAATTATTATTTATACTAATAAACAGTTTTAAGAATGAAACATTTATTTTTTATTAATAATACAAAAAGTACAATTACAAGACAATACTAAACACATTTTTCATTATGCATAGTACAAGTGTCACATCACACAGTCAATTTAGAGTTGGTAAATATTGGGGTTTTCAAACTATCCCTGAAGTTAAGATGTTTGGTTGGTTTATCGTGTAAAATATAGATGTCTAACAGTCTATTAAAATACGAGATAAAATAGTTATCATTAGAATTTATTGTGTTTCTTGGAACTGTGTTTCAGTCGCTATTAAACTTTTTAGTTTTGTAACTTTTACACGCAAGTTAACATTTAGTTAACTAAGGGTCGGTACATTCAGTCTCGGTTAACACTAATCCGAGCCTGAAAGTTCCGTCCTTAAGAAGCGTGTTTTACAATAATATTTTGTGTAATGATTACCAAACCGCTTATTTTATTACTTACTTATACCTATATACCTCAAAAAATACTAATGGGAGACTTCCCAAATTTGGCAGTTAAGATTGTCAACAACATTTTAGGAGACACATTAAATTTGGTGAATGTGGTATCACCAGAAGAGACATAATGAATGAAAGAAGAAAAAGCGTACAATTTCGGTAAAAAAAAATTAAAAGATTTTATTGCATTTCTGGACGAATCTCGACGAATCATAATGAAAAAACATAACTTTATGGAAAATAATCTGTCCGCATGTCTGTAGTATCGCGATAGCAAAATTGGCCAGCTGAAAGAGGGTCCACGAGATCCAAACTTTTTTGTATTGGTCTTTACAAAAAAATATATTCCTGATGAAAGATTATAAATCATGTCTACTATATCAAGCGAATAAAATATATTTTCCAAGTATTTAAATAAAGCTGATGTAAACTGAAATATTTTATACATTTGGCCTCATAAAATGGGGTTAGGATAAATTTAACAGTTTGATATTCAAAAGGTTTAATTTAGTTACAAAAATGTCAATATCAATAACAAAAAATTATTAAAATATATGACTTGAATTATTATTGACAGTATCGATTGACGCTGATAATAATTAATTATTTAAAAATTTTAATGAAATATTTCAAGATACGCTATTAAAATTTAATTGAGATAAGTGAGTAATTAAATAGAATGATTTTTTTAGATAAGGATGATATATAGAAAGTTATGTGCTGGCCACATCAGATACATGTTTTTTTTATGTTCTTGCGACTCTTTCGGAATTTTAAACATCTGTGAAACACGTAATAAATAATTTTGTAAAAAGTAATAATCGTAAAACAATATATATGATGACCTTACTGTTATATAGGGCTGGGCGGTTATGAAATTTGACAATCAATAACCTATCATTAAAAATAATCGATTATACCCGATTAATCGATTAATCGATTATTTACTATTAATCGATTAATCAGTTATTCAATTATTCAATAATCGATTAATCGATCATTTACAAAATAATAATCACATGATCGATTGAATGATTATTTTTCGATTTACGATTATTTTTCCCAGTCCTATTCAACATCCATTTGGCATCTACTTTTTCCGTAGTTTTAGAAACAAAAATTACCAGGCTACAGAAGATATCTGTAAAATTATTTATAGAAACAATAAAATAAGTTTAAATTTGTTTAATGAGCCGACTACTGGATCGGAATCCTTTTTACTTTGCTTGTAAAATTTGATATGTATAATAAGATTTACCTATTTTTCATTTTCAAACTATGATTTCTTTGTTGTTTATATTTTCATTGCTTTCTTCATTTACTATTTGCAACATAATAAAATAATTGTTAGATGACTTTTCAATAATCGATTAATCAATAATCGTTTAATCGATTATTTACATAATAATAATCAAATGATCGAATCAATTAATCGATTATTTTTCGATTAATTAATTATTTTTCCAGCCCTAGTGTTATGTGATATTTTTTTAATTAATAAAAAGCAGAAAGCTTAACATTTTGGTTAACAATTTATTCATTTATTTTTATACTAAAAAAATAAATTAATAAATTATTAGAACTATTAGATATTAGTACAGTATTGTTATCAAAAATATCAAGCCACCGTGTACAAGGATTTGCGCTGGTGTATAACGAGGGATGAACACAACATATATGTGTTGTTAATTAATACCATATCAGCGGTTTATTGTTTACTGCATTACACTTTGTTTATGAGGGTGACGGTGAGTAGAATAATATTTTTTTGCATTATTGACGGCCTGGTTGTGTTTTGGTAGCTCTAATTATTTAATAATCACTAAACAATTTAAAATCTAACATTAAACAAAATCTTTCTAAATGAACCCCATCGTTTATCTGTTTCCAGAAAATCTTCACAAATACAACCGGATCCCATTTTAACACGATGGAGAACTTGGATGGAAGCAGCGTCTTATAATTCTTGTAACTTTGACGATATGAAAAGTGCAGTAGAGCAGTTAAATACCAAATTAAATTTATTAATTTATTATTATTACTACTACTATTATTATTGAATTACTATTGAGTTATTATTGAATTACCAAGCTCGATAGCGCAGTTAGCTAAAGCGTTAACTGACCAACGTGTCTAGTTTTACTGCCTGCCAACTTCCAGGTTCAAATGGCAAATTCGGAAGTAGTTTTGTATCCGCGTTTGAATTTGGGAATTGTCTAATTTATGTGGTGTTAATATTTATTATTATTATTGTTGGAAATACGACGGTATTTGTATCACTGCTTAGTTGGGGAGGAGTGAGGCGGTATTAGTATATCAACACTTCATACCAGTTTTATATTAATTGATGTAGTGCTTTATATAAATAAATGATTTTATTATTGTTGAATTATTACAATTTCTGTTTATAATTAATCATCAGTGTGTAACTGAGATCAATTCCTGACGTTTGTAATTGTAATTAATTTAAAAGTCCTACCTTTAAATTAATGATAACTATTTATAAAACAATACATCAGCTGGATTGATTATAATTCTTGATGCTATCTCCACATTGACTATATTTGAATTTATTCAGTATTCATAGATTTTTTCTTCTACGGGAATAAGAGAATCCATTGAATTTAAATTGTTAATATAACAAGTCTGAAGTAAAGCATATCTGTAAACATCTATCCTGTATATTATAATTTGAACTCCGAGACAATTTGTTTTTGTAACAGTTTCTAAATAATGGTTTATGATGCTCCATTTGTTTAACTGTTGTCTCAGGTTTTTCTTTTATTGTTTAAAATGGTTTAATGTATTGGTTTCGAAGATCAACGACTGAAATTAGGAATACTGTTGTTTCTATTGTATACAGATAACGACTATGTTACACTCAATGCCATTGACTCACTTGTATGTATTTTATTGTGTTTTTAATTTAAATGTATTAATTATTTTCCATGAAACAAAAAAATCTAAGCATTAAAAATTTGTTTTTTTTTAATCTGACGTTTTTAGATCTAAGAAAAGTCGTCGATACTGTGGCGCATATTCTCATTGATAAATTACAATTACTATGTTTTAGAGGTATTCCATTAATGCTCTTGGAAAGCTATATTAATCTTCGGCAACAGTATATATCTGTAAATTATAGTGATAGTAGCAAACTCTATATTAAATTTAGTGTTCTGCAAGGGACCATACTAGGTCCCATATTGTTTCTCCTCTATATAACCGACTTATTAAATATTGCCAATGAAAAATCTAATATAACATCCTACGCTGACGATACTACTATTCTCAATAGTGCTAAATCATGGGAAGAGACAAAAAATACTGCGGAATAGATTATGATTAAAATATCAAAATGGATATGTATGAATTTGCTGCAACTCAATCTTGATAAAACTAATTTCCTAACATTTGCGTTTTACAATTCAAATATCCCTGATATAGGTACAATAAAAGCTCAGTCCGCCAATTGTGTTACATATGATAATGATCCATGTAATTGTCACCAAAAAATTGGAAGTGTAAATCAAGCCTAATATCTAGGTGTTTTTATTGACCATAGCCTTAAATGGGATATCATTCCAAAGAACTGACCAAAAGAGTAAGATAATTAATTAAGTTCAAACAATTGAAACAATTTTTAGATTTCAGAACCCTAAAAAATTGATATTTTGCACTTGTGCAATCTCTATTACAATATGGAATTATTGGATGAGGTGAATTATCTGAAATTAACCTAGAGCCTTTGGTTATTATAGAAAAATGTATTCTTAAAATAATATTAAATAAAAGTATACTATATTCATCTAAACTAGTTTATAATGAATCAAATGTCAACACATTGGTCTCTTATATCTTCAAGCTACTTTAATATCTGCATATAAAACATCGTATCTATGCAAAAATGAGCATCAATAAAACATTTGAGTTATGATACAACAACCTTATTTAATACCAAAACCCAACAAATCCTCGTACAAAAAGTGTTTCCTTTACATTGCTCCTAAAATATTAAATCTCTTGCCCGTTGAGTTAAGAAATGCTAATAATATCATCTGCTTTTTCGACGAATTATAATTAAAAACCATAACTTTATGAAAACAAATCTATGCGCATGGCTGCAGTATCGCGATAGCAGCCATAGGTTTTGAGATAAAGCTCTCAAAGTTGGTACACTTGTTCTAAAGGCCAAAAACAATAAAAAATTCGGTGATGAGCTAAATTGGATAGCTAGGTCCACGGGACCCAAACTTTTTTGTATTTAACTTTACAAAAAAATATATTCTCAATGAAAGATTAAATCATGTCTACTGTATCAAGAGAATAAAATATATTTTCCAAGTGCTTAAATAAAGCTGATGTAAACTGAAATATTTTACACATTTGGCCTCATAAAATAGGGTTAGGATAAATTTAACAATTTGACGTTTAATTTAGTTACAAAAATGTCAATGTCAACAACAAAAAATTATTAAAATATATGACATGAATTATTACTATACTACAGTATCGAATGACGCTAATAATCAATTATAAAAAAAATTGTAATGAAACATTCAAGGTACGCTATTAAAATTTAATTGAAGTAAGTGAAGAATTAAACACAATAATTTTTTTTGATCAGGATGATATATACTGGTATAAGAAAGTTTTATGCTAGCCACATCAGATATTCACCTATGTAGTTATACCGTCTTTCACTTTCACCCGAATAGTTATAATTTACTCATGTAAATTTAGTTAGCGTGTATTTTAGTTTATCTGGCGTGTATATTTGTTATATTCCATCTCATGTAACCATCCACCCTCCGCTTGCCCCATACAGTAGCTACGTCAGTTTCCCTTCCTTCAGCTCCCAATTTCCAACCCCCCCTCCACTCGTTGCATCTCCGAAACTCACAATTTTTTGTAATACAACGATCTCTCTTTGCTCTCGATATGCACCACTGCTTGCCCAAGTACAAGTTGATAGAAATTTTTACACAAGCAATATTCTCCGATAGACTGACCAGAAGAAATGTTAGTGGTGGCTTTGGATGATTTTGGTGAGAAGTCATTTTTTTATTGAGGAGTGTACTTCAGATGGTAATCGTAGACGGTATGGCCGAATTACATTGTATTAGTAAGCCAGCTACAATAAAAAATTGTGAGACCTTAGGAGCATACTTTTGCAAGTGGATGAGTGAAAGATACAAGAATTACGATCAAGTACACTTGGTATCTGATACTTTTAAGAGTGACTCTTTAAATATGCTACAAGAATAGGTCGACAAAAGGGTGCAAATCCTGTCTAGAACAAGAAACTGTCTGCAATAAATATAAGTAACGAAATTATTAGTGCACGACAAAACCAAAGATGGGTTAACAGAATTCCTTGCAGCACATTTCCTGGAATTTGTTTGACAGAATAAAAAGAATTATGTTGTTATTTGGCGTGACAAGGCAGCAACTAATTACGTGTATTGTAACGATCCACAGGATTTGAAAACAAATAATTATTATTAGTATTATTATAAATTCATAATGAAATAAATACATTTGAGATTGGAAATAGATTTGGTAACAAATTCTTTCGAATAACCTTTAGCTTTTCAGATTTTCCATAATGGAAATATAGATGACTACTCGCTCGTCCTCGCCCTGTGTACGTTGTTGTATTCCCTTCCATAATTCGTCGTCATAATCTGAGGGCAAAAAATCCTGACGAAGTGCTGCCCGGCTAGCTCAGTCGGTAGAGCATGAGACTCTTAATCTCAGGGTCGTGGGTTAGGGCCCCACGTTGGGCGCCACTTTATGTAACTTCATACATTAAGGGCTATCGGCAGCTTTAATAGACGGGAACTATGGTCGTGGGTTTTATTTTTTTTATTTGATTACGTAAGCAAGAAGGCGCCAGCCAATATAAAATTGACAAGGGAATTATTGGGAATGTACAAAACAACACAGAAAATTTAAATGGCCGTTTTAAAATCTTCTCTCAATGCTTCCGTTAAATTCAGGAATGTACTCGAATGTTGAACATGGCATAAAACGATAAGTAAATTTTATTCCAATATACGAGACACTTGGTCCTCCTCTTCCTTGCCAGGGCTTCATGTGTTATCGAGGAGAGATGTAACAAATTCCTTTGTCCGTAAGGATAAGCTGTCATGGTGGTAAGCATTTAGTTTGGCAAGTGACGATATTCTAAGAGCACTAAGCGAATTAGGCACTTTACCTTCTCTAATGAAAGTTTGTCACATTATATATTACAAAGACAAAAATGATAGATATTGGTGAGGTGGTTAATTTTTCGCTTAATATTTATATAGGAAATTAACATTAAATTCTTTTAGGTTGAAATTTAACTTCGACCCATCCTGTACTAATAATTGTTTAATATCGGCAGTTATTAATTACAATAGAAATCTTTAATCCCACGTAAAAAAAGTTGATTATGATTATTATATAACCACCTAGAGTCTCATAATTTAATTCACTGACACTTCGCAATGATATTAGCCAATAACATATAAGTGTGATTCATACAATTTTAAACATTAAACAGTTGTGTGGAGTATAGTAAATTAGGTAATAATAATCATCACTTAAACAGGTGTGAATGGGTGTCTCAAGTATAGTAAATTCTAGTTTCCATTAACGACTTCTAGTAGATAGATTTAAGGATGGTAAAGTCATAATGAGTGACATGAGTCACACAACTATTATGTTTATACCGCACTCAATGTTTATGCGATTATATTTGAATATATAAATTGATTTAGACCTACGTGGATAGTGTGACCAATTATAAATATGGCTATGAGTTATTTCATTACTTGCTTATCGGTGTAGCCTTTGTCTGGTGTTCCGGACCTGTAATATTATGAAAGCTCTTGCTTACTTGTATTTTATGATTTAATAGAATTAAAATGTCTTACACCTTTATGTTAATAATTTTACTTTTGAAGTAAGTTACTAGATCAAAGAACAGTTTTGAAAAAATCGCCTTGTTTGTCGGTTAGTCGCACCCATGAAACTATTGAAGCCAATAAATATGCAGTAATTGTACATATTAAAGCATTTAAAACAGTTTAATAATAACTATGGTCAACAAAAAAAATACTTTGAATTTGTTTCCTCTCTTAAAGTAGTTAAACTTTACTAATGTTGGGTCCTGAAAAACGAATATGACTTACATTTTTAGTTTTTAAAAAACAGAACATTTGAAGAATAGTATTTATACAAGAATATATACCCAAATGAAACGACATAACAAAGATAGCTATATTTATATATAAACTAAAACAAAAATAAAAAAAAACAGTACAAATGGAAAGAAATTCATTTCATTGTCATTATTAAACATTACTACATCTATTTCTTACCTACTAGGGTCTCTTTGCAAACTAACTTTACTTACTGATCAAACCTGTCATCTTTATAAAGGGACCTCGAAAATCTTCGTTTATTCGAATCATTTATAACCTAGAATTTCGTAGAATATGTATTTGCCACGTGACTTGCCACAAGATCATAGGCGTTACGTAGGGTAAATTGTAATAATTGAATTGGTGTCTAAGAGTATAAACCAAATGAGTGGTAATATCTTAGAACTGTGAGCTAACTAAGATTTTTAAAAGTTTTATTTGTTTTTCTCATGCTAACATTAAAAGTAATTAGTGGTGCAGGAAAATCTAATGCTGGTCATAGACGTATGTGCGTAGGTAACAAGTATTACATGCGCGTATGCTGCAAATATAATTGATATCTCTGCGAGCCGTATTACAGTCTGCCTAAGTATTTCTTCGGAACCGTATTTATAAAATGATAAAAATATCATTGTCACGACGTACCGGTTTAAGATCTGAGTTTTAAATTTTTACGCATATACACAAATATAAGGATCTAAAGTGTAATGTGAGTGAGGATTGCGCTTTCACCAGGTAATTTAAATTTCCAAATCGATATAAAAATTAGTAGTATCAGCTAGTAATCAAACATTATAAGTCAAGAGTCACTAAGAAAACCCATAGAAATGGAATAGTAAAAATCCGTACGTCACCTCTTTTGTGTGTCTGTTAGTAATCCGCTTGTAGTATAACAAAAGTATCAATACTGAGCACTATATTCCAAACTCGTCTGAAGACTTGCGGAGAATTCTCTGAAGATGCGCAGCTCGCAGACGGAAGCATCCTAAAACATCTGGATGCCGGAGAGACCTATACATATCTGGGTGTGCAACAAAGACACATCCAGGATGTAAAACAAATAAATGATTCTCTCCGCGGCAAGTACAGACACCGTCTTCGAAAGATTTGGTCTTCCGAACTTTCTGGGAAGAACAAGGTGTCTGCAACTAACATGCTTGACGTTCCGGTCCTGCTCTACTCCTTAGGAGTACTGAAGTGGACAGTAGACGAGCTGCGCCAATTAGACAGAGATACCCGCAAGATGGTAAATATTCACAGAAGTATTCATCCTAGATCGTCCGTTCTTCGTGTGTACCTACCACGTCAACGGGGAGCCGAGAATTCTTGAACCTGGAGTGTACGCATGGCAGAGTAGTACTGAGTATAGCATGTAACATCCTCAGGGGCTTAGATCCCCTCTTCGGGTTTGTTAAACATCACGAAACTGTAGGAGTAGGAGTAGGATTGTTCAAAGCAGCAAAAAGAGCAGAAGATGAACTCATTCTCGCATTCGACACCAGGCGAGGTGGCCGGCGAGGTGCTGATGTAAAGTCAGTCACTCAACTTCAGCCAAATTGCCTGAAAGCTCGAAAAAAAGTGACATGTGCAGAAAATATCAACGAATTGTCTAAATATTTTTTGTGACTTCATTACATTTTAAAGTATCATTATTAATAATTATTATGTCTTTTTGTACAATTCTGGCGTTATTTCTTCGGCCCAAAAATAACAATCGAACTTTTACTAGGATTCACAGTAAGGCAAATATTTTCAGAAGCTTTAATAAGAAGTTCTATATCCCTATTAATTAAAATAGAAGCAGTATCCGCGTTGTCAACAGGAAAACGGTAATATATTTGTGTGTCGCCAGCATATGTGTGCATTACAGTCGCGTAGAGAGTTACTTAGATTTGAATTGTAGAAAATAAATATTAAAAGACCTAATATGGGACCCTGCGGAACACCACTGCAAATATGTTGCGCCTCAGATTTTTTATTATGTACAATAACCTCCTGTTGACGACTGGTTAAATAGCTACGTTGTGTGTAATATTATTTTTATAGAAATGAAGTGTATGTTGTTCTGGTGTATTGTCTAATTGTGAACCTGAAATAAAATAATTATTCAGATCGTTCGGATCTGAAAGATGTTCAGGTATAGATGAGCTTTTTGACTTATTGATTATATTAAGTTATTTTAGATCCAAATTGTTTTACGGTTGTTCCATGTAATTTTTGTGTAAAAACGCCTCTTTTCATTTTTAACTGTTTGATTTGTATAATTTCGCAATATTTTATAATATTCATAGTACCGGGGAAGATTGGTAGATTTAAATTTTGACAAGGTCCTTTCCCTCAAGTTTATCAATTTCTTAATATTTTCGGTTAATCAAGGAGCTGTCTTTTTTGAAATTGTGGAAGTTACAACAGGTGCATGGTGTTCAAAAAGTCTCAATATTAACTGATTAAATATTTCTAATTTATTATCGATACGTTGACATACAATTATTTGGTTAAAATCAGTATTATCTAAGTCAGTCTATTTTATATTTTTAATAGTCAAAATTCCTGAAATTACGATAGGTACATAAAATGGGCGTTATTTTTCTATTAGCTTTATCATCATCCGATAGATGTGATGCTTCAAAGACGTCACAAGAAATAATTTTAATATTTTCCAACACAATAATTATATCTAGTCACAGTTTTTCTAGTAGAAAAGCTGACAATTTGCGATAAATTTTAACGAATTTCATGTAATTTTTTGTAAGCCTCTGAAGTGTCATCTAAACAGTCAATATTAACATCACCTGCACATATATAATGTTTCTGAATTGGTTTTCATTGATAACTACAATATTTATAGCTGATTTCTATTTACCGTTTGGTCCTTTGTAAAGATATCTGGATACTGATTATAAAAATTTTTATCAAAGATTAAAATTGTCAATATTTCTGTTTATATATTATGCATCTACAGGTGTGTTAGAACCATTAGGTGCCATAACCAGACGAATTGGTAAATATATTGAATGTAAATTGT
>JANEYF010000515.1:0-52212 GCA_029963845.1 Rhamnusium bicolor | reverse complement strand
GTCATTAAAGACAGGAATCGACTTGAAATAAACAATCTGAATGTAAAAAATGAAGCCATTTCCAATTATAAATATAGGAAGACGTTGCATTGACATAATGGTGGACATATAGAACATCTTTTATGGGTTATCATTTATTTATATTTTAAATTTCCTAAATAAATCTTTGTTATCTATTTTGTATGTAAACCATTTTGATTATTTCATTAAAGAAATGTCTCTTATCAAACATAAGTTGTCATTTTCATAGCTCACTATAATAAGGTTAACTTTTCCATATTTACAATAACTAGTTTAACTAAGATGTTCGACCTTTAATAACTCAAAAACAAATATGGTAGGGGTTACATATGGTATGTTTTTGAAATCAGGAACAAAGGATTATTCCAAAAATGTAATAATATACAGGCTATCCTATTTAAAAAATATATAATTTTTTTGTATCCCCTGAAATCTACACGCTACTGTACTTTTGATAGCATTTTAACAAAACTCAGTTATAACTACACAGCTTTTATTTAAAACTTTTTTTTCTATAGGCAATAATAACGATGATAAGGAGTGGGTAATTTATAATGAATAACCCTGTACCTCAGTTCTCGTAATTTTTATGGCATTTTATGCGGAATACTCGCAGAATTACATCAATAATTATTATAATTATTATTCTTAATCAGACATGTAAATACCGTAGTATAAATACTATAACTAAGCTCTGAAAAAATCTAATATTGCAGCAAATAGGACAAAAATAGTTTGATATTTTCTAATGTTTATCCGAATGTTTATCTTTCCAAGTTCAGTTTTGTTATCGATTGACAAAATAAATGTTCTCTTAGCCCTTCATCTAAGGTTTTCTAATAAATTTTATTAATATTTATAAAGAAAATGAAACACCTTAGATAATCAAAATGTTATGAAAATACTTTTCGACAGACATGTCGTCAAATGAGAACACTCGTGAAAACCATAGGGTTCTAAGCGACATTTTGTTCAAAACAGAGATGTTTATTTCAACCTACTGTAAATACTTTTCTGCATCTTTCTCGCTAGGAAATGTAACTCTTTAATGGAAAATGGCGCCATAAGCTTCACTTTCAGATGATTCTATTTGTTACAATTTATGTTCTTCGTAACTATTTGAAATCGCAACTAAAGAATATTTATTTTTTATACGTTTTCTGCCGTCTACCGGCATATGTTTAATGAATAAAAATTACATTACTAAAGTTTATACTATGTTTAGATTTTTTTGTGTTAAAGTATACCTACTTTACAGGTTCTTACAAATGCAAATGTTATTTAATTCCCTTTTTAATTCCTACAATTTTGGGTAATTTAAACCATTCTACAGGTATCATGTCAGATAAATATTAGATTATTTCTGTTTCATATGTTCCACATATAAAAATGGAACCAAAGTGATTTTTCTAGATATTATAATCTAAAATTCATTCGCCTATAAAAATAGTAAATTGTTACATAGAACCATGTAGTTCTCATGCCACGAAATGTTAATTCAAAATTTCTACAAACTATCGCTCGCAGTGATAAAACTTAAAAGGCACTCAGGCACATTTTCAAGTATTTAGCAAATGTAAAGCAGCACAGAAACCGACTATCCAAAGTTAAAAAAGTTTCGATTTCGGTCATTCTAAATAATGGCGTAGAGTTTGCTTGCTATAAAAGTTTTATGTGTGTTTCAGAGTTGTTCCAATTTATCCTCATATAAAGCCAATGAGCCAATATGTACATATACTGGGTAATCTGAAATAAATAAGTAAATATTTGAATTTACGAAATTATTGTAATGATTGCTATCTAAAAAAGAAGCGTTGGACAAACGAAAATACATATTCAAAAGAGCTTTTTTCCATCTGAAATACGAACAGTCTAGTGTTATTCACTGGGGTCTTGAGAATAGCCATAAGACATATTAGCAACTCAAAGCAGTATTTTGATCAAGAAAAATCTGCAAATAGCTCTTAAAGTTTTCTGTTTATGATAATTAAAAACGAAAACAGTTGTCTCATCTTAAGTCATATGAAATTTAGTAGGCAAAATTACTGGGAAAACTAATCAGCTCAAAATTTCAACTGATACAAAAATAAACCGCCAGTTATCCTTGAATTTCATCTGCTAAATATGCATTTTGATAAGATACCTTAAGATAAGGTACCTAATAGAACTAGTGTCATATACTCCAAAAAGAATTATGCCTGGTCTATCCCATCCTAGATCCAATTATTTAGCTGCGCTGTCCTGATGAGGAGCAATAACTGCGGAACAGTCATCCATAGCTGAATAGTTGTTTTTTGGGATATTGGGCAGTAGTCCTTGCTTCACATATTTATTTTGGCCACCTGATGAAAGTTTCACTTTAAAGTTGACATAACATAGCTCCAATATGAATGTTCACACAGTTCCAACAAAGAAGCCCATATCTCGATCTATCATATTTTTAGTCATACACATATACATAAACGGATTTCAGTGCAAAAATGTGCTATCGATAGTTGACATAATTTTAACCCTTTTGCTCCGGGAAACGGACGATTCCGCAAAAAATTTTCGCGATGTGTAGCAGGGAACCAGATATCTACGCACGACAAGAGATGCACTTAACTACTCGAAACATACGTATCTGTCCTTTACACAATATTGGTTCAACCTTTTTCTTACTCCTCCCACCGTTAGTTCTAATTGGTTGTCATCTCCCACTTCCTGAAATAACATTTTATTCTAAGTCGTTCGGGCTCTTTCTTTTAAGTGTTTAGTACATATTTGCAAGTATGTGTGTGATGTGCTTTTATTCCCAATGACATCGCAGCGACGGAAATATCGAAAACCTTTAACAGACTAAGAACTGCAGGATATTCTTACGGTTCACGACGAGAGTCGTACGTATCCGCGAGCGAAGTCCGCTGCCGTCTGTGTAGCCGTGGCGTGCTAAAACCGTTGCCGTCCTGAAAGGGTTAATCCTGCTAATCTACAGCATGTTCCGAAATGATTGCAAATGATTTTATGGTGCGATCCTTTGGCTTATTCTAAGGCAACAAGTTATATAAAGGTATGTCATAAACTGCATATTTTTCAAGATAAAGTGTTGAATTCCGAAAAAAAGTTCTCTCAAAAAGTTTAAAATTTATCCCTAACTGGTAAGGCCACATTATTCATTATTTGCGTACCTTCATCAATGTCTACATAAACGGAGCGTTTGTAAAAAGGAACAAATGGTGGAAGACCCTAGAGAAATTCGAACGACATAGAGACGCAGCAATCCTTTATCAAACTGAAGATGATCCGGAAGCAAGTACGAGAAAAAATGATACTATCCTGAACGTTAGCCAACAAACAATTTGGAAAGTGGTAAAGGAACAACAGTTATACCCATACCATATTCAGCGGATTCCAGCACACTTACCTTTTGTTGGGTAATGGTCCTCATTTTGAGAAATACTACATCATCAACATGCCGACATTTCGATAAATTTTATTACCATCCTCAGGGCGCTACAAGATATAAAATTATGACGTATGATTAGAATTATGAAAAATGTAAATTAAAAATATAACATGTGAACAAATAATAAAAAAACAATATTTCTTCATACCCAGTGGTTTTATCTGTTTGTTTCCTCTTTTTTATAATTTTTATCATCACTGAATAATACATCTTACTAAGTGTATTATTATGTTTCAACCGCTATTATCAATTACAGTTTTGCATCAAGGTGATCTTATCGTTAGAAACTGCTGCCGTGACTTGGAGTTTAGAATTAGTAATTTTTGACGTTCCAAAAACGTCACATTTTTTGAGGTTTCAAAAAAGTCATATTTTGAAGTTTCAAAAAAGTCACATTGGTGGATTGTCACTAAAATTTTTTGTAGACATTGGGACCGATTGTGCTTATCAACGAACTCAATCTCTTCCTTAACCTCTAGAATGTGTGTACCAAATTTGAAAACTTTATCTCAAAAACTGTAGCTGCTATTGTGAACCACACAGACCCAGACACACACAGACAGAAAGAATTTTTTGTGTCTAAAATTTTGTGTATCGTCATAGTTCGTCGGTTCGTCCAGAAATGCAACTAAAAATTTAAAACAAAATTTTCACGAATACATAACCCTCACTTTGAGGGGTGAGGAAATAATAGATTTTGAGATGCCTTAAAAAAAGTATATCTAAATATTTTTAATTATTGTTAGTTTGTTGTTATTTTTATTATCTATTTATATGTATGTGCATGTGTATTGTATGTGTATAAACGGATAGGCACCTATTATGTAATATATTGTTATTATTTTTTTTTTTTTGTTCCATATATTATAATATATAAATAAACATCATAATTTTATATCTTGTAGTCCCCTGAGGATGGTAATAATATTTACTGAAACGTCAGCAAGTTGATGAAGTAGTTTTTCTCAAAATAAGGACCTTTACCCAACAAAATTTTTATAAATATTAATAAGCCAGTCTAAACGTTTTTATTATATAATATTTATATATATGTATATATGTGTATTTATATGTGTGTATTTACATTTGTGTATATTTATTTGTATATTATATATGCAGTATTTTTTATGTCTGTCCAACATTTGTCGTATTTTTTGTCTCATTTAGAGTCCTGAGGATGCTAATAAATATAGCGGAACGTTGACTAAATTAAAAAAAGTAGTTTTCTATTTTGACTGGCCCATTTCCACTAAGTAGTATATGGCACGTCACTAAATATTCAATAAAATAAAGAATAATCCACAGAATTTAAAGTTATAGGTATTATCGCTCTATTTTAAAAATTCGAAATAATTATTTTGGCATTGAAGGGATAAATACGTTCCACCCTGTACTATCTTCAATTATAAATTTCAATATACGATTCAGATCAAATTGGTTACCCCGTCCTGCATTGGGTGAAAACCCAACTTTTCTTGTTTAACGAGGAAGTAGTATTTAACCCAACTATTATGGTCTATCGGAAGTTTTGGTTAATTTAGCTTTAATAATAGATGATATACCATATTTACCCAATGTAGGTTTAGTCTGTATTTAATAGATTGATTGAATTTTAGGAAATTACGTATCTAGGGTGGTTTAAATTTCAGATAGTAATAATTAATAAACTCTTGGTAATTAAAGTATATGCAAGCCCATTATAATTAAATTAATCCGGGAATCTGGTAGAGCGTGACTTAGTGGATTTTATTCTTAATTATTAGTGTTATTGTTTAGTCCCTGGTTATATTCTCATAAAACGAAATTATTGCTGTAAATAGCCGCATTTTTAATCATGGTAATACGATAATAATAAAACTTTATTTATAGCATATCTCAACAAAAGAATAATAATCTATCTAGATTTACATTTAATAACAATACAATTTATATTGATCCAGTATCTCCATTATATCAATATTCTATTTTCAGTTGGAAGTAAAAACTTAAATCAAATATTTATCTTTAGTCATATGTTTTTTACAATATTGATACATTTTTTCATACGTAATAGTAGACCATTATACCGCTATTGAGATAATGGTTATTTATCAATAAGTGAGAAAATAAGGGTCAAGAATGCGAAAACTATATGAGTGAAATAATAATTTGTTTCCTCATGCATTGTGCACTTTATTTTTTCTGTGGCTGTTCAAAAGTAAAAAAGAAAAGTATATGGAAACACGTTATGACACTGAAATGTCATTTTCATGAGATTTCTACTACATTATAAAAGGTGATAGCTCCCTTTCATCGTACCTCTCTGTCTATGTTTGCATAGAGTTTCAAACGCAACGGCTTTTTTTCCGATACAGGTGGACGATCGGGGATTGCGGAAATAGAAGGATTCATAATTTCTTCAGCCTGTAGCCACATTTTCATTTCTCAATTTCCGGAAATGAATAAGATATGAATTTTTGAAAATACTTCTGCATTTCGGTTCGCGTCGCAGCTACCTAAACGCTGATAACTGCCTTTCATTGGGCCTCTCTGTCTAATTTTCGGGAAATTGGTTACTCTAAAGGCTTTTTTCCAGGACCTTTTCGACGTTTTTGGTTCACGAAGATCGATAGTAGGAATAATTCTTCAGTGCGCCGCGTCATTTAGATTCCTTATTTTTCAAAAACAAGAAAGATACGAGAGATACGAGTGGAAAAGTAAAATTGCTTCACACCGGCATTACGTGTAGAAAAACTATATTGGGATAGAAAAAACTGCGGCCATATTTAAATTTTTAAATAAATTTTAAGTGTAAACGTCAAAAATAACACTTTTCGTCCGCTCCTGCCGCCCTTAAGCCGCGAGGTCCGGGTCGGTGAGGGCCGGCGAAGCTCCCTCCCAACCTTGATGCTTTGATCAGTACACAAAAACCCGTTACGAAAGTTCCCTTCCGCGAGATTTCTGCGTTCAAAATTTCCCCTTCAAAATCTTTTCGAAACTAATTTTTATTTAAATTTATTAGAGTGGTATACGGTGGCCCGAAGAAAATTTAGCGTACCCGGTGTCCCAAATACGAAATTTTCGTTTCCGGCCATATCCGGGCCGGGGAATCGATCCGCGACTTCAAAAAAATATACGGGGTGTTTTTAATGCCAAAATCGAAAAAAAGTGATTTTTTTCGGAAAAACTGTGACGTTTCGGATCAGAAAGGGCCAGGGCCGTTTCCGTGAGGGCCGTATGGCCGAAACATGCCGATACGTCTGGGGAGACCGGGAAATGGAGAATCGTCCCGCGGAGCTGATTCGACAAAAATTCGAAAAATAATTCGAAAAAAGGTGATTTTTTCGGAAAAACTGTAACGTTTCGGGCTAGAAAGGACCGATGGATCCTTCCGTGAAGGCCGGAATGCCGAAACATATCGACACGTCTCGGCGGACCCGATTCGACATTTCCAAAGGGCCGTAGGCCCTTTGCGTCGAGGCCGAAGGCCGAGACATTATGACGCGTCTCGTAGCCGGAAATGGAGAATCGGCCCGCAGGGTCGATTCGACATTTCCAGAGGACCGGAGGTCCTCTCATCGAACGCCTGAGACGTTGGGTCATCCACAGGAGCTAGAAATAGGCGAAGCCGATTTCTAGTCAATAAATTAATTCGCGAACAGCGAAATTATATTCTGATTTCTAATTAGACTACCAAAGAAGTTATATGTTGTAAATTATATTATGGCGGGAATACAAAGTTGTTTACAAGCTGCAAGAAAAAAGTCATTAGCCGCTTTTCCAGAAAAAGAAAATACATTCAAAATTGTAAAAATAATTAAAAAATAAGTGATTCAGAGTCACACGCATCCGATATCGAAGAGGCTGCGGTATCTGTAATATCTTCAATGGTATCTGAGAAGTCCAAAAATAATATAAGATTGCTTACATCTGTTTTGACCAATGATGTGGTGAAAATAAAGTAAGAACATAAACGAGAAAGAATTATCATTTTAAAAACTCTGACATTTGCTTCGTATTTATGCATTTCAAGAAAAAAATAATAAAATAATTATTGGATATTAAAATAATCATCCTTTTATACCTAATATGATAACAACAATAAACTTAAGACCCAAACAGTATGTACAACCAGCAAACAGTAACAGTTATAAATACTTAACGGGGACATAGAATACCATCCAGTGAACGAAACGGCCGGCGTGTATGATAAAAAGTCCGCCTATGAGTGTGGCCATAGGTAAGTAACTCATACTAAATAAATAAATAAATGTTTTTATTCATCTCTTAGGCTACAATATATTATAGATAAGATATGTCAGCAGGTGGCCATATTAATTATAAAAAAGTAATTCCTGGTGGAAGTTCACCTGCATAAAAAACATATAACAGTATAAGAAACACAATTAGATACATGTACATGGAACAAAAAACAAACAATAAAAACATAGTATATCAGCAAATACAGAGTAAAAATATGACAAGCAGTGTAAATAGATTAGCAAGCAACACACATTTTTATTAATAAATATAACAAAACGTCAGGTGACTTTGGTTTGTAAAAAACTTATGAACTCATTTACAGAATAAAAAGAATTATTTGTTATTATTTTTTTTAAGCAGTTTTTAAAGCTAACTAAAGATCTGCATTCTTTTATAACGTCGGATAGAAGGTTATAAATGCGACATCCGGAATATATGGGTGATTTTTTATACCGTTCATGGTTATGTTTATTTAAACAAAATAACTTTCTCCCTCTTGTGTGATAATTATGAAGATCACCATTGTGTAGAAATTTGCTTTTATTCACGTAAATATACGACAGGAGCTTCATCAGGTATATAGATGTTATATTTTTTAAATATATTGATTGATTATAACCGATGTTAAATATGAGCCTTAGTATCCTTTTTTGGATTATAAAAATTCTATCAATACTACTGGATTGTCCCCACACTACAATAACATATTCAATAGGAGAATACACAAAAGCATAATATACATTTAGTAGAGTATGAGTATTTAAAGATTTTTTTGTGGGACCTTTTTACGTAAAAGATTTTGTTTAATTTTTTAGATACTATTTCAATATGGCGACACTAATCTAAATGACCGTCTAGGGTTATTCCCAAGAAAGAAGCTGAATTTTCTATTTTGATGTTGTGATTATTGATGTGTAATTATTATCAGTCACTCAGTGCTTGCTTTTGAATTCAATACAAATTGTTTTGGCATAATTAATTATCAAACGATTTTTTCCACACCAATCACTAAATTCCTCTAAGAGTATATTATTTTTTTGTTTAACAGTCAAAGGGTTTACATCGGATACTACAATTGTAGTGTCGTCAGCATACATGAAAACTTTGCTCTAAGTTATATAATTAGGGAAATCGTTCACAAATAATAAAAAAATTAGAGGGCCCAATACACTTCCCTGCGGACTTCCAATGTTTATATCGTATATATTGGATTCCGCGTCATTTATTTTTACAACTAATTTTCTCTGCGATAAAAAATACTTTATCCATTTATTTTTAGGATCGCGCAAGCCCATACTGAATATTTTTTCAGATACAAGTTTTGTCTCAGGTGTCGAACGCTCTAGTAAGATCAAATAATACAGCCACTACATGATGATTTTCATCCACTTTTTTTGGTTTACATGTTGAATTAGATTAATAGTTCCGTTGAAAACCCTGGCTCGAAGCTGTGTTGGGATTTTGTTAAAATATTGCTTTCATTTAAAAAAAATTAAAATTCTGTTATAGACAAACTTTTCGAAAATTTTGGAAAATATACTCAAGAGTGATACAATTCTCGAGATTGTGTTGGTAATCTTTTTTTAAATATAGGAGTAACAGCTGTATTTTTAAGAGAGTTAGGAAATTGTCCCGTTGAGATGGACAAATTTATTAATTCAGCAAGAACCTTTGATAATTCATTAATGCACTGTTTTATTAATTTGACTGGTACTTCATCTAGGCCTGTAGATTTTTTATTCGCTAACTTTTTAATAACCTGTTCAATTTCACTTTTAGTGACTGGTGTAAAAACATCGTTTCAGCAATAAAAGTAGGGGATGTGCACAGGATGACATATTATTACCAAAAAAATCCTCAAGTTTATTCTCAACAACATTTGATAAATATTCTCCGAAAATGTTTGCAATTTTTTTTGGATCACAAATTAACATATTTTCATAATTAATTGAGGTGATGGTACGGTTATTTTTAGATTTTTGTTTTAAATTATTAACTAGGCTTAATACAGTTTTTGTTTTGTTATGAGATGTATTAATAATAGCTTCATAATGTGCCACTTTTTCGTTTCTTGCATCATTTTGTATATTTTTTTTTAACTTCTTTATATTTTTCTTAATAAGTCATCCTCTAGGTTTTTTTAAGCCAGTTTAATTTTTTTTAGTTGTTCTATATCATTCATTAATTTTTTAATACTTAGTTACTTACCGATTTGTGTAATATGTATCATATTTTCTTACTACGAGTTTGAAATAAAACTTTTGCCTAAACTGATTAATTTTGGTGATGAATAAAAAATAATAGACAACTGAAAGTTTGTAAATGAAACCGACCTTATACTCGTATCATATTATAAAGTTAGATTAGGATATTCCTAGTTTACAAAACAAGACATGCATTAAGTGCATCATATAAATTTGACTAAGCTGCACTATGTTTAATTTTAAAATTTCTACAAAGAGCTGATTTCCACTCCATTTTAACTTCACAATATTCTTTTGAACAGTATTGATGATCTCAGCTATAGTTAAAATTTATGAACTTTACTACTAAAGTTTAAAATACATTAGGTTATGTGTAAATTTAAATTTCGAAATAAACTTTATTATAAACAATATAGAATGGATGAAATGAGACACGTATTTAAATTTAATAAAAGTATAGACATTTTGAAAATTCTCAAAAAAAATTGTATGAATTTATCATCTCGAATAGCTGTAATGTTCGGTTTAAACAGGTTGTTCGTTTTCAACCTATCCCCTAGATGTATCTCTAGGCTGAATTGGAATGTCGTTTTGAAATTTTGATCGGAAAATACTCTTTTAAAATATTTTCAAACTTTTATCAAATTTCTTATTTTAAATAGAACTCCCCCCATTTTTCTTACATTTTTGGATTCCAGATAAATTAAAAGTTTGATAATACAACGATACTTTAATTCTCAACTGCTTTTGAGTTACAATTTTTTTAAATTTGTTGCATTTGCAGCGACTCTCTTTATTGCAGTTATCTTCAAAACTAATTGATAGTAAGTAATGATATTTTGACATCTTATTTTTTTAATAAGTTATGAAACCTTCAAAAAAATGTTTGAAAAAATAATTAAAGATAGAATTAAAAACATGTCTTGAATGTCATACATTTAAAATCTAAAATACTTCATTATTTTAAATAGCACACCATATATTTTTTTATACCATTACATTAATCACTAAATCCTTAGTAAAATCTAAAAGCTACTATGTGGCTTAAATTGATAGTTTGTGATAAAATGAAATAAATTGCCTCATACAATGAGAGGAGCTGCAAACGCAACAAATTTTAAAAAAATTAATAACTCAAAAACAGTTGAGCAGTAGGTATTATCAAACTTAACTTTAATTTTTATAAGGAATCCAAAAATGCAAGTAAAATTATTAAGAGAGTAAAGGTTAAAGTGAAAAAATATCAAAGGTGTAATGAAAGTACAGTAGAAGCCAAAACTATAATGAGCCTCTGAGGATAATACATCATAACAATTCAATATCTTCTTGCATGTAGTTACGAGAAGTAGTTGTTTTAATAGTTTCTGCGATTAAATGTATCTGTGTGTTATGTTTAATTTACTGTCTACGCCAAAATGTTATACTAGCGCAGTCAGATAAGAATGACAGCGTAAAGCACAGTATAACCAGTAGGTTATTTCTCCTTATTGCTAGGCCTCGCTGCCGCAAACCTTCAAGAGCGGTTATACTGATCAGTTATTCTGATAAGCATCACTAGCATCAGAGTAGTGGTCGTCAGAGAGGCGTGTATGTTATCAGCGAAATAAAAAATAATTCGTGGTGTACTTACACCACGAATTATTTTTTATTATTAAAGCACTTGCTTTACGCATAATTGGTTTACTATAACAATTGTATGCATTTTATTTTATTTTAAAATGGGGAACGATAAGAAAAGAGGAGAAATGGTTTGCTTATGTAAAGGGTGTACATATAAAAGTTTTTGTAATAATAAAAGTTTTATTCATTTTCTCGTTATGTCGAAACGAGTGTCGAAGGCTAAGTGAAAAACTGTTATATTATTGCAAGCATAAAACATATTGAATTTAGTATAGGAGTTAGGTATTGTTTTGCAAACACAAGAATCATTAATGAAGTAATTTTTAGAATATAAATTGAAAGTATAAATAAAATACGAAATAGAATAAAAAAATAAAAGTTTTGTATATCCAATTAGCTCTTCTGCACCTATTTTGAATAATTTTTAAAGATATTACAGAATAAATTTTAAAATGTGTGTATGCTGTAGACAAATTTCAAATTAGTCAATTTATGAAAAGTTTAGTCAGTTTTTAAATGATTATTGGTGCCTTCGTTTCCATAATTTTTAATTCAATACTGATAATTTCAGCCAGGCGGCGACGGGTTGTTATTAGATTTATGTAAAGCAATATATAGGCGATTGTTTTTAACACAATATAAATTGGGGTTCAATTATCTGCGGGTCATCTATAGGGTGAAAGAGTTAAATAAAGTTAAAGCATATACAAGGTGTCTCATAATTTTTCTTCTTTCAAAAGGATAATAAGGACTATAAAAAATATGTTGAGTTTTGTATAAAACAGTTGCATTAAGTCAGTTCATAAGGGAGCTACAATCCCTTAAAGGGGGTAAGTACAATATGGTGTTTTGCCAATAAATTCGAAACGTCTTAAGTTGCAAAAATTAAATTTGGACAATAATTAATTTTATAATGTTACATATTTTGTTAAATTTTTATCTACATATCATGATTTGTTGGAATAATTACAAAGGTGGTGGGGGGTGAATTTTTGCCACAACTCTTTGTCTTATTTTATTATTTACACATTTATAGCAAAAAAAAATGCTAGCGTTAAAAACTGATTAAAAAAAGGTCCTCTTACTACATGTCGATATAAGCTATCGTTTTAAAGTTATATGTACTTAAATATTTCATTGCATGATGGATATACAATAATCGATAGGTAACTATATACCTCTACAAAAATAATTTCGCACTTTTATTTATAAACTAATTGAAGGCAAATATTTACATACAAAACTCAACTTATTTTTTGTAGCTCTATTACCCTTTTGAATAAAGGCACTTAATTATGGGACATCCTGTAAATAAATTGTTTGGAATCCTTAAATTTATGTTGACCATCCATTAAGTGGTTTGCATTTTTAATAAGGGCTATTCTCCTCCATTACGATTGTTTCTTCTTCGATAGTAAAATACTTATTTAGAATGCCCCATTTATGTTAGAACACCCTGTATACATCCTACAATACGTATAGAATAATAAACTTCACAAACAGTGATTTACTTTATGTCCTCACAAGAAAAGTCTGGGGACATTTTTATAAATATACGTATTTTTTTAATTGATTTAGAAAAAGAAACCAAGCAAATGTGTTTTTCATGTCATGTACAACTTTGTAAAAATATCCCTAGACTTTTCTTGTGAGAGTATATTAGCGAAATAATAAATAAATGTAAAATTAACATTTATTGCAGTAGTTACGGAACGTTTTATTCATATTTCCTCGTGAAAATATCTGATGTGGCCAGCACATAACATTCTTATACAAGTATATATCATCCTGATCTAAAAAAAAATCATTCTATTTAACTCTTCATTTACCTCAATTAAATTTTAATAGCGTACCTTGAAATGTTTCATTAAAATTTTTAAATAATTAATTAGTAACGTGGGTAGGTTAATCCCATATGAGTAATTATTCATGGTAAAGCAAACAGAAAATTCTCATAAAATTCCATTTATGAGAATTTTCTGTTTGCTTTACCATGAATTAATTAATAGTGTCATTCGATACTGTCAATAATAATTCATGTCATATATTTTAATAATTATTTCTTATTGGCATTGACAATTTTGTAACTGAATTAGTCATTTCAAATGTCAAACTGTTAAATTTATCCTAACCCCATTTTATGCTGTCAAATTTTAGTTTACTTCAACTTTATTTAAGTACCTGGAAAATATATTTTATTGGTTTATATTAGACATGATTTATAATCTTTCATCTAGAATACATTTTTTTGTAAAGGCAAATACAAAAAAGTTTGGGTTGCACGGACCTCGGCTGACCAATGTTGGACCTTACCGAATTTATCATTGCTTTTGGCCTCTAAAGCATGTGTACAAAATTTGAAAGCTTTATCTCAAAAACTGTGGCTGCTATCGTGATACTTCAGACATGCAGACAGATTTTTTTTCCATAAAGTTATGTTTTTTTATTATAATTCGTCGAGATTCGTCCAGAAGTGCAATAAAAATTGTAATTTTTTTCCCCGAAATTGTACTTACCTATTTTCTTCTTTCATTCATTGTGTCTCTTCTGGTGGTACCACATTCACCAAATTTAATGTGTCACCTAAAATGTTGTTGACAATCTTCATTGCCAAATTTGGGAAGTCTCCCATTAGTATTTTTTGAGTTATCGTGGATATACACACACACGCATGCACGCACGCACCGACAGACATCATTCGGAAAATAGTCAGAATGGAGTCACGAGGGTTCAAAACGTATAAATCAATCAAAATCTCGAGGTCGAGGAAAATCACGATAACTATACTTCCTTATATTAGGTATAAGAAAGTAAAAACAGTTACATTAATCTATTGATTTTAGTATAGGAGTTATTGTTCTACAAAAGCAAGAACCATTAATGAAGTAATTTTAATAATGTAAATTGAAAGTATAATATTTTACTTCCACACCACATCATGTTATTATAAACGCTCTGTATCAGCAGATTATCTAAATTATTGAGAATAATTGCTTTAGGAAAAAAATACGAACATATTTTACAGTCTTAAATTTATTAATAGAAATTTTAAAACTGTCGAACAAAACACAAAATGAATAATTTGGAAGTATCAATAATTCATTTGTTTTTTTTAATCACTAGCTATTTTATTTTGTAACCTAAGAAATGTTTGGCATTCATTATTCAATTCTTTATAATAAAATATTTGGCCTATTGTGTATTTTATTTCATTTATAGAAATAATCTACAGATTTTTATTTTAATCATATAAAATGTTAAAAACTGAAATATATACACCTGGCTACACAAACATTAGAAACCAGTGGTTTCTTTCCTAACTAATATTTATTTATTTTGTTAATTAACCTACAATGCTAAATTTGCTTTGTACACCCATGGTATCCTTGTAAAATACTACGCCTGTAACGCAACTACCTGCATTCTAGGTCCCAGAGCGCTCAGTGAATTTATGAATGAAACGTAACTGAAATAATCTACTGGTTATACTGTGGTGTAAAGTATAGGAAAATATAGTAAGTTTATTGTTATCAAAGGTTTGAATATATGGCGTGCGTGATAGGATTTCACAGACATCCCTGTATATTCTCTAAAAAAAGCAATTATTTTGGAAGTCAGTTATGGACAAGTAGCTCTAACAAAATATGCTTAATAAGATTTCTTTGAAGTATTTGCCCTATAAGGAAACAAACATTTGAGTTTAGGAAGTTATATTGATTAAAATAATATATTTAAAAAAAATGAATGGTCCCTAAAATAATATAAATGGTAGGGCCATAACGATGGAGTAAAGTTTAGTTAGACTAATGTTTATATTGTGGATGGAATTGGGTTCCAGAAGGGTTTTGGCATTTACACCAATTCTTACCATCGATCCCCAGCTGATTCTCATGTCCGTTTTCAATTCCTCCTACACTTCTTAGACACAGATTGATTACGGTAGAAAAGACTCCATCCGTTCCTTCAACAGAGATGCATCAAATCAGGTTTTATTGCCTTAATTTCGGGCTTTCATCAGGCAGCCTTTTCGAATTCATTAATAAAGAAAGAAGTGTGTTTCATTCTTAAGAAGCGCAAATCTATTTTTATTCAATAACAGATGGGAAATACGGAGATGGGGAAATTATACTGTAAAGGCCGTTATAATTTCATAGAAGTTTTTGAATTTTATGTACTTATTGTCTGATATTAATGAAGAAAGATTATTAAATAATTTAGTTTTATTAAGACAGATTTATGAAATGGATTTCATCTTAGCTTTACGGTATTCTTATTTTAAAATCCATCATATATTTCAGTAGGATACTAGTTTTTATTGTTTTTAATCATTACTATTTCATTATTCACTCATATTTAGTCATTTTCATAAAAAATAATCTGTATTTATTTATTCCACTAAATTTTTTTGTTGGGTCTTTGCACTGACTTGCCCAAATAACTCTGATGAATCGAATTAAAGATTATTTATACTACATATCTTAAAGTACGGAAACTAGCACGCAAGATTCTTTTTAGGAACACTGTTAATATCAAAATACCTATTGTATATTGGTTTGATTATATTATCTTACGGCTAATAATTAATAATAAAATATAATAAAAAAAATATGTTTAACCTCTAGAAATTGTAGCCGTACTTATACGTGTTTCTTTGTAAATTGCTGGATAATGGTAAAAAAAGAAAAAAAAACAAACAAAATAAGGAAAAGTAGGTAAAATAGCATTATGTTTAACCCAATCATACGGAGGAGACTGATCTCTAGAAAAAATTTGATTTCTAGAAAGGGAGAAAATTTTGCACGTATTTAATAATAATAATAATGCAAAACCGGACCGGCAACCCCCACACGGTGCAACTTGTACAGGTAGAGGCAACTCAGTCTGACAGATGTCGGTCGCACGTTTCAGGACTAGGTTAGGTTCTCTGTGAATGGGTCTCCGCGGACCTTCGACTGCATCCATCAGCAGGCCTATTGTGGCTATGGTATCAGGACTAACCACCCTGGTACTCTAAAGCTCTGGTTACAACGACACACAGAGGAAGGGCTCCTCACGATCGACCCCAACCAGATGATGGTGGTCAGAGACGGGTTAGAAACACACGATATGCACACGGACGCTTTAAGTGGACGAGGGAACTAAGTGATGACTTGCTGACCTACTACGAGAGTATCGAACCTGCACGTATGGGATTCATGGTGCGGTTACATGATTGTATCATGCACCCAGAACAGGGTGTCCAGTCTCCAGGTACAGGGTGTACCTGCATCCATTTTTTTATGCTTGGGAAATAACGAGTTAATTCCTATGATTCACTTTCAGTTGTCGATGTGATTTATTTATTACGGAAACAATGAATTTTGTAAATAATGTATAAATTCAGGTAAATGATGAACAATCTCTAATGCAGCTTAATAAATTTTGTAAATCTTTGGTGGTAATCTGTGAATTCCTTTTAAGATTATTTCCCTAAAATCTTCAGTATAGTTGGATCTGTTTTTACAGATCGCATTTTTCAAATCTTCTTAAGAAGTAGTCAAGGGGTGTCAGATCTGGTGGACGTGAAAACATTCGATCACACTTCTTCTACCAATCCAGGAGTTTTATCTTGTTGTAATTAAATATTTTCTTGGACTTCACAATTGCATGCTGGGTTATAAAGCAGCAAGAGTTGAAACCACGTTTTGCTGCAAGATGTTGACATAGATTTCTGCAATTTTATTCCAAAACATGGACCGATGATATTATGTCTAATAAGTACCACCTAGAAGTTTATTTTTGACATGCTTTATATGGGACGTTATGCCTGATCGTCAAGTTAATTTAAAATAATGTAGCATTATCAGAAATCTAGATTTTGTTCGCAAACTGATTCCAATCATTATTTGGTAGGGAGGGTTTACCAAAATCATTTTCGACTATTTCGTGACCTAAATGAATATTATAAGGATGGAATTTTTCCCTTTCTATCTACTGATCGATACCCCACACCGAAGTTGCGCCCAATAGCTCTAGAATTACACTTCTCTTCACGGCAAACATATAGAAATTGTAGGATTTAAAAATAACAGCTTTGTGCCAACAGTTTTTAATTAGTAAAATCAATAAAAAAATCCACTACTTTGGTAATATACAGATTGGGTCACTAAAGCGATTTTAACTAATCTCGCAAATTCGATAATCATTAAAAAATGTATTTAGTACCACGTGTAGATAATGGAATGTTGATGTTGGTTTTTTTTTTGGCATTCGGATAAAATCCATACAGCCAGGCGCAAGTTACTATTATGTATACTATGGGAATGTTGATATATTTCAAATAAAAATATGTAGCTTGCTTAAATTTATACTAAAATGTAACGTAAAGTTCAACTTCTATGTATTACGAAAATATTTTTGCTCACCTTTCGATCTCGTTTTTAATATATTCACGTAAGTACTATTTACTGTTTTTCGTGCGAGCGGAAAAGTGTCAATTTTATTGTCCGCATATTTTCACCAGCTTTAAAACAGATACTAATTTCTGTTAATTTGAAGAAATATCTATACAACGTTAAAGTATTAGAATTACATCAGTTTATAATTTCATTTGACGCTGATTTTGTAATCATTTTATAATTTAAATACAATATTTTAAAATTTAACTACAATATGTAACGAAACGGTGAACATGATTTGCCTCTAACAAACTTAATAGAAACGGTAGTACAAAACACTGTGTGGTAAATAATATAGATAACAATGAATACAAGTTCATAAATAGAACCCTTTCAGTGTTTATCTATTCTAACAGCTTCAAACAGAATTGTTTGAGACATTTACCTAGCCGTTTCATATTTAGTACAAACAAAACGAGCAGACATTTTGTCCTCAATTTAATTTTCTCTTTTATTTTATTTATGCAATATATAATATATACAGTATATACAGGGTGTCCCAACCAAAAGTAGGCACTCTGAATAAGTCTGGAGATTAAAATTTTTTGAAAAATTGGTGAAACACGTCAACCTTGTTTCCAAGGGGGGCATATTTTAATGTAATACTTGTATACCTATCATAATCCCTCTATCCTACACGGCCACCCCCTCAAAAAAAATGGCAAAGGGGGTCGAGTGATACATCTTTTGAAAGGTCTTTCAATTCTCTACAAATGTATCTCGATTTAAAATTGGTTGTGAACAAATTAATGTTCAAGGACCATCAAATACTTATGAGTCTTTTATTATTCTAAAACTAAACGGACAAGGAAAGTGTTTTTTGTCGAAAAAACTTGCGTTGATTTGAGAGCACTAAAAAATGTAGTTTTTTTATAAATTCCAATACCCAGTGCCGTGTATTTCAGATTTTTTAAACGATTTCGATTGTGTGTAATCATCAAAAATAAAGTTATTTTCCTTAAGAACGAATCGATAAAAGTAAAAAAAATACACAGTTATGTAGGGAATTGAAAGACCTTTCAAAAGATGTATCACTCGATCCCCCCTTGCCATTTGAATTTTTTGAGGAGGTGGCCGTGTAGGGTAGAGGGATGATGACAGGTATACAAGTATTACATTAAAATATGTCCCCATTGGAAACAAGGTCGATGTGTTTCACCAATTTTTCAAAAAAATTTTATCTCCAAAGTTATTCAGGGTGCCTACTTTTGGTTGGGACACCCTGTATATTACAGTACAAAACAATATGAATTAATAAGTACACGCCAGCATAAAAAATGCAAGGTGGAAAATGCAAAAATTGCAAATGACAGAAGAATGCAAACCGTGGACACGTATTTCTGACTAATTAGTCTTCGTCAGCACGATGTAGCTGAGTTAAAATAGTGGACAAAACTCAAAAAAAGACACTAAAGGGAAACCACTGGCAGGGAGCCAGTCGCACCTTACAAAAGCACCACATGGTGCTCTTAGATGTTGAGAAATCATTCGATACCGCCTGGTTACCTGGCATCATATATAAACTGTATCGCTACGACTTTCCGGGCCACTTAATGCCACTAATACACGTTGGAACATTAGAGCAGGCATACCGCAGGGGTCGGTTCTTGCTCCAAAATTATATAACATATACGTGACCGACTTTCCGCAGTTCCCGAACACCAGCTTGCGATATAGCCGACGATACTGCCATGTACTGCAACAGTCGCATGCTGACACCGTTGGGCAGCTGATAAAAGCGCACATGGTAAAGGCGTCGGAGTACTATGCCAAGTGGAAGGTTTAAGTGAACGTCACCAAGTCGGTGGCTATTGTTTTCACTAGAAAAATGATAAATAATACATTAATTACACCTATTTCATGGGCGACAGCCAAATTAAGAGGAAATAAGACGTAAAATATTTAGGCGTAACTGTGGATAAATGACTCTCTTTTGGAAAACATGTTAACGAGACAATACGTAAAGTCCATTTCATGTCCAGTAGTTTGTACCCCTTAATGGCGAAGAATAGCAGACTTAACAAGGATAATAAAACATTAATTTACACTATGATAGTGAGACCGGCCCAACTTGGTAGAATCTTAGTTTCTGCTAGAATTAGCCTTAATGAATCATTTATTAAAAGTAAATATATTTATTTCTACTTTCAAATAATTTACAAAATGAAAGATGCTTATTTAGATTTATGTCAAATTTTAATCCGAGATTCTTTTAATTAATTTCTTTTCAGAAACATAGTTCTAAAATTATGAGAAATCGATTCCCAGTCTTAGTATATTAATAGAGATCTTTATAATAAATAACTCGGGGAATTTGTTTAAATTCATTACGTCCAGCGTTACTTAAAATAAACTAAAACTCGCAAAAATCAGGCCCCACCAGCAACCTGACAGATACGTCACGAACTAAGAGAAAAAAAACATACGCGCCGACCAGAATAGTTATTTCTTCGAGTCTCTAGCTAGAAACGGTTCAGCTAACAATAGTTTCAATCTCATTGAAATGCGCAGAAAACAGCAGGTATAAATGAATCTGGTTGCAAACCGAGAATCAATTTCGGCTGATAAGTTTTCAATCTCCACGCAACAAACAACTATTAAATTAGACCTCCTGGACACACAGTTTCTTCACTCCAGCTATGCGTCTTGTATCATACTGCTGATAGAATAAAGTCATGTTTATACATTTTAAAACAGGATCTGGTGCATGAGACGTTTCTTCGAAACGCAACCAGAAAGGAAAATCATCACAAATGACAAAAAAAAACATGTGTAACTGAGTGTATATATGCAGCGTTACACAAAAAGTACGCACTATATGGGAAAAAAACTGTTTAGTTAAAAATTGGTTGGGGATTTTAGAGATTTAAAACATGTTGTCAAACAAATGTTGTCACATGACAACCGTTATGTCCGATATAATATTATCTCTGAGAGCCATTTACAGAGCCTTAAAACAGTGTGTTTTTAGAAAATCATCTCTGCCCTATTACTTCCACTATAACTAGAACTTTATCTCTATTGGAATATTTTTGTATTTTAATTTTTATTATACCTTTATTAGTAAATATCGCAGTGTCGGAGCGTTTTACCAATTTATTTACATTACGATTGACACTGGTAGATGGAGTTACCAGTAACTCGTTAGAACTCTACTATCATATTCTGATTAATGACTTTGAGAACTTCTTTGTTGACGTTACGTGTACTTATTTCACACTGATAAAGGCAATAACCAGAAATAGTATAAGCGACGGTCTCAAAAAGGATTTCCATTTATTTGGTAAAAATCCTCTACTAGTGGGCAATTGCAATTAAAGCTTAATCACAACTCTTTGTATGATACAAATTTACAAATCGTCAAGAACTGTGTGTGACAACCTTATTTAATCTTCAATTAAATAAAGTGAGAGGATTACTACTTTGCTTCCTTGCGTTTAGATATTACTTTGAGTATTTATTACCATTCGTAAACATTAATTTTCTAAAGAATTAGTACAAAAAGTTATACAAAACCGAAAAGAAAAAGATGGTTTGACATATAGAATACTTTATATGTCATGTAAAATTATCTTTGAATCTGAGAATAAGTTTCCTTATTTCACTTTGGTATTAAAAACATCTGAGTTATTTTGTAAAGAAGCATAGTTGGAACACAAGCGATACACAGAAGAAAATAGTACATTTTTTCAAGGCGTAGGTAAGTAAAATAGAGACGAATTCGAACGAGTCTGTAAATTTGGAACATGTAAGCTAAGCCAGCCAAGGATTTCAATATAACCAATTTTGCCATTTAAAAATCTTATAAAAGAATACGAGAGAGTAATAAATACGACGTGTTTCTAGTTCACTTACATTACATGAAACTTATTTAATAATTCATAGTATGGAAATCCTCTCTCTGGGTAAGACATTTATACCAAAAGTATTTGAGAAAGGGTCTTTAAGGCATTTCAATGGTAAATTTATGGTTTTCATAGCGAGGACTCCACATAATTGCATCAAATTCAAGTTGTGATCTAACAAACGAATTGAAAAGAAGTTTTAATGTATTTTTATTATATTCTTCAAATTACGTCAAATAAAATGTTTCTAAAAGAACTAGTTGTAATATCATTAATATGATTAACAAAATACAATTTAGTATCATATATAACACCACAATTTTGAACTGAATACAAATATTTAACTCCTCATTACTAATTTGATTGAAAGCAAATTTTACTGGTTTCTGCATATGATAATATATCATCGAATTACATTTTCCGATATTTAATAAAAAAATATAAAACACACTACATAAATTAGACTATTCCTAAACCAAAGCCAAAGCTGCACGGACGGGGTTATACAGTTGAAAAAACGCGGACACACAAAACCAATTCTTTCGATTTTGTCAGAGTCGAAAATGGGAAGTGAACCCGGGAGTCAATAGGCAGCAAACCAGCTACGTTTGTCACTTAACACTCTTTCCCACTGTGCTACCGAATTCGGTAAATGAAGCCTATTTGAATTACACCAGGCTGATAGCCGTACAAGATCAAGTAAATTCAGTACAGTCTCCTATACTGGCAATAGTAATATACAGTTTTAAATCATTAGCATTTAGTAACATATTGCCTGGTAAAGCAATCGTGATGCCATTTATAAGATATTAAATAATAAAAGTCCGAGTACAGAGCCCTGAAGAACACCAGATGCTGAAATAATCTCATCATATATTCAACATCAATCTTCAAAATACGGCTCAAAAATTTGAGAAAGATTCAGTTAGACCAAATGCCAACAGTTTACGCAAAATACCTTGGTCAAGTCTGTTGAAACTTTTTGAAAAATTCGTATAAATGGCACCAACTTGATTTCTTGCAGGAATTGGGTGATGCTTATAAAATTGCTAATGGTAAACCGGTCCCGCATAAATCCATGCTGATCATGATAAACTTAAGTTTTTACTTAGTTAACAAGAATATAATATATTAAGGGGCCTAGTCGGGAAAAAGCTTCGGATAGCTGTGTCACTCTCTAGAAAGTTTTTATACATGCGCCGCTGAATAATTTTGTTCTTGACTATACCTTCACTGAACGTTTTATTCACCGATTTCATTGAGGTGCGATTCCCGATAGAGGTAACACTTCCTTGCTCCATTTATAGTGACAAAGATACTTATTTAGAAAATTCATTTTAACCAAATAGTACGGAACGAAAGTTTGAAACTTGCTGAGCATAATTATGAAAATTCATTCTAGAAGACATGTATGAATTTTACCTCGAATTTTACCGATTAATATCATAATTCAGAAGCTAATCACGTTCAAATTTCACTTATATTTACAGTATAAATTTTCCCTACGTAAAGTGAAAATTAATTAAAATAAATATACATGTACCCTCTAGTACACTTTCAACTACTCATCCTCCAAATTTGGTATAATTTGACCAAACCGTATGGAAGAAATAAATTTTGAAAAATTACCTTACAAACACTGGTTCGATTAGCCCTCTTAAGGGTTCAAAAAGTTTACCAAAGTTACACAGTATTACTATAGGTCTGCAGTTTTCGCCAACACTGTTTTCTTTGTTTTAAATACCGGACAAATTCTATATGTCTTCTAAAATTCAGGAAAGTTGAGCGTTATAAGTTACATATTAAAAATAATAGCCAATGTCTTTGCCAAAATTGCACAATCCTTAAGTAAAAAATCTGAGATTACATTAAGACCAGTAGTGCATTTTGGTTTACATTTTTTAAATAGTTCTAATACATCGTTATTTGGTATGTAAGGTATACATAAAGCATTACAGTGGATATTGTAGAGTTCCATGAAAAAAGAGAGGATGTTTATCGTCGGCTTAATACGAAAACTGCGTAACTCCGTTCTTGTTCGAAAATAGGATTTTAACGCCATCTAATGTAAAATGTCTTAACAGAGGGGTTAGTAATACTCATATCTACCAGAAATATTTCGTTATATTAATATTATGATATTAGTAAAATGCGTAACTCCATCCCGCCAATTTTGAATACGAAATCTGCGCAAGTCCCATTCTGCTAGTGTTAAATAGCGACTACGTAAGTCCACGTATATAGTTGTTATCGTATTGTGAGTTGGTTAAAATTATTATAAAATAAAATAGTGTTACTGGTAAGGAAAAATATTATACATATACATATTAATAATATATTGAGCCTAGAATAAAGTTAGAACATATTGGTTGACTGTTAATTTTATAACAGGAGATACGCATTTTTCGAAAAACTTGTTGGTGGTAAATTTCGCGGAGATACGAATTTTACTTATTCCTTTGTAGTTGTAACTAGTTAAATTTGATGGATATTTGTAGTCTTGTTCACTCTTGCTTTTTTAATTTCAGTAAATCATGTCATCTCGAATTAAAAAAATCTTCAATGCTCTAGAAAAAGAAGAAGCAAAAGTATCATCCACAACACATGCAGCTGAAATTTTTATTGTTTGTGATGATGGATCGTTGGTTCGAGACTCAAATTCAAATAAAGAAAACGATAATAATATGAACACGATGCAGTCTCACCAACAATATGAATTTGGTGAACTGTGCAATATGTGGATAATAAAAAGAAAGAAGACCTAGACTTGAAGAACGATGATGAAATGAATATAAATGAATTATATTCGTATAATGGCGGGAATTTTGTACATCCAAACCAAGCTAGTTGTTTTCAAGAAAATCTATTAAATGATATGGCACCATTTGAGGAAAATAATGAAGAAATTTTTGAAGAAAATCAAATGAGTAGCTTCGCATTCGATGGAAATCAAATGAGTGATGTACTATCAAAGGAAAATGAGGAAATGAATGAAGAAAATCTACTGAGTAGTTTTGAACCATCTGAGGAAAATCAAATGAACGATTTGTCATCAATTGAGAATGAGGAAGATCTTGAAGAGAGTAACGTTACACTATCTGACGAGAGTGAGAATGAGGAAGTGTTTGAAAGAAAAAGATCAAAAAGAAGTCAGATAAATAAAAACAACTGGTCTGATATAAAAAATAAAAAAGAGAAGATGAAAGAAAAAAATATTTGAAAAATTCTGGAAATTTTCATGGGCGGAGAAAAAGGTATTTGTAAACAACTTGGTCAATATTATGTCAACAGAGAGAAAGAGAGGTATAGAAGAGACGTCAAGAAGGTCAACTTCTACACAATATTTTTTAAAATGTGAAAAAGGAAATATTAGAGTATGTAAAACAATGTTTTTAAATATTTTAAGTGTAGGGGAATGGATAATAAAAAATTGGGCAAAAGCCGAACAATCCAGTTCAACAAATTTGATATGCACTACCGAGCGCACTACTGTCAAACCTCTTTGTCCTCGTTTTCAAGTGTTGCATGATTTCTTTGATGCGTGAAAATGGAATCGCACTACTGCAGGGCAACATCATCAAAACTATATTTGGAACCTATCTGAGATTCAAAAAATCATTTATATAAAGTCTATAAAAATAAGTTTTGCAAGGAAAAAAATGAGACTCCTCTGTCCATAGCAACATTCCACAAAGTATTTGATATAAAAAACTTATCACTTTATCGTCCCAAGAAAGACTTATGTGATATTTGTGTTGGTTATAAAACTGGGAATATAGCAGAAAATGAATACAATCATCATTGTCTGTTGAAAAAAGAAGTTAGAGATGAAAAAGCGGCCGACAAAGAATCTGATAATGAGGTATTGACTATGGATTTGCAAAGTGTTTTGTTGTGTCCTAAATCCAATGTATCTAGCTTGTATTATAAAACTAAGCTAATTTGTCATAATTTTACGATTTTTGACATTAAAACACTTGAAGGCTATTGTTGTCTATGGAATGAGATGGAAGGTGTACTAAGTGCAAATGAGTTTGCATCCATAATTGTAAACTTTTTAGAACAGTTTATCGAAATTTACAATATAACTTGTGATAAAGAAATAATCCTCTTTAGCGACGGGTGCACCTATCAAAATAGGAATGCAGTTTTATCGAATACTCTATTCAATCTAGCTGTAGGAAAAAATGTCACCATAGTCCAAAAATATTTACAGAAAAGCCATACCCAAATGGAGGTTGATTGCATGCTTTCTACCATAGAAAAAAAATATAAGAAATAAATGTATAAAAGTTCCTGCCGACTACGTTTATATTTGTAAGATTGCATGCGAGAAGTCTCCATACAAAGTAGATTATGTATCACATTCCTTTTTCAAAAATTTTGAAAATGGTCTACAATTTTTTAAATCAATCTGGCCTGGTAAGAAAGCCGGTTGTTACAGATATAAAAGCGCTAAAGTATACAGCAACTGAAATTTCTTATAAATTGCGGCACACGGATGCGTGGACACTTCTACCGATAAGAATGAAGCAGAACGTAAACGCTGTAAGATTCAATGATCTGCCAACACTATACAAGGAAAGGCTTAAAATAAAAAAAGAAAAGTATCAACATTTACAGGAATTGAAAATGAGTTTGGAAGCAGATTACCATGAATTTTACAATAATTTGCCCTATCAATAAATCAGTTATTTTAAGCATACTTTTTTGTCATTTATGAGACAGTTATTATTCTTTACCTAGGCATAAGTTTTGTTTTAGATTCATAATAATATTTTTTTCATGCACTTCTTTGTTTTATTATTTGGATTTTGGGAAAGTAAAATACGTATCTCCCACATAAATTACTTGAAAGAAAAACAGAAAAACATGTAACTCCAACATTTCAGGCAAAATATAAAAATTCAATAAAATAGATATTAAAAATCGATTCGTAGGCCAACTTTACGTATCTGACCTAAACTTCATTTAATAAGTTGCATCGTAACTGAATTTATTCAGTTATTTGTCTCTCCTGTAAAATTTTGTTTCGTGGAGTTACGCAGTTTACAGATTAAGCCAACGTTATAAGTATTCATTACCAACATATTTCCTTAATTCAACATTTCCGATTTTTTCCAAAATAAAAATGAAAGTATAATAGAAATATCTCTTGGTGGAGCCATTTCAACATCTAGATCCGCTATACCATTTAGTTACCATGATAACCACTGTTTCCTGCGGCAGCTAACTATCAGTATTTTAAGAAGGAAAAAAATTAACTTCACTTCCGGCGGCAGGCACTTGTCTCATTTATAAAAAGTTAAAATATTTTAAAATGTGCTTACAATCATAAAATTGTTTCCTATAAAGCTGCTTTCATCGTTTTATATGTACAATAATAGTTTAATTATACTGACACTCGCGATTTACGTAGAAGTTCCATTTCACAGGATAAAATATATATTTTTAGTTATAAAATTATAACTCTATTCATCCCTTAAAATGATATTCATTTCTGAGCCTTGAATTTTCATACCAAACTAGGATAATTTAATTTCTCTTTGAAATATCTAGTAGATACCAGGATTAAAATAATTTACATGACAAAGTTGTTATCAACGTTTTAAATATTTTGTATGTGAGATTTGTGTATGTGGAGTTGAATAGAAAAGAATTTTATAAATCCTTGAAATCCATTTATATTGTTATTTTACCCAATAGACTTACTGGTTCATATAAAACCAGTGTTTTATGATTTGCTTTTATGTTGTAGTGGAACATATCCTGTTCATAAAATTGATCAAACGGAACGAGACAGTTCCAATTCCACTGTGGTGGTAAGAATTTAGAATATATCGAATTCGGATACACGTAACACGCATTTCCACTGAAACCTGAAAGCGACGACACGCATTCGTTGGGTCACTTTATTTTGCGTTACAAATATCCGTTTTTCCATACATCCACTTTCTATGTTTAGGGTACATTTGTCAAACTCAAGTCAGTGCCGTTTTGCCTCTTACTTTTTTCTGTCTTGTAAGATTTATTTGCAGCAGGAGACGTTATGCCTATTATACAAGGTGTAATAGAATGATACGGTGCAAATTCAGGAAGTACTCTATATACTCTTTTCGAGATACAAGACGTTAATATTTCATTTAAATTTTCTTCTTTTTTTTTAATAACAATAACAATAAAAATGTTTGTTGTTTGAATATAACATCAGTAGATAAAAAGTTGATTGAAGATGAAGTTACTTTGTGAAAATCCATTTTGATTTAAAAAATTATAAACACTTTTTTACTTGTCTAATTTTTAATAAGATGAAACTAGTTGTAAAATAACAAATAAAGTGAAAATTAGACAAGTAAAAAAGTGTTTATAATTTTTTTAAATCAATAGATAATATAGAATACTTTACAGTAGTTTATTGAGTGTGTAATGTAAACCAAAAATAAGGTTTGGCATTGTTTAAGAATTTTAAATTGTAAAACTTATTAACTAATAAATTTAGATTTCGATTAGAAAAGCTAATAGAAAAGGAAGATTATAAAATAGTTGTATTAGTTTGGCTATGTAATATGACAGATTTGATTGCTACCTTAAATTTATTAACCGTTGACAGAGAAAAGTATACAGGATATTCATTTATAAGTTTTTGTGCGTAGTATTCGAAGCAGTTTTCAAAAGCAGAATTGTTTCGGTATTGTCTAGCTACACTCGTATCCCTTAAAGTAACATTGTTAATATTCATATGAACTATTAACATCTACGAATGTAATAAGTTTTGCATAACATTATAGAGTAATGTAGCATATTGGGTGGGCTGAAGAAAACTGTACTTTTTGTTTTTCTTTGAAAAATATTTGTTATACACTTTTTTGTCATGTTACTTATGTTTTTAAATCAAGTCTCTAGCTATCATAGAACTCGAGATATCGAAGTCGGACGCACTATTCTGTCGTGTTAATTGAAAAGGGCGTATCTGCAATTTTGGTAATTTTCTGATGAGGTGTTTATGAATACCTTTAATAGTTGACAATTTAAGCTACATTTTCGTTACTCACACAAGTTGTAACTGCAAGTATTATAGTTTTAAAATACAAATAATTTTGGAAGAAGTAACCACGGATGGCTTAGCAATAAATATAAAAACGAAATTATCTCAAATCCAGCTACTTGCAGATACGCCCTTTTCAATTAACACGGCAGTATTGCCCCACTCTGTATATACAAATTAGAATAATAATTTATAAGAAATATTATTTAGGTAAATAATACGACGAGATGGACGACAGAAATCCAAAATTAGGTGGTAGGTACCAATGAAATTTGCCCTATAAAATAAATGTATTATTATTGAGTCATCAATAGTTTCAAACAGTGAAGATTCAATTAAGGTAGGTAATGATGTCTAGTACAATTTGACCTCATCGTGCAGTCACAATTACCGTAACTCTTCTCCTCCAGCTATGTACGGCCCACTTTATTGAAATTATACGCGGTTCTTCTCAATATTAGGTCAAGCCTTGTTGTAACTCATCAATACTATTAAACTGATTTTGGCCATTGTCGTGCAGTCTAAAGAAAATATGAACATACAAAGTAATCCTATGGATTCAACTGAGAACTGCAAGATGGCCATGGTATAAAAATACACTTTTTCTTTTCGAAACAATATTTGACATATGTCTTGTGGTTCTACCCGTTCCTCATCTACCTTCATGCACAGCTGGAGGACAAGCATTAGAGCAGTTGTGGCTGCACGATGAGATCACAATCAAGGGGTATGATGTGCTAGACTTCATTACCTACATAATAATTGAATATTTAAAATATTGTTTTTTTTTTATATTTAATTTTATTTTATAGGGCGGATTACATTAGTAGCTATCGCCTAATTATGGATTTCTGGTGAAATGTCCTGTACTATCCATCGGGTTTTTTTACCTAGATAAGATTTTTTATAAATTATTTATCTAGTTCGTATTGTTTATATTTAAGATGTTGTAATGGTATGAGCAATAGAAGTACTAGTAGAAAATGAGTCTTGTAGTTCGACATTTCATAATATGTTTAAAATTTCGTGTAGTCGATTCGATTACCTATATAACAAGGCTAAGTTCAATGAAATAGGTTGAGAAATAGAGATTCGCAGGCAAAATATCAAAGTTTGTTTTTTGTTAAAAATTTTAAAAACGGCAAGTAGCCCTTTTTTGAATTTGCTATATCTATAAGACCGATATAACACAATGTAACTTTAAAATGTAAAGGGAAGAAGATTTTTTTCAAAATTTATAAATAGTTCGTGGTCGAAATGTATTAAATTTTCTTTTTCTGTTAGAGTAGGCACACTTCTGTTATTCAATTTCTGTTTTATATTTATCCTCCTTCGAAATAAATTTTTGGAGTCTTTTCCTTTGTTAACTGATTTAAATGGGACCCAAAAATATTGTTAAGCTTCATGCCCCCAAAAATCACGGTCTTTTCCGTTCTTTTTTTCTTTGAAGAATGAGATGGTTGAGAACTAAACAGGCGTTACTCTTCTATTTTAAAATCATTATACAACCAGAGAAGATATTATACATTTTTGCTTGTCAATCAGAATGTTATAGACTACTAAATTTTGAACTGAATTACCTAGTTTGTATACTATATTAAACTCAGTAATAACTGTATAACCATAATATGTTCTTAACATTAGTTATAGGTGGCAGGACGAAAATATTTACATTAACGAAAACGCAATAACTTTAAATTAACATTAAGTAAAATCAACAAAGATAATTCATTTCAAGAAGGGTAACTTGTTGAAGTACTCATGTTAAAGTAAACTTTCTACGTAGTAGAAACTTTCTTGGAGCACTAATCTTTTTCAAGGGTCCTAATTTCTTAATAAAATACAAATTATTTACGTGAGCTACATTCCCTGGTTGGATGTTCAATTTATTCATTACCTACTTGAAAAACAATGAATATGTCAAGTGACTATAAGCCGTCCTAGTTAAACAGGGCATTCATTTCAATAAATTAGGAAAACATGAACTACTAGATTTGGGACTATTCTATAAGCTGCATCATGAACTGAGAATTTGAAGACAAACGTGTCCTAACTAAGACATTATTATGTAAATATGGATTGTTAAAATTATCTTAGTATATTAGTAGCATCTCTTCTATCAATTTCATTTATTCAGGAACCTTTAGTACTATTCGATGACTAAAAAATTCATTTGTTTAATTAAAAAATATCTTGTGACTGCAAAGTTCAGCAATAAAAAATAAAAATGCATATATTTTTTTTTTGTAATTCAACAGAAGATTTATAAAAAGTGCACCACATGTTGCCCATTTTGATTGACACACATTTCTATGCGTCTTTGGAATGAGGTTTCTACTGTTCATAAAATTGCCGGAGTGATACTTCTGAAAGCATTTATTATCCTTTCCTTCAAATTTTGGATTGTTATTGGTGTGATGTTTCTATGGGCATCACACGCTTATTATAATACCTTCTCTTATCTTACATAATTTGAAAAAACCCTCATTTTAAATTTTTATTGTTGAATTTTGCAGTTATTATTCAAAAAATTTAAAATGTTCACAAATAGCCATGAGAATATACGTACAAAAAATGTTCGTTTTTTAATCCTACATCATCATCACCACCAGCATCACCAAAACATATACAGGTTGTTGGATTTGAAAAAACTGAGGAAATTCAGTTCAAAAAGCTGTAAATTTAAAAATCCTTTTTGTCCACCCTGTATAATTTTATGAAGTGAAAATGACAGTATCATCACACAGATGTCTCATAACTGGTACTAACATATTTTTTCCTAAAATCGATAATTGTGATTGAATGGTATAATTGTAACAAAAAAAATCATTGCATCCAAGTGGTTGGGAGAAAGTCAATAATAATACAGGAGTGAAAGAGGTCACGAAGAGGTTTCAAATAATGATCTGATATATATGGCATTTCATTTAACAAAATGTTACCTGACCCTGTGAAATCGTCTTGGCTCACCCTGTATATTCGAAGATAATTTCCGTTTATAGACTTTTTTGTCTACTATACTTATGTTTTTAAATCAAGTTTCTAGCTGTCATAGAACTCGAAATATCGAAGTCGGACGCATTATTGACCCACCCTGTATACATAATTTTTAATTTACATTTTTTATACTTCTATACATACAAGTTTATATTTTGGAGTCCCCTGAGGATGTTAATAAAATTTACCGAAACGTCGGCAAGTTGATGAAGTAGTTTTTCTCAAAATAAAGATCTGTTTACCGTTTGCATATCACGTTACGAGGCCAATGACTGAGATTGCGAACATTTGTGTGAATAACAGTTTCTATGTTTTCTGCTGAAAAAACGAAAATGATCTTTCAGCATCTACCGAAGTAATATCTGCAAACTTGAAACTCTTTAAATCACTCGCGGATGTTTCTCATTCAGACAGTGACTAATAACAAAAATGTCATATCCCGTATTAGTTTTTAAATTTTAAAATATCATTACTAGATTTTCGATATCGGCGAGTAATTTCAGTGTCGTCTGCAGCAATCTTGATAAGAGATGCAAGTTTACGTCATGTGAATTTGTTTACATTGTACAAATTTTCATATAACCACATAAAAACTAGTTTGTTTATGCATTTTCATTAATCATGCACTTTAAACAACCTTCTATATATCTAAAACAATTAGTTCTATTATAAATCAAATTTCATTTAAAAACATAAAATTGTTTGTGAATTATGTAGTTCCATAAACATTCAAATATCCTCTAAAAAACATGTACCTACCTAATGCAAACTGTGAATTTGCATATGCATTATTCTCGCAGCTAGAACGTTATGCAATACTTCAGATGTCGCGCTGCGTACATACAATATGTATGTGATTTTTTTTCAAATTTCTACCCAATATGCAACTATCAGCCTATACTGAGATGATGGCTTGGCTGGTATTACTTGGTATTACTACAGAAACTTTGTCGATATAAAAGAAGTCGTATGCTAAATATTCCAGTCAAGGAATGGTTTTTAGACAGACTTTTATGCGCATATTTTTTATTACTTTTGGGCTGTCTTTGGAGGTGTTTGGAGATGAATATATCTAAAGTCCTGGAGTCTGCGATGGTAGCTAACTCCAGAAATGTGTCCCTGTTAGTTTCAAGCTTATTTCTCGATAATGGTTGGTCTTAGCGAAAATATTATGTACAATACTAAACTTGGCATGAAATAGTATCTATTTTTTTTTTTATCCCTAACCGCTTTTGAGTTATAAGCAGCTGAAATTGTTATGTTTTTTACTTTATATTACATTTATGTTTATATTACTACTTTTACTATTTTTTTAAATAGAAATATTGTGTGAACTGTGTTGTTTTTATTAAAAATTTAGCCCCTCTCTCAAATTTTTAATCCTATTATAACTACCCATATTTTAAGCAAGTTAGAAAATTGTAAGACACACGAAATTTAAATTATATAGCAATTCAAATGTATGTACACATATGTTAAATGGTTTCTATGGTAATATAATCGTTATTTATCAGGGAAAAATATCCTTCCGTAATTTTTTCAATTAATCGGAATTTTATGAATTTTGCAAATAGATACAACTTTTGACATAATGTGGCGAATGTGATGAAAAAAATTACAATTTTCAACAGCTTATAACTCGAAAACGGCTAGGGATAATAAAATATCAATAGACACTATTTTGAGCCAAATTTTTCTAACTTTAATATTAAAATATTAAAGTTGGAAAGCTAGGACTAACCATTATTGAGATATGTGAAAAACCAAAAACAGGGACACATTTTGGTAACCCCTGGAGTTAGCTCCACTCGCAGACCCCAGGACTTTTGGTATATTCATCTACAAACATCTCCAAACACAGCCCAAAAGTCAAAAAAAGAGAACACAAAAGTCAAAAGTCTGTCTACAACTCATTTTTGGGCATTCGTTGACTAGATTAAAAGGATTCGTTGCTATTGCAAATGCTCAAGAAGCTGTTGTCGATCCTTGTGTTCAAAACGATTTAGAATTATTAAACTCAAGCTTTTCACAAATCCCTCTCGCTATAGAACAACTTTAACGTCGATCCAACACAGGTGAATTTACCATAATCGATGCGATGATTATGGTATTTTGTGCAAATATTTGACGTTTCAGTGAGACAGTATTGCAACAAAATTAGGTCATATGCAGTGGCGGATTTAGTATTTGGCTAAGGGGGCGCGACAGTGGTGTATTTAGAGGGAGTACTAGTAACAACCCCAGCAGCAATTTTGCTAAAACTTTGCTAAAACAAACAACATAGTCTATAAATTTCGTTGTGTTATACTATTATTCTTCTGATTTTATTTGTAAGGTTCCCTTTTTGGTATCAGTGGAGAGAGATCAGTCATTTAAATATTCAACCACTTTTTACAACTAAGCAGTCAGATACGATGCATATTTTAGAAGAATTCATACAACCGAGGTTGTTCTACACAACTCCTCCATTTTTTTCAAGACCAGCTCGTGGACGAACATACATATTGTTGTCCCTCATTGTAATGTTGACAAATGAAGTGAAGAACATTCATATCTAGGAGATCTTGGGCAATATAATTATGCTAATTCAAGTTTAAAATCACTAATAGTGTGTTGACAATTAAATCACTCAAATTTGGGTATCCATGAAAAAAAGTCCAAATTTTTTTTCTAAAAACATCAGTGTGGTCGCGCCGAAAAAAAAGATTTTTTTCGACATTAAAGCTAAACTCTCATTTATAGTGAATTAAGACAACCATGCATGTATAAGAGTGAAAAATATAAAACTCCAGAGGTGGGCGCGCGCGTCCCCGATAAATCCACACTGGTCATATGTAGCCAATAATGACAACCGACAACACTATCGAAACGCCAATTTCAAAACAAACACAAGCAGTGTTGCCACTGTTAATACAATTGTAATAGATCAGTTTAATCTGATCCAATCCAATATGTCAGTACATTTGATGTAAGTCTAGTACATTTTCGGTAAAATCTGGTACATTAATGCTGTATTTAGTTTTATTACTAATGAATTTAGCAAGTTTTACAAAAATATGTCAGTGTTTTTGACATGTTCACAATTATTTTTAATCAGAAAATTGGCACCACCTTACCAGTGGAGACGTAAATATGGTGTTTTTATATTATGTTGCTCAGATACGTAGTACGGTTGTTGCTTGATTATTTGTTTTATGTTGGTAATTGTCGTCTATTATAATTTTTGTTAAACATTCTATAGTATAATATAGTGTAGTTTTTTATTTATTTTCAGTCAATATACATACGTAATACATTCCTCAAGAAAAATGTTTTATCACTATCGATGGTATTACTAACAACCTTTTACCTAACTCACAATCCTAAAAAATATCTTAAAAAAAAAGAAAAATAACTAGTTAGTACATTTCGAGGTTTTTTCAAGATCGTTATTTTGTACATATGAATTTTTCATTCTGGCAACACTGAGCAAAAGTTTAAGGAATTTGGTTTTCTGTGGTTGCGGGGTCTTCTTTTTTCAAAATGTGAGTATTCTTGTGAAAAAATTATTATTTAAATTAATATGGTTAGTTTACGTTTTTATTTCATTTGATCATGACACTTTTATATTCGATGCTTTTGATCTATATATTTCTGAGTCGTAAATTTGGCAACATGGCAAAAGGTTTTCTTGTCAAGGCTATAAAAATAATATTTTCAATAATTAATTTCTAAAATACTGCTCAATATTCCGCAATTTTTCATTTTGAAATCTTATTTGTAAAGGGCCCGGCAACACAATATAACTTTTCTTGATAGCTTGCTGTGAAGGAACAAATAATGTATTTGAACAAATTTTCAATGAAACTAAAAACATATTTTTGGAAATTTATTACAAAACTGTTAGTGCATAAATGCTAGGACTGTAAGATATCCACCATCAGCTTCTACACATTGTTGCAATCTGATTCTGAAATTCAGCATAATGCGTTAAAGTAAAATGTTCATATTATGTTCGAGTAGCACTAGCAAATCATAGTCTCAAGTTGCCTCATTCGTTAAAATCGCACACTCATATCAAAATGGCATTCCTTGCTGGAATCTGCCCCCTGCACTGGTAAATTAAATTTACGACGAAACCGTCTCTGCATCAGTACAACAGATCCGCACAAATTATACGACTTTACTGCGAGACGTATTAATTAACTAGCCAATTAGCAATGGTGTATAAAACTGTAAATATCAACGTACAAATAAATCACTTTCTGACGTAGGTCACATCAATAATTTATTTTTCCACAGCAACCTATACAAAAACCGTTCATTTCGGTGAACCTTTTAGAACATTTGGGCGTTTCAACGACAGTTCGTGGAATATTAAGAGGATTTTCATCTGTAGTCATGTTCTTAGCTTGATTGTTTTTTAATAAGGTTTTTAATAAGATTCCAAGGATAACTAACTTTATCCGGTTATCTGATTTAAAATAGTAGCAACTTCCCTTACTGTTTGTAATTGTCTCCACTATACACTAAATTATTTCAGCTTTTTCGATTAGGGGCAGTTTTAGAGCATGATGCAGTAATATGTTGTCAAACTTGATTCTAAATATATTAATAAACTAACAATGAGAAATTGCAGTTTATAAGAAATGTAAAGACAGTCCAGTGTTGGTATGGCATTCTACATTTTTGCCATATTTTTTATGCATTTACATCTCGTTGGTTCTAATATTGATATAATCGATAAATAATATGCAAATATTGAAAAATGTGTGGAAAATATTTCACAAATTGTCAATGAAAACTCAGCGAGTCGCAATTTCAAATAATTTGATTTTTTGGCATAAGCACTCAGTTTAATACAAATTTGAGTAGCGAGTAGGTGTTTAAATTGAGACCCTGCACCAGTTAAGAACAAAATGGTGTGAGAAATTATTTATGAAAAACTGAAAAACTTTTCAGTTTGCTCCATACTTTTTTCTTCACGTTGTAAACGTTTGGAACTGTGGTCAGATTTTACAATCCGCTGAATCAAATCGATTTACACATTTTTTTAAACCCTGCCTTCAATAAATAACGAAATTTTAGAAATATGTTTTTATTATGAATTTTATAGAACTATTTCCCATTTATCCATCATCGCTTTGTTTTATTTTAATTATTTTTATTATTGTTCACATACATACATCATTGTTGTTCAAATATTGTTAACATCAATATAAATAACACGTGATTTTCTGAAAAATCAGAATAAAGAATAGAAATAATGTATTTTATTAAACACAATTTTTTTTACAAAATTCTCTTTAGTTACCTATAAAGAAGTATTAAAAAAAAGGAAAAGCGTTAGTATATGTCATTGTACAGATTGATTTTATTAACGGTGCCTCTTGAATATATATGGCATAATTAACATAGATAAAAAATATGAATTTCAATTATTGTGGTCACACCTTCATGACACATATCTCCCCTTTTTGTGTTTTTATTGACCTAGTTGGGTGATATGATATGAAACCCTGCTTGATTTATACCGAATTATTTATGTCACTGTTGGTGAAACCCCAAATATTTTATCACTTTATTTTTACCCCTTTTATTGCTTTTATTACCGACTACTTTAATAGTAATTACGTAATAATATATGTATTCCATTTACACCTTTTTTTGTAAACAGTGTGACACTCCTATTACCAAAATAGATTTATATAGTAGTAAAGCTAGTATAAATAAAGAAAGCACCATGCGACAACTATTAGAAGCTTAGGGAAGGGCCTTTAATCATAGTATTAAAAGTATTATACAGTATTTCCCCTGATTAACTTTATTAACCAATGTTAAATACAAACTGATCAAAACACAGAGTGTTCCATAAGTGCACATCAATAAATCAGGAGGTGCAATTAAATGAAAAAAGGTTCATATGAACGTATGTCCAAAAACGTACGATGTATAAACAAAATTTTTCGGAATATTAACTCTCCATGTGATGATATGGATGTGGTTGTTTTTTAAATTAACAGCATCAAAGAGAATATTTACAAAAACGATCGGAAATGTTGTGTGTTGCTACACTGCTCTGTTACTATAGTTTCTTGAGTGTTTGTAAGTTTTAAGTTTGTGTAAGTCTGAAGACTGAAAAGTTTTGCTTGATTGTTGAATGAATTAGGTTCAAGTGGCATTGGCAATTGAAAATTACAACTCCATGAACCTGAAGTGGGCTGGAACCTTTGATGTAAAGCTAACGCTGACGTGGTTTACTACAAAACACCAAAACATCATATACTGCACTCGACGCGCGTTTCGCCGATCAAGTTGGCATCATCGAGAGACGATTGAAACCAACGTTATACTATATAATATTTACATACTTCTGTTACGATTCAGTAAACTTTGACGCACTAATCAATACAGCGGACTAAATGGGCTTGGTCCTCCGTCACCATTCATACTACGTTTACACTTTGAAATTTCTATGTCTTCAAATGCATCCAGCTGTGGACTTTTTTGTTACATTCCTAATTAATATTAAATTGCTACTATATATTTTATAGAGTGGAATGAAATAATAATAAAGCTGAAACATTTTTTTGCTAATTATTATTTACTACTTTTACAAAACTTATCATAGATAAGTACAACATATCTTTTTAAACAATTATTTTCCCGGCTATTTGCCAAAACGCTGAAAACAATTGTTTAAAATGATATAAGTTATACTTATCTATGCTAAGTTTTGTAAAAGTAGTAAATAATAATTAGCAAAAAAATTTTTCAGCGTTATTATTTTTTCATTTCACTCTATAATTTAAACTTTTACCAAGAAGAGGAAACCTAATTTATTTTTATTTTTATATATTTTATGGTTGTTCCCAAACGCATGTAGGGCAACACTAGACTTATCTGTTCTATGGTATTTGAGATGAGTCTAACTTGAATTGATCATATAGTTTGCAAATTTCGTAAATTCCCAGACTTTTTAAGGTTTAATAAAAGAATATATTCAACTCACTGACTTTGCATGAAACAAAGTTGCTTTCGATTCAATGATAATTTCTTCGAACAAAATGAAAGGACTTTGTCACCATTTACCGCCAGCCTCTGTATGGACAGATTCGAAACAGATGCAAAATGTGGGTTCGAATGTAAGTATGTAAGTAATTTATTTCCTCAAAAACATACATAGATGTGTAAGGAAAGTACATGAATTAATTGAATTAAAATATTGGAAAATATAACACAAAAAAAAACAAAATAAGATACATGCAATAATTATATAATAAAATAGTACAATTAATTTCAAATAATATACAATCATAAAATGGAGAATTTAGATAAATATAGGTAGTTCTTATTAATTATTAGCAAATTTAAGAACAAAAGGTAAATATGTCTCTAAGGTATAAAAAACTTTATTTACCAGATGTCTCAACTTACGCTTAAATTGATTTAGACTAGTAATATTTTTAACATCAGATGGTAGGTGATAAATATTTTAATGCCGTTGTAGAATGTGCTTTTTCTTGTTACATTATAATTATATTGTGGTAAGAGGTATAAATTATTTTGTCGTGTGTCATAATTGTGGATATCCGAATATTTAATTAAACTAGTTTTATTTCGGAATATAATTATTAATACTTTGAATATATACAGGGTGTTTCAGGTATGCGGTCATTAATTTCTAGGGGTGATTCTACATAAAAAGATATGAAAAAAAGTTCATATAAATATGGGTCCGAAAATCTCTCCTAAGGGCGCTGCGGGCCTCTGAAAGGGGCACCCAAAATTGACATTTTATTTAATATATCAGGAACCCTTTGAGCTACATTGACTAGTTTTTGCACGTGATTCGATATCAATAAAGGTCATTATCTGATGTTATTCACCACGAGTGATTTCAGTCAGGGGTGCACAAAATTGTAAAGGGGGGGACTTACTTCTCCTTTGCGTTTCTTTATGTTCAAATTTCTGGAAACTGGTTGGTCCTATGGCGTTACAACAAGAAAATCTTTTTTTTGTGTATTTATAGCCAAGGTATGCATCATATTCCGATGAGATATTCACGAAAAAATTCACATTAAAAAAATTGCGGGGGATATCGAATCACGTGCAAAAACTAGTTACTGTAGCTCAAAGGGTTCCTGAGATACTAAATAAAATGTCAACTTTGAGTGCCCTTTTCAGAGGCCCGCATCGCCCTTAGGAGGGATTTTCGGACCAATGTTTATATGAACTTTTTTCATATTTTTTATGCAGAATCACCCCTAGAAATTAATGACCATATACCTGAAACACCCTGTATGTATTAACCAATATCTTTATTCGTAATTTATTAAAATGTTCTCTAAATGAATCTCTAGGTCTTATACGACATATTGATCTGATAGCCTCTTTTTTGAATCCTGAATGGAGCGGCTACACCGATAAAATCTCCTTAAAACTCGATCCCGTACTGCAGATTGCTTTGGAAATAAGTGTAATAGACAGTTACCGATGTTTGTAAACCGACATTTTTTCCTTATAATAAATATTGCATATACAGCACTAGATAGTCTATTGTTTAGTTCCACCAGGTGCCGCTTCCATTTAAGACTCTCATCCAGATACTCTCCTAAGAATTTGACATCTTCCACGGATGAGATAGTGCCATGATTAAGGTGGATATCTTGTTGAGTATAATTGTAATCGGGATGAAATATGATGCTATGGGTTTTTGACAGATTCTGTATTAACTTATTTGCAGAGAACCAGTCGTTTAATTTATTTAGTATTCCGATGCACTCCGGTGACAGATTTTTGAAAAGAAGGATGGTGTCATCAGCAAATAAGGAATACTGAACCATTAGAAAGTTGTCAACAAGGTCATTAATATAAAGAGCACAGGGCCAAGAATTGAGCCCTGTGGAACCCCACATTTCATCATTTTCCGATCAGTTCTTACTGGCATTAACTCATTATCGACAATATCTTTTAACTTCACACACATTTTTCGATTATTTAGATCAGACTGGAACCAACCATAAAAATATAATTTTTCTAGCAAATATTAATGATTTACACAGTCGAATGCTTTGGTAAGGTCACAGAATATACAAAGTGGATGACGTTTTGATTCTAGACAGTTGTTTATATTGTTAATTAAAGAATATATTGCATCAGCTGTGTTGCGACCTTCCCGAAATCCGAGCTGTGTAGCTGTCAATATTTTCTTGATATCTATATAGCTGACAATCTGCTCTTTTGCTGCCAATTCAATGATTTTTGAGGCTGAGGGCAATACTGAAATTGGCCTATATTTTGATATTATTATTTTTTCACCCCTTTTGTATATTGCTATAATTTTAGTAATTTTAAGGTTGTCCCGGAAAGTTCCAATGTTAGGGTTTGACTTAGGTACGTGGATGACATTTTTGTAATGTTTGATACAAAAGTCACAGGTATTGACAACTTTGCCTTTAAATTAAAAAATCGTTTCCCGTAAGTTAAATTCACATATGAAATTAAAAACTATGGACAACTACCATTTTTAGATGTATTAATAATTAGAAATAGTGAAAATAAGTTAAAATTTAACATATACAGAAAATATACCAGTACTTTAAGATATATCCCTAAGAACTGTCACCACTATGCTCAACACAAAATAACAAGTTTTAGTTCTCTAGCTCATCGTCTATTAAGCTTCCCCTCAATAAGGACTGGTTCGAAAAAGAAGAGGCATTGATTAAGGATATACTGCCCTGCTATGACAAGAAATCATAACTTCTCTAGCGATACACAGCAAAGAAATGCTTTCAATAGCTATGCAATGGACCTGTAAGTGGCGTTGCCCGTGAGTTAAAATGTTGTGCACTTCTTACCCTTGATTGCAGTGTTTAAAGTTGGGTAGTTTTGTTGTGAGAGCTCTCTAAAACCACCTGGTTGAACGAGGGCTGGAATCGGAATAGCTGGCAGTCCTTCGAATTTCTTACGAAGAGAAATCATCATTAAATTTACGGGCAAGTCCACTCTTTTCAACACTAAACGGTCACTAATTAACTCGCGGGAAGTCGCGTACCGTCTCACAGATCGACATGGTATAAATAGTTGCATATTATCACAATCCATGGATGTAATCCTTACCCCCACTCTGTACCTTCCTAGACGATTAAGGTTTAGATACGTGTAAGAACAGTTTTTCGAAATCGTTTCGCGAAGAGTGTATATCGACGAAATTTGTCAGTGAGACGGAAACGCCTCTTTTTGTAGATATTATTTTATAGTGTGAATTTGACGAGGTAAGTATTGGTGTTTTCTCGTGAATTTGGTGTAATTACTTACTTTAATTCCTAAGATGTGGCGAGTTACGAGGAGGAACAGAGTAGATTAAGGCGTCTAATGAAAGAATTTCTTACAGATGAGGAAACGGAGGATTTTGATGTTGACACTTCTCAAGATGAACAGAATGTAATAGAAAAGAGAAGAGGATATCGAGAGTGAACAAGATATATCCGATTCTGAGGCCAAGAAAATGTGGTACAAGGTCACATTTTTTTAGGAAATGGAAAAAAAACGTACCCAAAAACACAGTTCGCATTAGAAGCGAGAATATAGTAACTCGTTTGCCGGCATCAAAATCACGGACACGCTCTCTCGGAACACCTACGGATATTTTTAGAAGCTTCATCAACAACCCTATGATAGATATAATTGTAGAAAATACCAATTTATAAATAAATTCTGTATCTATCAATTTCGAAAGAAATAGGGATGCAAGGCCAACAAATCAAACCGAAATATACGCCTTCTTGGGTTTACTGATTTGTTCTGGTATATTGAAGGCTAAAAGGTTAAACATAAAAGACCTCTAGAAGTCAGATGGATCAGGAGTAGAAATATATCGGCTGGCCATGTCTATAAAAAGATTCCTATTTTTGTTGTGTTGCTTGAGATTCGATAATAAAGATACTCGAGAAGAGAGAAGGGCGATTGACAAATTAGCTACTATTAGGGACTTCTTTGATATTTTCAATGAAAACTGTAGAGATGGGTATAGTCAGTCAGAATATATGATTATAGATGAGAAGGTCGAAGGATTTAGGGTCAGGTGTGGTTGGCGGCAATATATTCCCTCTAAACCCAATAGGTATGGCATCAAAATTTTCGCGCATTGCGACGCGAAAATGTACTACACTAGTAGTTTAGAGGTGTATACAGGACAGTAGCCAGAGGGGCCTTATAAAGTGAGTAATAGTCCTAGTGATGTTGTAATGAGGGCTGTGTGACATAATCAAAGGTACGGGCCGAAATATTACAATAGATAATTAGTTCACGAGTATTCCACTAGTAAAAACATTAGCTAAGGATTATAAACTAACCGTAATAGGTACCATAAGGAAAAACAAGAAAGAACTTCCTTTGGAATTTACTAAACACAACACCCACTTGGTAGTAGTATGTTTGCTTTTGGAACCTGCTGTACGCTGGTGTCATATATTCCGAAGAAAACAAAAATGTGCTAGTTGTATCATCTTTTCATCATGATGACAACATTGACAGGAATTCTGGAAAATCCGAGATGATTTTAGATTATAATAATACAAAGGGGGGCGTCGACATTGTAGACTGACTCTGTAGCAATTATAAGTGGCAAGGAATACCAAACGGTGGCTGATAGTAATTTTTTATGCAATTTTGAATGTTGCTGGCATAAACTCCTTGGTAGTATATACACCTAACAACCCGAATGCCGACATGAGGCGAAGACAGCTTTTACAGGCTTTATCGCATGAACTTATTCGCCCACATATTCAAGAGCGTTTAAAAATTCAACAAACACCAAGATCTTTGAGAAACAGAATGCAGAAAATTTGCGGTAATATTGCAGCTCCAGGGCCTTCTACTCTAGGTGATAATGAGCAAATTGAAAAAAGAGGACAAGTTGGCAGATGTGCTATTTGCAGTTCGAAGAGTAGAAAAACCCGTTTTTGTTATCGTAAATGCTCAAAATTTATGTGCCGCAAATTAATGAAAAAATAGTGAAGAAATAGCCTTCGATGAAATAGGGTTGTTTTTAGGGGGTGGAAATCTAAAGAACCTTGTAAAATTCCGAAACTTCTGATTATTATAGAACTGAACCCGAAAATTAACAAATAAATAGTGAGAAAAATCTCTTTAGGGTGATTTTCAAAGGATGAAAATAGAATGAACTGAGCAAAAGTTGGAAACTTCTAATTATTATAGAATTCGTGCCACGAATTAACGAAAAAATAGTGAAAAAAATCTCTTTTATGAAATAGGGTAGTTTCTAAGACATGAAAATTGAAAAAACTGAGTAAAGAAATCTTTAACAGGGATCCTGCAAACTACGAAGAAATGTTAGTCTGAAAGATATTCTGCAGAGCCTTCAGAGTCACTAGCAGTGTCTTCTTCAGAATCTTCTTTGCTTGCTGTACCTATTCCAGTTTCTGCAGATAATAGCCACAACTTCTTTGTCGAACAGTTTTGTTTTTGTCCTTGGGAGTGTTCGAATACTTGATATGTAAGGATATATGCACAATAAAAGTCGATTAAAAACATCTTCAAAGGTGAACCGCGTGAGTATTTTCTTGAATATCCCTCACGATATTTCCTTATGTGTTTATTTAATGCTTCTTGGGCCTCCTCCGAAAGCTGACCAATTGGCAGTACTGTAGTTGCTATTACAGCAGGGCAGTGTATTAGAATCTTGTGTACAGTTGCTGGTATACTATACCAGGAATATTTTTCTGCAAATAATCTGACTGTTGTCAAAGCATAGTTTTCAAACATTTGTATATTTATACTGTATCCACTGTCTATTCCTGTAATAGTGGATGAAAGTTCGGAATTTTCAAAAAATCGGCGGGCTGTATTTCCATCATTACTACTACTAAACCGGGTTTCGGTCGATCTACTGTGAGACCCAACTTAGATTTGAATTTATCTTGAATTTTTTCTTCGTTTCTGCAACTATTCTTTTATTGTTTTCTCCACGAGCCTGCCACGATTTGATTGGCAGTTTGTATGCCACGAGTAATAAACAATCGATGAAACGTATCCAGGTATGCAAAGTAGATAAACCGAAACGGAATGTTAAAGTATCTACCTTCTGTTTCAACACTAAATTTATGTTATTAAATGTTTTCGAGGTAGCACCACACATATAGCATTTTTGCGCAGAGGATGCAGCATTGAAAACTTGACCTTCTATCATTGTAAATACAGAGTATGCGTAATAAAGATTTACGTTTCTTCGAGTTTAGCGGAAGTTGGAACAAGTTGTTGAATGTGAGTTTCTACATAATCTTTTTCTTGTACAGTACCTAATATCCATCGTTTCATGTACAAATTGGAGCCTAATGGGACGACAATAGCGAGGAGAAGACGGCTGGGGGTTTTGCCATACTATAATTTTGCTGGATGAGTTAGGTGCACCAGATATGTTGAATTGGTACAAAAGAGTAAAGAAAGATGCTCGCGTCTAAATTTTCTTCATCATCAAATTTATTTTTGTATTGACTTTGTCCTGAACTCCCATCACACCCTCACTTGGACAATAATATTAAGCTACTAAGTTACTCTTTTGAAAGTGTTTGTAAAACTTCTTCCTGTACTTTCAAAATGAGGGCTAACGTTTTCAGGCTCACCAGCTGGCGCCACTGGCGAGTGTTGTCATGTCAAAAGTTATTGTTAGGCGCGGGAAAAGTTTATAGTATTTTATTATAATTATTTCGTACACCAGCAAATAAAAACCTGGTTAATTGTACCTCAGTTTTGTGCAGTTCTATTTTGTTTGGAAACAAAAGGCGGACATATGCTTCCGAGAGACAAAACTCGCCTAAAATAGTGGTTGATTGAGATAACTTTACTCTTTCGAAACATTAGTTTGTTTGTAAGAAACATTTTTTCCCTACAGAGCAAGTAAATTACTACTTTCCCCTTCTGCCATCATTGTGTTATATGATTTTCGGCTAATTTTTAAAAAAAATTACTAAAAACTAGCGTTAAAAAGCCATAGTAAACATTAACGTTCAGTGACATTGACCTTTCCCTACACTAGCACCTCTAGTGGTGAATTCAAGTGCGTTAACCCTCATTCGCTTAACTGTGTGATGGAACCCTATAGAAGCGTTCTTTATGTTATTATAATAGCTTCATGTTCAGGATAACAGTACTTCTTTGCTTCTTGAATCTTTTTGTAAGAAGGAAATCTTTGCTACTCTTATTATTTCGTACTGTTGTCTTGTAAGTTGTGCCTCAACTAGTACAGATAGAGCTTGCTTACCAGAAAGTAGGGTTAACTTATTTTGACTCATTTTGTAAGCTTTTCGATACTTGATGAGCCCGTTTTGGCGTTGAGAACTTAATTTCTTTGAATATAATCGCAGCATCCACTTCTCTCTGTACACGAAGACTCATTTTAGCGGTATACACCAGTTCAGAAGAACTTGCTTGTGATCTTAATTATTCCATTTTTCTGCGTTTAGAACGTTCACTGCTTTCGAGAAAATCAACCGAAGGCCGCTCACCTGAACTTGACGGAATAGGATTTGCGTACAGTGGAAAAGTAATATTGTTATCAACCAGTTTTGGTTTTGGGTGAGAAATCTTGTCTTGTTCGATTGTGCAGCATTCCACTTTACTCGAAAGTAAAATAGGAAAGCTGATGTTTAATTATTTGAAGGTTTTGCGGTCGACAATTAGTAACTTACGATACATGCGCCAGCAAGTGTTCGCATCTGTCCTCAAATTTGTGTGAAGGAGACGACATCATAACGTCCAACAGTGTTCTTTTTTTTTTTAAATATTCTCCTCCTTGGAACCTATAAAAAATCCCATCATTAGGAATGAAGGAGAATGGATATTATAGTAATATTGGACTGTCACAACGCACATTCTAATTTTTTTTACCACAATGCGACTATATCCGGAATGTTTTCTGTCTCGAGTTTTAATTTTCTAGTCCATCGTTTATTAAGCTTCCCCCTCAATAAGGAGAGGTTTGAAAAAGAAAAGGCATTGATTAAGGATATAGCTGCGAGTAATGGATATTCTGTAAGTTTAATAGATAAAATAATTAGGAAACGAAAGTTGAAAGAGTCGCTTCGAAATTCCTCGACCTTCCAAAATGGAAGAGATAATCCGAAATTTGTATCGATTCCATTCGATCTTCGATTTACTCATGGTATTGGTAAGATTTTTAAAGATGTAGGTATGACAGTGGTTCATTCATCGGGAAACAAACTACAACAACCTTTAGGCAATCCAAAAGACAAAATTAAAACAAAGAAAAAGACGGGGATTTCCGAAATTAGCTGTAAGGACTGTAATCAAAAATATGTTGGACAGACGCGACGATCAATTCAAACTAGATTCAAAGAGCATATGTCCCATCTCAAATATGGTAGAACTGATAAGTCTAGTGTAGCCCAACATGCGTTTGAGAACAACCATAAAAAAGATATTAGCAATTTAAAATTAATTAGGAATGTAACAAATACTAGACAGCTGGATGCATTTGAAAGCTTGGAAATCATAAAGTGTAAAAATAGTATGAATAGTGACAGAGGGATAATCCCAAATAGCCGGCTTCACCCAACCGTGGCGGTTCGGTGAACCGTGATAATACTTTAGGTATAAATAGGGTAGATTGTTAGCATGAGTTTAGTTTTAATCATCTCCAGATGATGTCAACTTGGTTGGCGAAACGCGCATCAAGTGCACTATACAGTGTTTTGGTGTTTCGTGGAAAACTACGTCAGTATTATCTTCACATCAAAGGTTCCAACCTACTCCAGGAGTAGTCAGGTAGTTTTTCTCAATGACTCATGAATCAAAGGACTTGAATTGCCGATTTTATAATTTGGGGCTTTGAGCAGCTTTTCCGTGAATATAACCCACTGTGCAGCGCCACTAAAATATAACACGCTGTTAGTGTTTGGCCAAGCATTTCGGAGATACTTCCTTATATTCAATTTTAAGTTAAAAGTGCTCTCGATGTATACTTATAGAGTGAGGGTGATGGCATCACGAGGGCCCATTTCATGAATATAATTTCTAATTACATCAACACTTTCAAGAGAAGTCAATGGGGTCGAGATTGAGCATCTTTTACAGCGAGTGAATACAATGACAATGTAACTAAAAAGCTCATTAGTGCTTTGTGTTTGCGTGTATAAAACAAATGCAAAATACGTTAGCATGTAAACTAGTTGTTTCTGTGATAGCATAAACTTTATAGTACACCGGCATTGACTATGTCTGGCCATTGAATTGAGTTTACTGATAAGTAAACTTTGTAAAATCAAACAGTAGACTAAACTAAAACGAGTACGGAACAGAGCTATGTTTTTGTCAACATCCACAATATACTCATATATACCTGTTCAAGTGAAATTTGTTTCACGAAACTATAAATCCTCAAAGATTTTAGTGAAATAAGCATGTCTCACAAAGAGAATTCAGTAACACCGAACAAAATAAATATGTAAAACTGCCATATGTTCAGGGCCTCTCAGAGAAATTTCAAACTGTACAAAATCGCCGAAGGAAAGAACATGTCCTGGGAAAAAGTACTTTCCAGGAGATAATTAACATAAAAAATGCAAAGCAATTAATGCTCGAAAAGACACTGAAAAATTAAATTGCGCCTATCTGAATCTAATAAGTAAAAGCAGAATATAGTATTAATAATTCAAATCGAAATCATAAAACAACAACAAATAAAATTACTAAATGTTGTACCATTTTTTTATTAAACAGCAAGGCGATCATACAAGGTGTTTCATAATTAAAGTGTAATGGGAGATATAGCATACTTAGCTTAGTTCAAAACACCACCAAACTTATGTAAACCATTTTTGAGATATTTTTGATTTTATGGTTTTTGACTAAAAGTGTAGTCGGCCATATTTCTGGAACGGCTTTAAATATTTGAATAAAATTTGTACAAATATTGTATTCTTTTAGTGCAATCAAAAGCATAATTTAATTTTTATATTTTGAAAATTTCTAGGACCGGAATTATTACAATGTTGCTCTCCGTGCCGATAACACCACGGTATGTATAATTTTTTGGTAAATGTTAGTAAACGTTTAAAAAATTAATGGACCAGTATGTAAATAATGTCATAATATTTGAAATCACGTTTAGGGTTACTCTCCAATAAATTTTCTAGTCTACAGATAAGGTAATCACTTATCTAACTTCATGAAACATGGGGTGATGTTATCGGCACGAAACATTTTAAAAATTGAGTTCTGTCCTGGAATTTTTCTAAAGTAAATTATGCTTCCGATTGGAATACTAGAGTTTAATATTTGTACCAAATCGTATCGAAATATTTACTGCTGTTCCAGAAATATGGCCGACCACAATTTTAGTCAAAATGCATAAAACACCCTGTATCTTAATACCGGTTAACATTCAAAGGTAAGTTAGAGGGTGTTTTCAGTTCAGGTAAGTGTGCTATACCTCCTATAATTCTATGTCACTTTAAATCTGAAACACCCTGTTCTGTTCTTTTTTTCCTTAAAATTAATGCTTACATTACTGGGCAATTCTGTCAAATTTCCTTTTTATCAGATGAAGTGCTTACACTATACACATTACATGTACTACATTAGGGATAGATATCATTTAATAACTTGCCCGTTTTAATTATATACTATATAAAGGATTACTAGCAAGTAAAAACAGTGACGACGGTTCATCTGGTTGTAAAACCTCTATAGTATTTTCCATGTTACTGCGTTTTGTAATTAATTATTTAAATTAAGGCAATTTACGAGTTGCCGTTCTTCTGCTAACTAATTACCAATTAGGATATACTTTTTCCGAAAAAGATAGAACGGTTGTTTGTCGAGCACCCATAGTGGAATATTACAGACATTGATAGGATGGAATCGAACCACCAGCCAATCAGCTACCATGCCCCATGCCAGTTATTTAGCATTTGCAGGTATAAATATGTTGAGCCAACAAATTTCTTCTACAATATTGGCCACTCCACTAATATTAACAATCATAAATACTTATTTTGTAGAAAAAGTAAGTTAACGTTTAAAATTTTGAAATAGAAACCAAAAATCCATAACGGAGATTATTTTGAACCTTGATGCTAGGAATAAACATTTAAACTGAACTAATTATTATGATCTTATGTTGCCACCAATGGGCCTTTTCACACATTTTTTTTTATTGCTTTATGTGATAGTGTTTTATAAAAAAAACTTGCCGTATTTTTTTTAAATTTTTTTTGAGCACGATTTCCATCGAAAAAAAAAACAAAAGTTCGGAAATAAAGCACGCGCTTTTACGTGACGTCACGCAACTCACCTTAGTGACGTCAAGGGGACTACGACCTTGAATATGACACATCGGTGTATTGTAAAGTTGGTTCTCTGCTTTTTGACAGTTGACGTCGAAATTGACTTTGACAGTCGTTTCTTTTTTAGTTTGGATTGTTGTGTGTGGAACATTGTACCAACATGTACAAATAACAACATGAATTGTCCGATCAAAATTTTCGTTTACGTTCCACCAGATGAAAATAGACGAAAAGCATGGTTTAAAATAGCCAAAGTTGAGAAGCAGTTGACGAAAACCAGAAACATTTACTGTTGTGAAGATCATTTTGATGTAAGAAAAGTAGTTGTATTTAGAAATTGATGCTAAATTATTGAAGTTTTACAGTTAAAAGAAGATTCAGATTCACATAAGCAACTGCGTTGTCACCGTACGATGCTGTTATTGACTTGGAAATTATTATACATTAGTAAGTATAATTGAAATAGGAAAAAATATTGTGACAACAATTGCATGTTAAAATAATGGTAGTTCCATTATATTTATAAATAAATTACACGACAATAAGATTACTAATGGCTTACCGTTTTGTTTTAATATTCCTGACTTCTGCTGATAAATAATCCAAATTTGACATGTAAAACTCGTCCACCATAATAAAGTCAACTTTCGGCAGATTTTCTGCATTTCCTTTAGAAAATCCTGGCTCCGTTTTCTTCCAATAATGTGCAGAAACAAAGCAAAACACGATTCGTAAATGAACACACAGAACATACCCACAAAACTAACCGTAAACAATGTAAAATGTGTCAGATGTGGTGTGACGTTAGTAGTATTAGGCGTTCTGGCAAATGCTACCAACATGATTCCGGTCTGTGTGACGTCACTCAGCTTCAAGGTCAAATAAGTGTTCAAATTGCCATAATAAATGTATATTTTTTTATTAAACAATGGGAGACTTATATTTCAAACAGAGTTGCACAAGGTGAATATCTATCAGTTAGCTTTCAAATAAACATATTTGTTTTGAGATTTCAGAAGTAGTGAAAAGGCCTATTGTGTCATTTAGAAGTTAACAGTATTTTCTACCAAAATAATAAACAATTGGGATTTAGAATCCCTAAGCATTGAAGTGAAAACTTATAGTATTACAGAGAATATCGCAACTTGTAGAACGTGTAAAGTGAATACGATAATTGGTGTATTTTCAAATGTTGTCGCCACGGCAATAGTCTACGTTGGGTTTAGTTGCGGTCAACTAATTAAACATTTCGTGTTTGCACTAAATATCAATTAACCTTACGAATTTCCCCATTTCCTAAATTTTCAATAAAAAGGGATTCTTAGATAAAGAGGAATTGTAGATAATTTAGTTCTCCCTTTCTTTTTATTTGCGCTTAGTCGTAATTCCAATGTTAATTAATTTTATTTACACAAAAAAGTTAATTACTTTAGGAGTAGTTATTTGTTCCAGGAGGGCTAGTCTAAACAAAAAAATATTGATTGCGTTTCCAATTTATTTAGAAAATAGTTTACAACTTATTTGATGTGGAAACTTTTGTGGAAAGGTTTTTGTTTAATGGGTACGTCAATTAATTAATAGTGCTTGGAAAAAATATAAAAACCGTGGGGATTCTCAGTCATTAGGGACATTTAAAGTGCTACAAGAATAAATTAATTACGCAATTCTATTACGCAGAAAAATTATGGCAAATTACTGGAGGATGACATTTCCAATAATCCACAAAATGTTGGCAACTTGTAATAAAAGGAAAGTGTCCAGTATTTCGACATCAATGTATTATAATGGAGTTAATGTCGAGGATCAACAGAATATTGCCAACGCATTAGCGGATTTTTTCCGAATATAATGAAAGTGAAACATCTGACAACTTTTACTTAATTAACTTTAATGATTCTGATGTTTATAAAATTATTCAAAAAACTGAAACCTAAATTTACCATAGGTCGAGACAAAATTCCAACATTTCTGATTTAGAAACTGTGCTTTCGTCTTTACAAAACCTCTAAAAATATTCTTTAATCTTACCATCACCACTATATTTC
>JANEYF010000514.1:0-43137 GCA_029963845.1 Rhamnusium bicolor | reverse complement strand
CACTGAAGACAGACGTGGATATCAGCCGTCGCACATACGGGTATTCAAACGATCTACGCGGTCATAAGTCAATTTTTCAAAATGCAATAGCGTAAAAAGCAAAGGGCTAGTTGGGATAGGAGACTAGTCCGAGAATAATACCCGACCCCTTCCACTTATTTATGTGCACGACTCCGCCCGTACAGGGTCAGTCGAATTGCGATCGTCTTGGTTGGTGGTATGTGTCTGTTTTCGGCGTTTGTGTGAATTCAGAAAATTTAACAGTGAATATTTTTAATTCTACTTTTATCTCGGAAGTGATAGTGATAGATTTTGATATAGCAGGTAAAAATGCACTAAATATAATATAATTTCGATTATTTTTATAATTTTAAGGGTAGGTTTTAGTATTTGTTATACTTTCAAGTTAGATCCAGCTGTACTCTTTAATACAGTCGAAAGTTTGAAGTATTTAGTATTGACTAATAAAAAAATTAGCCGCGGAAAAGCGCGGATAAGTACTATTAGGGTACTTTTTTATTAGGGTAGATTCATTAAAAAATTTTGTATATAAAGTCTTATGCATTTTCAAAGAATGTATTTTTGTTTTAGGTTCACAAGGTCCCTCGGGAGTAAGAGTTGTGACCCGAGAACACTTGTTCGAACGTATGCAGAATCTGGAATTGCCAAATTTAGAAGAAAAATTAAATGTTTTGAAAGAGCACCTTTTATCCTGTAAAGGTTATACGGAAGATCAAATCGAAAACTTGAAACATACTTTTGCACATTTTAAATCACAAATTAAACAAAGGTGGTCAAAGGCCCATAAGAAGGAAGATGTATTTCTTAAATATAATCAATCATGGCTAGAAGGAACCATACAAATTCCCGTGGTAACACAAAATCGGCCAGGCCGACCACCTAAAGTCATTTGAGTGAAAGAACTAAAAGGAGAAAAACCGAGAAGATTCGGTCTACCTTGGAAAAAGAAGTTATCGTTCATGCTGCTGCTGTTGAGTTGCGGAAAACTGGAGAACGAGATGCTTCTGATATACTGAAAGAAATCACTAGTACTTCCCCAAAGCGTGCTACCAAATATAAGACGGCATTTTCTAAATCAAAAACAGAAGAAACTTGCTCACTTACTCCAACAGAAGTATTATCAATGTTCGTGGAAGCAGATTTAACTCGTGACGAATGTTAGCATTTTTTTGTTACTTTTTTACATTAAATACGCCTGAATCAAACATTAAGAGCTTTGTTTTATTTAGTAATATTGTTTAGAACAGATAAAGACCAAGAAATATTTTTGGCCGCGTAGATCATTCAAATACCCGTATGTGCGTCAGTCATATTAAGTGGACGTAGATGTACATTAGAGAACACAACTTATTTTTGATATGGTGTAAGCAAGAAAAGATCAAGAAAATTTACAGAAATTGCATTTCTGGCTTATTTCGCCGAAAAATCCCAGAAAATTAAGTCATCGACACTTTGGTATTACTTTATGCTGAAAAGTTCGCTGATAATTGAAGATAACGTGGACATCTCAAGGCAAATTACTCTCTTGAAAAGAAAATTTGTCACTCCTCATCCACCAACAATAGAGAATAGATGATTTTTCATGCAAGAGCTATAGAAAGGGAAGTGCCCCACGTGAATTTGAACACGTTTCGAAATATCACCAAAAAAATTGTCGAATTCTTAGGATTACCAAACCCTTCTGCATACACCGGCCATTGCTTCAGGAAAACGTCTTCAACAGTACTTGTGTACCGGGGCAAATATTTTTTGTCTGGAAAGACATGGAGGGTGGATATCCTGCTGAGTTGCAGAAGGGTATATAGATGATTTCGTCCTAACTAAAGTAAAAAAAGAACTAAAAAATCGTTAACAAGCCTAGCTGTACTAGTTGTACCTCACGCGAGACTTCATCACTTCCTCAAATTTAACTACCGACAAATTCCACTACAGTCCTTATAAATCACAATTTCTTCAACTCCGCGCTGTCAGGTATTAACATTAACAATTGCAAGTGCATATACATTTAATCTTAATATCAATAATTAGTCATTACTTTAATCGTTCAATAAATGTTGAGATTGAAGTTTTCCATGATTTTTCATTATTGGGTGGAAAGTAATTTCCGCACTTAATATTTGCGTGCATATTTTCCACACGATGATTACATTTGTTCAGCAATGAGTTATTTTCAATACTCGTTTCCACGGAGATGAGTTCAGAAAAGCCAACTTTCATGGTGGTTGTAGAACAGGTTGTTTTACTCGTAGAAAAAGCATATTTCACTCGTACCGTATTACCAATAATATCCTACAGGGTGTCCCATAATTAAGTACCTTCATTCTAGGGACTGATAGAACTAGAAAAAATAAGTTAAGTTTGTATATAACACTTGCCCAGTGCCAATCAATTGTACACGACGAAATATATTGAGGGTTAAAATATAACTTCACATTTAAAACTCACTCTGTATAAATGAATGCTGCAGAATTTCGGTAATGTCAGATATAACCACAGAAAATAAATATTAATTTAGGTCTATATAGTTGGTATGCTCATCCAAATTATTTCTAATGTATTTTTCAATGAATCTATTGTTCACTGAAAATTGTAAAAATGTATTAAACTATTGTTTTTGTTTCCAGGTTTGACAATGTTGAAGAATAATACAAATAAGGCAACATTTCTTTAGTTGGTTTAATAACATACCTATCTAGACAGAAGATCTCAAATTTTAATTATCCGTAGCGTACCTAAGTAATTAAATAAAAGAAACTGAAACCGTAGGAATGACATTAATTCTCATGGCAGCTGGCTAGAATTTCAGTTAGATAATAAAATAAAGATAATATGAATTAATTTCAATTTTAAGACGTGTCCATCCTATCTGAGTTAAGGTACATTTACAACCAATTCGCTACAGGCACAATTCACTAACGGATTGTGAATTGTGCCGAGATAAAACTTAGGTCATTTATAATGAGTTAGAAGCTGCCATCTGTTAAGATTTTTTAATAATACGTGTGTGCAAATTCAGTTTGTTTAAATAATTACAGTTATTTAACATAACTTCTAAAAACATCATATTTTCTAATACTAAAAGATCTAATCTTCCAATTTCAAATCACAAACCAACTTTAAATATAAACAATAAATTTGTGTAGTAGTACGCATGCGCAATTTGAAATTCGTGCCGCAATTGAATTGAATATTTGCGATTTGCAAGCATCCAATTCAAACCTGAAGTGCGGTTCACGGTCGTGCCGACTTAAAATTTTATTTGTAAATAAATACATTCAACCAGATATGCTTAAAACCCAATTTACAATCCACCAGCAGATTGTGCCCGTACTGAATTGGTTGTAAATGTACCCTTATTTTTATATACTGAAAGGTGCGTACAAAATGCTACTACATATTCTCAAGATTAAAATAAAACGATTTAACTCAACTTACCTTTATCCAAAATTATTTCGTTAATACATCAAAAAAATAATCACACGAAGTTATGTCGAAGGAACATTATGACCACATTACCGAGTATCATGTCCTGGGAATATTTGATTTAAAGTAAAATGTGCGTTGGTGCAGTGATATATCATTTAATAAACCATACAATGAGTAGTGGTGAGAGATATGTGAAACTTCTCATATGGTCCAAATGCTACTATCCGACCGACATCATAGATGTCTTTGTGGAGGATAGCGACTTGCGAAGCAAGTACCTAGAGCAGCGAGCTCTAGCCCAGGTGGACTAAACTACTGTTATTAAATATGGTTTGAACGAAACAACTACTCAGCGGGCAAATACCCCGACCTGCATTGGATTATACCTTCAAATCATGATAGATCGGTAGCTAATATCATTGGTCAATTTCTAACCAGACATAGACCGGTTTCGAACTTATTAGTTCTCCTCAGTATGCCATAGGTTATGGAACAGACAAATGATAGTGGCCAACCTGCTAGTCATATACTGACTAAGGTAAATTGAGTAGTGGTGAGAGGTATGTGAAACTTCCCATATGGTCCAAATGCTACTATCCGACCGACATCATAGATGTCTCTGTGGCGGATAGCGACTTGCGAAACAAGTACCTAGAGCAGCGAGCTCTAGCCCAGGTGGACTAAACTACTGTTATTAAATATGGTTTGAACGAAACAACTACTCAGCGGGCAAATACCCCGACCTGCATTGGATTATACCTTCAATTTCATATTCAATAAACCATACAATGTATTTTCAAGTAACTGTAAATATGTAAATAAATAATACTAAATTCTTGATGAAAATATGATACTTGATAGTTTCATGAGGATTTTCGTCGGAGTGCAAATGTTTTTTGCTGCAAATCATTATCGTTATTCATGTAAGACGTTCGTCATCAGTAAATAAAATCTTGTTACTAAGAATTCCGAGTAAATAGTACATGACGTAAAAACCAGGGGCTGATTCAGCACACCGCGTTGACATAAACATATAACGATATGATAAATTATATATTACCTTTTAATTGACGGTTTTGTAGTATTCAAATAACACGAGCAAAAATTATTTCACTGAACACACAACATGGCACATGAGTAATTTCTAGAGTTCCAGTAAATTAACAGCATCTGTTCTAGACGTTCAGGAGTTAAATTTTAACGCCTGTCGTTCAAAGACCATTCATATGGGGAAAACAACCTTTCAACGTCTACAGAGGCAACAGGAGCATATTTAAAATATATGAAGTTTTTTAAGGTTTCAAGGAGGGCACGTATATATTGGATTGAGAAAAGTCTACCTTTTTTACCTACAATTAGGTCCACAATACCACACAGTGTACGAAACCCGGGATTGTTTCGTAAAACTCTTTCAAATTTATTTTTCCCACACAGCAGTGTCTCCTTATAACTGAAAAATGAACTGGTCCAAATCTAATACACAGAGGCGAATTTAGTGCCCTAGGCACATTTATTTACGGCGCCCCATTAAAAAATTAACAATTTCCGTCATTTATATAAACATATTTTATGCGTGTTAATATTATCTTACATACGACAAATTCATTAACAACCATCAAAGACAATCATTAAAAAAAAAAAAACTATAATTGAAGAGTTGAAACATCAAAGGAGCTAAATATTGTTTATTGAGTTGTTTAAAGGAAATCTCTTAAAACACGCACTCAATTCTAGATGACACATCGTGTCACCTAGAATTGAGTAGAAAAAATGCAAAGCAAAGCTTGTGGCATTTGAATCTATTATAATATGTTGTTTCCGTTTGTATATAGTACCTTTCTAAGAGGCAAACCCAATTTCACTAAAAATGACACTTAGCCCCTTTGATATTTTAACGCTTCATTTACTCAAATGCTTCTTTCGTGCTTTGGCATTTACAAATTTATTGATAGTTGCTATAAACATTTCCCTTCCTTCTTATTTCTCTTTTGACATCGTATTTAATCGGAAAGAGTTAAAGACTTACAAAAAATATTGTCATTGCTGAAGAGAATAAATTCAAATCAAAACAGCGGTATTCTAATATTAATAAAGCGCGAACATTTTATGTGCTGAAATAAACTAATTTTTTCTTATTTGCTAATTCAGTTATTTTCAGTAAACAGCGCCCCTTTGTGTTTGGCACCCGTAGGCCTCGGCCTCACGGATCTATATTTAAATTCAACACTACGAATATATTGTTGTAAATATACTGCTTTAATTATTGCATATCCGGATGAAGTAGTTGTGCACTTAAGGTTCCTTAGTGACAAATAAATTTTTGAAAAATGACTGTGGATGTACAATAGGTCTTACCGAACAACTGGGTTACTAAACGCCTGCTGAGCGCATATGAAACGGAGAGTACGACGTTTTCATCATCAGAATGAATATAATAATATCTTGTCACCTCTAGCCATGTACCTCAATGCATCACAATGGGCTGTGGTGATAATGGTATTTCGTCTTCAAATAACTGTCTTTTAGATGGCGCTTTTGAAAATGTCTTCTTTACTCTAGCTATTAATCTGGCTATTGTGGGACAACAGTTTCTGCAATTCTGAAAAAATAGCAAGCACCGTTTTGTGGGTTAACTGCGGGAAGCGGATATTGCCGCAAGGGTTTACTGTAGTTACTCTGACGACCCGTATAGCGAAATCGAGCTCTGCAATTAAATGGGTAAAATTATGTTTCTGAAAAAATGTCTATTTTCCACCATGTTGTATACCAATGTATGGTACGATATGTACGGACCTGGAATGTACTATTTACTCGCGTACTTATTACAGAAATTAAGATCTTAAGATTTGGTTTTAGGTGAAGCGACAGGAAACTAAACGAATATCTCGTCCAAACATAAAAGATCCAACACAGTTTGAATTGATATGGATAAAGTAGTTATTCTTTTATAATTCCATCTTAAGACACTCCTGTATCCAGCCTTAAGCCTCTGGTGCTTAATTTTGGGTATTCCAAAATCTATTTTGCATGTTCCTGATCGTCCTGTTCGTACACCAACCCAACGCCCATAATCAGAATTATGCAAAGGTTTGATGATTTGGAAATCATTCACTGTATTCCCTAACAATTGCGCGACAATTTTCTGAAAACCAGCAACATATCAATCTGTTCTGCATGAGTGTGTTGTGTGGCCGTCATCAATAAAAGCTATTAGCAAATTTGTTAGATAATTTATTGACTGAATTATTAATTAATGTACTAGAATTTTAATCACAATTGAGGCGAAAAGACCCAGAGTATCTCAGATCAGTATTTTTTTAAATGCGTTTTTTAAGCAATGTTTACTATTATTAATTTTCTTTATGTCTACTTTTAAATTTATTGGTAATAAAGGTTTACAAGGAATTTAATAGAATGCTTGTATTTTAAAAGATAAAATTAAACGTTACATTGTGGAAATACAAGGAATAGTAACTATGTATTTAGGATACAGTCATGAAAAAAGTAACAAGGGAACAACCCTTAGGCCAAGTTCATTACGATGCATCGTAATAAAAACGACTAAGAGTTTTTCTTTCTCATTTCTACGCTAAGAAAAGAAAAGTAAAAAGGAATTACTTTAATATTAGTAGTTATCGTACTTCTAGAGGACTCTTGTCTACTTCAGTTCCCACTTCGAGAAGACTTTTACATAGCCTTAGCAGGGTTGTTGTACAAAGCAATTATCACGAAATGTATTTAAAGTTAAATGGCTGCACGTTTCAGTTATTAATAGAAAAAGTTTAAATGGGATACATTGGTATAGCGTATGGACACAGATCATATTCAAAAATATTGTTATATTGATAGGAACCTTGTTATGGAGATATTTTGAAAAAAAATTGTATCATATTAAAAATAGTATTTATTCAAAAAAAAAAAAAATGAAGACCAAAGTAGGCAATTTTCTTTTAAACCGGATATGAATTATTTTCATTTTACTTAATATATAATATTTTTACTTAATATAACAAATTATAAATAACATAATATTAGGTTATTGTAAATATATATGCCATTTTTGACAAAATTCGATCAGATTTTAAAGTGCTATGTTATAAGCATATAGAAATACCATATCCCGACAACAATCAACATTTTTAATCTTCTCTTTATTAATATTATGCAGTAGTTCTTTGACAGAGTTCCTGCAGATTATCTGGTTATATGCAAAATACAAAGATTTTAATTGAATCCATAAAATTGTGATTTTACTGGCCATTTGATACTGCCTCGCAGCCCTATTCATTGATTGTGGTATTTTCTATCTAGATATTCTCTAACTGTTCTGTAATAATGAGAACCAGCTTCATCTTGTTGGAAGAATCAATATGTAAATTCTCACCATTCTCAGCAATTTACATTACGAGAGGATCTATGGCATTTTCCAACATATCAAGATATCTCTTACTAAAAAGATTTTTTCATAATATAATGGACCAATGATGTGGTCATTTAAAATTCCAGTGCGGCGTTTTATCTTTTTTGAGTATGTTGAGTATGTTCCTCACTCATCCAATTAAGATTTTCTTCACTCTAATACCTGAAAGGTTTTACACTCATGGTTCTACGTTGTCCCAATAAATTTACTTGCAGTAATGCCTGTTTCATAGTACAGTTTGGACTGATTTCAAGACGTTCAGACATTATTTTACAGAATTCCAGCCTGTAGTCAAGTCTATCTGAGACAGCCCTTATTATAACTGATTTTACATGGACGAAATTTGTGTCTCTTCAAGATTCAGTGTAGACGAGGAGGTGAAATCTGAAGTAGCAGCTATTTAATGAACAAACAAATTGATTTGGATCTAAATACACATGACCCAACACTGCAACATATGTTGTTTCGTTTTGCGGGATAACTCATTTTTGTTCAGAATTAAACTAGACAAGCAGGCACACAAACATCTGACGCATTTTCATCAGGATGAAGCTCGTTGAACCTAGCTGCAGTTTGTACTGAATAAATAATCGTCGAGATACAGCAGATCGAACAACGAATGGAAATAAAATGATATTTTTAATCTCCAACAATTTTTTTTGTCGAAAAAAATGTAGTTACTCATAATAAAAAAACAGATTGATAAAAACAGGGATGTACAAATAACAGAAAACACAAATGAAACATTTTGTGCGGGACTATTTTAAGTCTAGAGTATGCCGTCATATAATTGACGGTCATATTAACTTTTCAGAAATTTGCAAAAATCAGAAAAGATTTAAATTCATTTTTATTACTACCAGAGATCATATTGGAACCACTGTTAACATCCCATTTCATTGCTCTCAACCTAAAAAAAGCAGATTCTAAAAACTGACTTTTTTCATATTTTTTCCTGTAAACTCGGCAGAAATTAAAAATATTTCAAAGCTCTATTCTAAATAAAACTAGTTTTAATTTGAGGTCCCACAAAGGGTATATTATTTAAAATTTTAGGAATGGGGTGGTTGAGATTGAGAACTACTTGCTTCATAATACTGCTAATCTGTGCCCCCATTAATCTACCGAAATGAGATACTCAGATTTTCACATCTCTTTCAATTTAAAAACTATTCCCGATAAAAGTTTTCGCCGGAACCCTATAGTAATGAAATATATGAAAATTATAGAAAGTTGATATTTTTTGTCCTACTATTTTTATTTAGTATTCAATTATTGTTCTCTTGTTTCTAGATTTACATTTCACGTATAAAATGCTGGAAGCTCAATTTTTTATATCTTGAAAATATGGCCAGGAAATCAAACTGCCTGTTATGGTTCCACATGATATATTTGTTTAAATAAATACATAGATTTCATAATTTTTTAAATCGTTAATATAATGCCGCTTGTACAATCCAGAACAAGGTGTTACAGCGATATTCCTACGAAAGGTTAATCTGAATAGTGTGATGTTTTTTGTTAGTCTCACAATGCATATATTTTCTTAACATTCTAAAGCGAAATATTTGTCTAAAAAGGTGTAATATAACCTAATGAAATATAAGGCACAGAAATTCTTATCCAGAAAATAGTTTTTATATAAGCTGGCAAGATTTGTTGCCAATGGGAAGGGCAATTCATTATGAGGTTTCTTCTAGTAAGCTTACAACTCACGCTCATATATTATACGGTTCTTCTCATCACCATCGATCTAAAATAATCTCTCATTAATATCATAGTTTACAAACATCTTAGAAAATCTCAAATACATAATACGATAATGAAACAACTTGTAAATTCTCACGTACGTGAAAGTAAAATATAGTTTATAAATAGAAACTATCATATTTATCATCAATTACGGCGAAATAAACATTTGTTTATTCCAAAGATTTTAAAATGATATATTGCGTAGAAGAAAGCCGTAGATAAACAGAGAAGTTCACAAAGGGAATCCTGCGGGTTAATAAATCCTGTATTTATTTATAATTTTGTAATCTTGTTTAGGTAGATACCAGATACATCATATAATTAAATAAATAAACCAACCAGTATCATGATAATAGGGGGTGAGGGAGGTATATACTTTGATGGGTGATTTATAAGAAAATAGCCTTCAATTATGAAGAGATAATATTCAAACAAAATAACATTCGAACTTATAGAAGGGTATATTGTGGTAAGGATTCTAACATGAATGAAGCATAATTAACTTTAATGGTTTATTTAAATAACAATACGAATACACAGCAGAAACACATATATTTCAGGTAAGTAAAAAAGTGCTCTCGATTTTACTTTTGTTGTGAGGAAAGATATGGTATAATTTAATCTCAGTGATATTAACTAACATAATACAGGAAGATTAGAATTTATGTTCCGAAATTCCAGTAATTCAAACTTAACAGAAATTAACCAAGTTACTAACGAAAATGCTGACGCAAATAACGATAAATATTCTGACAATAATGACTATACAAACCTAGAGAATGATGCAGTCACTGCATATGTAACTGCAACATGTGGTATGTCAGTGACCACTCCCAAGAAGGTGCTAATGAACAAATTTTATCCATACAAATTACACATTTTACATAACTAAATATGATCTAAGCGAGTGGTCAGATTTTGTGAAATTAATACAAAAAAGGTCGCGAGAAACTGAAATTACATAAAAACATGTTTTATTGACGTATTTAGTTTTCTTTTAAAGGCAGGCGGTATTGATGGGAAGAAAATCCTCATATTTTCGCAAAAGCAATACCCAATAACTACAAAAACTCAATGTATAGGCCTCAGAAAAAAATGAGTATACTGTCGGACTACTTTTCATTAAAAAAAAAATTATTATATATTTATTACTTTGAATTGTTGGAACACAATATTAACCCTTAAATAGTTGAAATTGCAGAAAACAATCTCGATGAGTTCGACATGAACATAATTTTCATATTAAAAAGAACATCATTCCATCGTAGGCCAGATTCAAAAAATTCACGACTCAACATATTATCCTAAAAATTAAACAAATGAATACGTACTTAAGGTGTTACAATTTCAAGTCTTGGAAGGGATTTATTTTGAATGCCTTTAGTGGAACATTCTTGATAACAGATCTAAATTTAATAAGTACTTGTATACTTTTACTTTGATATCATCTAGAATAGAGAATTTGCTATTTTTTGTCATTTATAATGGTAATAGTAATGATGGCGATAGCTGACGTATCACAAATAGGCCGCAGGCGAGCTTTATTTACCCAGCTGTCGCTATACCATACTCTTATCTTGCTCATTTGTCGAATCTTTCCGATCTTCTAATGAAGGTCAGGATGTCATTCAATGTGAAGAAGCTCATCTCCTCCTTTAGAAGCGCCTCAGTATAGAAGATGCTATGTCTGAGGCACCCAAATGCCTCATACTGCTCCAAGAAGATCATCTCTCCCATATCCTGGGCATGGTCTCCCTCAACATCTATCAATGTTAAATGTCTCCTAAGTCTGCAGCTGCCTGTTAGAACTCTGATGTCTTTCGACTGCAGCCCAGTAACCAGACCAAACTCTATTTGTCTGGCCCCCATTACAAAATCTCAAGTTTACCTACAAGCCATGTTTGTCCTCCAATATTTGAGGGCCGTCGTGATCTGTCTTCCTGTGATGCCTAATATAGGCTCAGCTCCTCGGCTCCAAGTCTAGCCAATTCATCGGTCTTTTCATTGCCTGGAATCCCGGTATGTCCCGGCACCCATAAGCCTTATTTGTTTGTACCTGGCAAGCTCTTCTAGGACATCCCCACACTCCTAAATGAAAACTTACCTCAGTCATGTATAACTTTCTCAAATTTTTATTTGGACTATTTTCAACTCTAATTGGCTATATTTAAATAAATAAATTTTTCTTAACAAATACTTGAAAGTAAAATGTTATTTAAATAAGTATACGGCAATATCTATACAGGGCGAGTTCTAACCTATTTTATTAAATTTAAGGGATGGTAGTTCATATAAAAAAAAAAAAAATCTATGTGCTATAGTTTCCGAAAAAAAAATTACATTTTGAGATCCTGTTAACTGACCTATCTCAATCGAAAAGAAATTAAGATAGGTTCAGTGACTACGACACTGACCTTGTTTTTTACAATATGGTTCATCACTTTTTGCCATTTGATTCCGATGACATTTTTTAACATAATCCCCTCAAAAGTGCCGACCGTTGATTTCGACGTAAATGAAAGTCGGCGTAATAATGAATGCCGTCCACTAACAGCCGACCTGAAGTGAATTTATGAAATTTTGTTTCCTGTTAACAAATCAATGTAATTCAATTATGTAGAGTTCGGTGCACTTTGTCGCCATGAACCTACTGCTCCTTACGTTTTTTTTGTGATTTTTCTATGACGAATTAAATAGGGAGGGGATGAAATTATACTGCAGGAGCTTTTTGCTAAACATCAGTTACGTTATTGTTAGTGATTGAAAAGGTTACTATTTTTAACACGCTTTTATTAGCTTCACTTGTATGTTTGTTTGTTTGTTTGTTTGTAACCGACTCTTTGAACTCGATTTTGACCCACTTTAAACGGACAGATTTAATTGAAACTTTGTACACTTACGAAGAACCGGTAACAATACAATAATTTGATAAGTTTATATCATTATCCTGATCAGGATCGCCAGTCCTTTCCTCACGTATCCTCTGCGTGAGAGCAAGAGACTTAATATTGTAAGTATATTCCGTGATTATCAGTTCGGTCGTTGGCCGAGCGGGCAAGTCTTAGTCGACGCGAAACGACGGACTCCTCGGACGTGAGTTCAAATCCCATGGCTGAAATAAAAAAATATTTTTTTTTTTCAGAAATATCTGTTGGATCGTAATATGTTATAATATCAGCATCAATAAGCAATATAAATATAGTTTAAAAAAACTACAAAACACGCTTTCATAGCACATCAAACTAAAAAGTGAAAAATAAATATAGTTTAAAAAAACTAAAAAACACGCTTTTAAAGCACATCAAACTAAAAAGTGAAAAATAATTATTAATATAAACTGAAAACAATAATGAACGAAAAATACTAGTATTATTGTGAAAAAAGCGTGGGGCGCTTTGTGCCATATTTTTCGTATATCGAGCAACCCACGCTTTTTTCACAATAATACTAGTACTTTTCGTTCATTATTCTTTTCAGTTTATGTTAATAATTATTTTTTACTTTTTAGTTTGATGTGCTTTAAAAGCGTGTTTTTTTTAGTTTTTTTAAACTATATTTATTTTTCACATTCTCAAAAATTAAATAAAAAAGGTTACTATTTTTTATTTAATTTTTGAGAATGCACGTAGAAATTGGATAAGAAGGGCTCAACTGTGTGAGCAGGTTGGTGGTGACAATTTTGAACACTTATTTTAATGTGGCTACTCTTGTGACTACCTAATAAATTAAAAAAATTGTCAAGTGTTAATAAATTATGAATCTAATTAAATTAAAATAAGTTTTGCAAATTGAAAGTGAAAATAATTGCTATTGTGTAACGTGAGTCCTGAACACGCCTCTGTCTCCATATTCGTATGTGGTCGAAGATCAGATCCCGCCGAATAGTCGCTTACACGCTTTTTATGAAGTTTTTTTTTAAATGATTTATCATTTGAACTAAAAAACTGGAGTAGGATAACTTTTGTCGGTGATTTTCTGACGTTTTTTTTGTATCTTTACAATTTACAAGGAACTTAGATAAACAAATCATGTTGTTCGCGTCATAAGTGGGTCAGATGAGCAATGCAGCGGCCCATAAAAGTTTAATAGTATTTTAGGTAAGGTAAGTCAGTTTTTCAACTTTCTTTTTTTATTTATTTCTTTCGCAATTCGTGTTACTAATATAAACATGAACCCCCTCCTAAAATTACACAGATAAGTTGGCGTTCACCCCTGTATGTTTCATTATCAATTTTTATTTTTCTATTTATCTTCGGTTTAACCATTTATATTATGAAAGTGACTTTTATCCTTAACATGTTTTGTTTTCTTTTAACTTTTTGAACAATATCTGATTGATTGATTGAGAACTCAATGATGTCTTGCGTGATCTACTAAAAGTTTGTCGAGTCTAATATAATGTATAAAACATTCTTTAAAAAATCGTATAACGCTTTTTCTGTGCTTATGTTTTGCTCTTGTTACCAAACAAAGAAAAAGCAGAACATAAAGTTTCAATCTTGTTGACAGAATTGTAATAATAAACTTTGTTTTTTTGTTATTCATCTAATTAATATTTAATTAACTGTTGACATTTTGCTTTCTCATATAAAGTCCTTCTTCTATTTCTCACAAAGAGAAATTGTGAGAAATATAATACTATAAAGTGCTTCCTCTGTAATAACATGCTTTATTTTAAAAATCTGCATTGAGACTAATATGTTACAAAAATGATATTTAAATAAGTTTTAACAGCTAAATAACTGATGCAACGAAAAATATGTTCACTGTTTAATTTATAATTGATAATAATACTAATAAAGGAATAATAGAACTTACCATACCAAAGTATTCCAACAGATAGGGTAAAAGTTAATTTACATAATCATAGTCCTGGAGTGGGTTGGAACCTTTGATGTGAAGATAACACTGATGTAGTTTTCCACGAAACACCAAAACAGTATATATTGCACTCGACGCGCGTTTCGCCAACCAAGTTGGCATCATCTGGAGATGATTAAAACTGAACATAAAGTGTTCAACAGTTTTAATAATCTCCAAATGATGCCAACTTAGTTGGCGAAACGCGCGTAGCGAGTGCAGCATATAGTGTTTTAGTGTTTCGTGAAGAACTACGTCAGTGTTACACAATCAAAATACTAATAAATATTAGAAATGATACCTATATGTATCAAAGTCAAAATCATCTCAAATTTATTTAATTTGTAGGTAATAATAATTGTTAGTCTCCATAGCGCATTTGTACGTATATTTTTGTAACACACTATTTTCTCTTTATGTAGAAAAAAACGCTGAGCTGTGGTGAAAGGAGACTACACATAAAGCGGATTAACTGAACTTGACAGGTCACTTGAGAGATTACTTCATTCAGATTGTGTTTTATGATGAATAAGCTAAAGAAATACACTACACCTACCTCCTAGATAATATTTGTGCAACGGCTTACTTTTATAGTAGCCTTTTGTTTCCTTATAAATTATCGTCTAGCCACGTACGCAATGACTGTATTTCTATCATAAATTAGTTACGATGACACATTAATAGAATTTTATGCACATTCTTAATTGATAATTGTTTAAGGTTCGATTTTCATAAAAAAAATTATACCTTTTGCTTAACCGCCTCGCTAGTCACCCCTACCCATTTCCTAATTGTTTAATACATCACATCCATCTTTGAAGATGTACTTATAGATTATTATTGTTGCCTTGAAGTTGTGAGTTGCCGAAAAAGCCAGATGCGCGTAGCAAACTTAAGAAATTTTAATATAGGATTCTTTCATGAAACCAGATATTTGCGTTCCTCCACTACCCTGCTGTCCTATTTCTGCTTCAAAGCCAATAACTGATACCAACTAAAACGGCCTTTGGAATTAACTCCAGTGTTTTACCGAGTTTTTATTCATTCTTATATACAAAGTATTTTTCCGACCAATTTGCGACGGACAGGAATGGTTTCCGTCGAAAGAATTTGAAATTTTATCATAAAGTGTTCAACAAGTTCTCCTGTTATCAGCTAATTTGTGTTTGTGGATATCGATTTGCATCCTTAACTACTCATTTTATCATGAATGAAGAATAGAGGGTAAGTGGACATAAATAAAACACAATTATTTCAATTGACCGGTACTATTTTTAGTTTTATGACGTAAACTGACAAAATACGGAAACGTCACTATAACACTCTTTAATACAGCAGCGGTACGTTGAACTTTTATTTGCGATACGGTTTCGAGCATCAATTCCTGTTTTAAAGTGTAGGAGTACCCCTTTATTCTATCAGCGATATTTAGAAGCTGGGATAATTCAGTAAGGATACGGAATGTCCAGGGATCTGTGTGTGTGGTTGTCGGTTTCGTAAAAATGGGCAGCTTTACTTGTCGAAAAATGATTCTCGGTTTATGACCATATTTATTACTTATGCTCTAAATAAAAGACAAAATTTCAACATCATTTTCTCTCTTTTATTTACGACTGACCTCATAAATAAAAAAAATATATATTATACAGTGTAACCAATAATACAGATAATAGAAAAGCAAGCCAATAAACCAAGCAAGAGATTATGATAATGCAAGAAGGTATATCAATTGCAACTAAGTTACGGAATCTATTACTACTGAAGTGTATAATCAAATGCAGCTAAGTTACGAAAACTATTTCTACTGGCATCCAGCAAGTGGTTGATGTATTTAAAGCGGTTAGTGCAGCAGTGGTATTACCGCAGGCGGAGTCTGCAAGATTGTCCAGGTACAAGTGGTTACTATATACAAGCGTGACACTACGGTAGGATATCAATCTAGGGACTGATAGTTGCAGAAAATTTCTAATCGCGATTGTATTTTACAGCCTTTATGTCCCCTACTAGGGTAAACGTGTTTTAATTTGCGGACTACTTTATCATATTCTATCCTTAAACTAGTGCCACTAAAAATCTGGCTAGTAGTGTTGCTTAACTATAACACTGCGATTAGATTTTATCCTCAGGCGAGTAAAACTATAATCCAACCGGTGCTTAGTATCATAAAACCTAAACTGAAAAACCCGTATAATCCCGAAGGACGGGCGCTATATAGCAAGGTTGTACTTTATGTCCCTTATTAGGGTTCAATCGTGGTTTACTTCACGGACTACTTGGTCAAATTCTATCATCAAACAAGTGATACTAAAAATCTGACTAATAATGTTTCTAACTATAACACTGGGAGTGGGTTTTATTCTCAAGCCAGTGACACTATAATCTAATTGGTGTATAGCATCATATACTGTGTGGTCGGGGAAAGAAATTTCAGTCAATAAATGAATTAGTGCATGGAAAATTTTTTTATTGTTTGCATCCGCACCTACTTATTAAATGAAATAATATATTCCTAGTATTATCGGCAATACTCTCCCTTACCCCGCGGGCCTATTTTCGCCGGCTGGACAGTCATCTATATTAAAAACTGGGTGTTCTCTAAAGACGTCATAACTAGATAGCACCTTAACTCTTATTAAACAAAATGAGACATCAAACGATAAAAATGTCCCTAAATTGATCTGTTCTGAGATATTCGTGGTAACTCGGATGTATATCGAAGTGTATAGTTGGTAACAATTTATAGGTTTACGCTACGGGTTATCACATCGAACACCTATGTAACCGGATATTAATTCCCGGACCACTTGGTCAGATTCCATCCTCAAACAAGTGACACAAAAAACCTGACTAGTAGTTCTCCATACTATTACACTCGGATAAGATCTTATCCTCAAGTGAGTGACACTAGAATCCAACTGGTGTATATACATAAAAACATCAAATGAAAACGGAATTCTGCTGGAGCGTGTTTCGTAATAGATAACAATATTTTAATTACTGGAACGCGAAACTACCGGAATATTTCTGAATGCTCGGATTAACAGGTATTCATATACAAATGGTGAAATACGGAAATGCGGATACAATCGGTTAAGTGCAGTTAAATACAGAAATGATTCTCACCACTGCGCAATGTTGATTGAGGAGCACACTGGAGTTGCTGCGTGTTGAGCTTGAGCTTGAGCTGGCGGATCGAAGAAGTGACTATTTCACCGACGCTAGCAGTTTTATTCCCAATGGATGGCGAAAAAGTCACGTGACTCCTGCGCGAGGAACAGAGTTTCGGTTGATATGGAAGGGCAAACATTTTTTAAGCAAGTTTAGCGAAATACGTTTATACAAATTCCCGGCGTTATTTAATAAAAAGAAATGCTTATAAAATATTCCGAGGCTGGGAATCGCTTTCTCATAATTTTAAAACTATGTTTCCAAATTAAAAAGGCCATGGATTAATATTTGACTTACTTAATCTTTTATATTTTAAATTATTTATAATTAATATAAATATATTTACTAATAATAAATGATCCCTTTTATTTGGTTTTATGTGAGGGGTACTCAATATAAACAAAATAATTATGATAATAAAATAACTTAAGATTACCCTGAAAAAGAAACCAGTTTGAACCAATTGAGAAACAATTGTTATTTAAAGATTGTCAATTCATAAATGAAACTAACATGTTGGTCAAAGCAGTATTAAAATAAACATTACATACAATTCGATGTATACAGGTTGTACCAAAGTGAAAAACGGTCCAGATCACCTATTAACATAATGGAAAATTAACGCGTCAAGTCCGAAGTTTCTTTTTTTTGAATATTTTAACTCTAAATATTAAATTTTGATATTAAATTAGTTAATGTTCTGGAAAACTATAATTTTTTGCCCAATGCCGTTACCATATGATCTATATGGTCCGTTACCATATGGTAACGCCAGTACTTGCATGCATACTAATTAAAAACATCATAAATTAATAAAAAAATGCATTTTTAGGAGAAGGAAAAAATATATATAAGTATATTTGAACGTTGTCTAGTCAGAAATTATTTACATATTATGAAACATAAAATTGCATTCAATGCATAAGCCAACGTTGCATTTGTTGCACATGGTTCTAATGCTGGCTGTACAGCCCTCACCAGCACAGCGGCGTCGATTTTTATTTGGGGTGGGGACTAGTAAGTGATTCATACCATCGTATCTTACATCGTCACTTTTTCTATTACAGAATACACTGTTTTTAGATGTCGATGGTCGTTAACCAACCTGTGGTAATACCCCATATTTTTTTCAAATATATGTTGACTAGTTCTCTTCGAAACGGTAGCTGATCTGTGTGTTTATTCATTGCCTTTCTCTGTAATATCCATGCATTGTTTATGGCCACATCGATTAGCCAGGTGAATATGCACCACCACCATTTCTTACTGCGTATTGAAATCCTGTACCTCCCTAAATTTCCATCCATTTGATCTGTTCCTCATATAAAGTTATTATATTGTCCAATTAAATTTAGTCTTGGTACTTGAATAATTTTCTTCTCGGATTGCGAATAATGTTTTATATTTGATAAAGGCTCAACACCATATGACGTCGAGGCTACCGTAACAACATTGTTGTCTACCCATTTCACAAAAATTATCCCGACGTCTCTAGCAATACAGGAATCGATAGTGCCCCTTGGCTGTTTTCTCATTTGTGTTTTTGTTTTCAGATGGCACTCTTTTGGAACTCTGTTATCTCTTACTGTTCCAGTAACCGAATATCCATTTTCACGTAAAAAAATTATACAGCGGGATGCCAGTGAACAAGTTATCGAGGTAGAATTTATATGGTAATAATTTAATAGGTAGATTGTGTAACATACCTACAAATGGTGCTGCCGTTTTACCAAAAAGTCGCTCCTGAATTTAATTTCCAATAAAGCGTTTTCCTTGATAAACTTCGAAGTTTATTAGGTATCCCTCTTTGGTATTTAAACTCCAAACTTTGTAGCCAAATCGTATGAGTTTCCCACGAATAAATTGTTTGCAGTCATGATGGCCGTAATATTTGATCATGGACACATCATAATCGATGTGCTGTTCAGGAACAAAGTTTTTTATACAATTATTTTGAATTCTGTAGTTTTCATAATTTATCATTTGGATTCATTTGTGTATTATCAGAACAGTGAAGAAAACGCATTATTTGAAAAAATCGGTCACGTCTCATCGCATTGCTTACCGCCAAATTTTTCATATCATCTGTTGAATCCCAGTAAAATTTTTTCCAGGTAATTCGTTGTATCCACTTACAACAAGAATGCCAATAAAGCATTTTAGTTCAGCCATAGTTACGTTAGGATTCGGGCAGTTCGAGAACGTGTTATTTCGTCTAATACCAAAGAATAAGTGTCGTCGTCAAAAAATAATTCGAATAAGTCAGTAGGTGATTTATTCTCATTGAACGAATATTCACTAGAGGGAAAACTCCTGCCATTTTCAACCATATCTCCTCGAATCCATTGAATATTTCGAATATTGCAATTTTCATATGAAAACTCATTCAAATTTACCTCAGCTTCTACTTCATCTACTCCCACTTGGTTTTCATTATTAGAATTCTCAAGGTTCTGAGAATCAGTTGCTTGAAAGTCTTTTGAAACTTACAAGTGTTTTCTCTCGATAGAAACCGATATTGCAAACGTTACCATATGGTAACACTAGGGCTTGAAGGGTTTTAATAGAAAAATCACTTCCTTACAGTTTATGATAGATATTTGTTTGGACACTAATTTATTAAAATATTCATTTTATATTGTGCTTAATGGAGTTTCATTAGAAATGGTTTCTACTAACAAGTTTCACAAGGATATAGTTATTTCATTCTTTCATCATATTATTGTCGTGCTCTGCAATATCTAATCCTATAGGTTAGCATATGACAGTCCTCTTCATGCAATTTCATTCTTTCAGTGATCAAGTACAAAAACGGAGATCTCAAACGATGGCAAACTTTGAAGACGAGTACCGAAGAGTAAAGTGGTATCGATCGTGAGCTTTATCAGTAATATCCTACCACCAGATAAGGTTACATAAAGGTGGAATATTAATTTAAAGATAAATAAATAGATGTTACGTACTGTAGAATAAAAAGGAGTAAAGAATGTGGAACAGCACCTCTCATTTGGACTGTTCAGTGTTCATTCCATTAATTCCAAAGGATTTATTCATATAGGATGGCTAATCAACAAGTGCTGCAGAGCTGCATATAACCGCATTAATACCTAAATAGATAAAAGAATAATGGAGATTGATTTAAATATGAAAACTTTTATTTCTCTAATTAATAATAGATAAAAACGTGAATTTATAGAAACATAATGTTTTCATAATTGGAAAAAATTTGTGTTATTTATTTCCATCTGTTCGATAGGGATAGCTCTGCAGCATCTCCGGGATGGCCCTTGGGATACACTTGAGCTGCTGTCTTACATAAATAGTAATGAGGTAGTTTTAGACGAACATATTATTGTTTTATTAAATAACTTCTTTACTTACTTGAATTTTTATAACTTTGCCTAATTTCAAAAGTTAAAGGGAGACCTGGAAGAGATACATGTAATGAAGATCTTGAGAATACACCCAAGTATAAGACACAATTTCCCATTCTGTCTAATTATTCAATATTTTTGTATAACATAGTCTAAAGGAATTCTACTTTCATAATAAATCTTCGATTAATGATTAATAATTAATATAATACCTCCGCTAGAGGTAACAATGTTGTGAATTATTATAGAACTACTATGACTGGATATAAAATAAAAATAAATATGATAATAAAGTATATTTTTATAAATGATATGTATATTATTTTGTCCATACTTCGATTTAAATTAATAAATTATTAAAATATATGTGAATGCTTCATTCTAGCACAAGAACACAAAATAATAAATAATCAAATAAAAACCAATTAATTTTTAAATACACATTTTAAAACATTAAATATGAAATATCAGTTAATAAGATGGTCACTAATTTACAAGATACTTAACTGTTTAACGTTGGCAATAATCATATATTTTATATCTAGGGAAAGTCATTAACATAAGGAGCAGATACGAAAATGCAGATAAAAAAATAAATTGCGATGCCTTGGAATTGCTGTGGAATTTTCAAGGAAGGTAGAGTTTTCTTAAATACGATATACACTTTTAGGTGCTCACTGTATTTTTGAAGCATTCAATTTTAAAGAGATGCAATTTTAACGCAATGTTTTTAAAATTCCAGGTATAAATAAAATATGCAGGCTTTTATAAAAAATAATAGAGGTGGTACTTTTAGTACATTTTATTAATTTAGTAGTTTGGTATAAACATATTGTAACGAAGTGATTTTATTTTATTAAGTTAAGTTAGGTGGCTAGGTTTTGAAAAATATTTTACCCATTATGGTGCTGCGCTTTTAATTAATAACAGTTGAATTGTTAATTATAGATAGGTAGTATTGATATGTTTTTATGAACATTCCACGTAGGCCAAGTGGCCGGCAGTAAGCGAAACGCGACGCACGCATTGTGTCCCCCGGCACCCTTATGCCCGCGCTAACATGAGGGAGGCCGAGACTGAAAATAATTAAATTAGTTTCCGTCCAGCTACTCAACGAGGAACCACGCCGGCCAGCACAGTAAGTAAACTCGTGAGTATAAGGATATATTGGTATTTAAATTTCATGCGGAATTATTCTAAGTCGATGAACGGGTGACGTAGTTGTAATAACCCGCGCATGACTACCGTATCTCATCCTACTTCTGCGTTTTAGCAGTGTTTAGTAGCATGAGGATTTTATCATTAAATTAGTTCCCGTCTGAGCTCCAACCGAAGCACCACGCCGACTTGGAGAGTAAGTAAACTTGTGAGTATAGAGGTACATAGGTATCCAAAGGTAATTGCGAATTTTTCTAAGTCGATAAACGGTGACGTAGTTGCAATATTTCGCGCATGACTACCGCGCTCCTCCTACTTCTGCTTTTTGGCAGAGTTTAGTAGCTTGAGGATTTTGCAGAGTATCCGAGACCAGTCCGTTGCTGCCGCCCGTACCGTCCAGACGTGCCGACCCCGACCGCTCCAGAGAGGAAGCCAGCACAGGATCCGGAAGTAGGTAGCAAGGTTTGATAAAGGTTTGGTAAATAATCGGTATTACTTGGCTGGTGAGTACTTTCCGGGCTTTATTTTTTTAGAGTTAGTGAACCGCGAGCGCTAAACGTATCCGCCTCATATCCTTCCTTAGAACGGGAGAGCGGCCGAAGGTTGGAATTAGAACCGCGTTCCACCGCGTTACACCGCGTGTTCTCCAGGCCACCTGAGCACGTAAAAATTCTGCAGGGTGACTTGGAGATACTAGCATTTGATACCGCGTGTCCTCTAGGCCACCTGCGTCCGTTTTTTTTGGCAGGGTGATTTAGAGGGATTTCCGTAACCGCGTGCCTGCCAGGCCACCTGAGCACGTAAAAATTCTGCAGGGTGACTTGGAGGTATCGTCCGTAATCGCGGGTCCGCCGGGCTACCTGAGCACGTAAAAATTCTGCAGGGTAGCTTGGTAGCTTTGACCATACCGTCGTCGTCTTAGATTTGCAACCGTTCGGCTTGCCACTCCTTCCCCCCCCCAACTTGAACCGCGTTATACCGCGTGCCCTCCAGGCCACCTGAGCACGTAAAAATCTGCAGGGTGACTTGGAGGTACTGTCAGTTGCCATCGCGTGTTCTCTAGGCCACCTGAGCACGTAAAAATTCTGCAGGGTGACTTAGAGGTACTTCCGTAACCGCGTGCCTGCCAGGCCACCTGAGCACGTAAAAATTCTGCAGGGTGACTTGGAGGTATCGTCCGTAACCGCGGGTCCCCCGGGCTACCTGAGGACGTAAAAATTCTGCAGGGTAGTTTTGGAGTTTGACCATCCCGTCGTCATCATCAACTCGCCACTGTTAGGCTTGTTACTCCTTTCCCCTCCTTACCGTAACCGCATTCAACCGCGTGCCCTCCAGACCGCCTGAGTCCGTTTTCTTTGGCAGGGCGCTTTGGAGGTACTAGTTGGCATATCATAAGACCGGAACCATCCATCAGCCAAGCGATAATAAGTAACCGCGTTAGATAGGCATAGTTTGCTTGTATTGGCGCTTGCTTCCCCTCCTGGTATCCGTCCGCCGTCTGCTTCATTCATCGCTGCTTACCGTTGCACCGCTTCATTCACCGGCTTACCGTATCGCACCGCTTGACCGCCCGCTTACTGCCCCGCTTGTCCGTAGTGTAGTTAAGACCGTAGTAGTATAAGACCGCTTGTAGAATAAGACCGCTTGTAGTTAAGACCGTTGTAGTATAAGTTGTAGTTACTAAGGTGTGTATAAAGTGTAAATAATAATTAGTGTGTAGAATAAATGTACATATATTGAATGAGAGTCTGTTCCTTAACTGTAGTATGTAAGTTCCCTTTTTCCCGACCCCTGGCTTAGCCGTATCTTCACTGCAGTTGCCCGGCCTCTATCGTCCCGCCGATAGAGTAAAGTGGTGTTTCTGCACTCTAAACAGAAACTGGCGCCCGAGATCTCCGTACAGTGTGCACCGCCGTAGTGTTGGGCGTCAAAGTGACACTTCTGCTCTTGGGTAGAGCAACGAAGTACGTCACAATATTCAAATAAAAAAATCTTTATTATGATTTTTTATATTTTTTGTTTTGTAATATAAGGAAGTATTAGTAATCGTGATTTTTTTCGACCTCGAGATTTTGATTGATATATACGTTTTGAACCATCCTGAATAATTGATTCTGACTATTTTCCAAATGATGTCTGTTGGTTCGTGTGTATAGGGGTGTGTGTGTAGGTGTGTATCCGCGATAACAAAAAATACTAAAGGGAAATTTCTAAATTTGTCAATTATGATTTTCACCAAAATTTTGGCTTTAAAATTTGATACACATGTTCTAAAGGCCAAAGGCAATGATAAATTCGGTGATGAGCAAAATTGACCAACTGAAACGAGGTCTACGGGACCCAAACTTTTTTGTATTTGACTTTACAAAAAAATATATTCTTGATGAAAGATTAAAGATTATGTCTACTATATCAAGTCAATAAATCATATTTTCCAAGTACTTAAATATAGTACATGTAAACTGAAATTTTGTACACGTTTGACCTCATAAAATGGGGTTAGGACAAATTTGGCAGTTTGGGATTTGAAATGTCTAATTTAGTTACAAAAATGTCAATATTAAAAAATATTACATTTTTTCTCCAGAAAAAGTGTTTGGGCAAATAATCACCACTAAAATTGCAACAAAGTAAACTGTTATATCTTTTTTTTTGGTATATGTTGTTGAATTGAAAATATTTTTTCCCCAAGAGGATGAGTTATGCATTTAAAGGAGTAAAAAGCAAAAAAGACAAAATTTTAAATTTGCCGAATTTGTCAACCAAATTTTATATTTAGACATAACTTTGAAATAGAAGAAAAAATTTAAAATAAATTTTTTTCGGTATCTTAAATAATAAGGGTAGTTTATTTACTCACTAGTCAATTTTAGATAATTTGATCTCTTTGGCATAAGCGTTCGAACTAATACGAATTTGTTTAACCAGTATTTAATTTGAAACCATGCATCAACTTTTCTCAAGAATAAAATTTTCTGAGAAATCATTAATGAAAAAATTTTCATTTGTTTTAAACATTTTGGACCACGTTGTGTACAGCGTATATCATGCCGAAGGTATTAAACACAAACAGATGGTAGAGAAACTTATTCTAAATAGAAAAGTTCATATAAACATATGTCTGATTTGTTACCGTTATCGAGAAAATTTTAAAAAATTCCTATTATCGCTCGTTTACAAATTATTAGATTGCCATGAAATGCAATTATTATTTATACCATTTTATCTAATGAAACATGATATCTGATATTGAATAAGAAGACAAAAATATGAACAAACAGTATCGAAGTAAACGTTTAGATTGTGCTCTTTGTGCACGATTACAACATGTCTTCCCAGAAATATTAGTTGAGAGCGGTAACATCTGGTGATCTTGGTGGTCAAGAAACAGGGTATCCACGTATAATCCGTCTATCAGGAATTTGAGTTTTCTGCCAATTATTGGCATTTCTATGGGGTAGTACCTCATCGCGTTGGAACCACATCCGAAATACTTGAGAAAATCGAAAATCCTTCAGAATTGCTTCTTTTTTAAGTAAATATAATAATTGATTTGCGTTAAGGCGGAAGTTTAAAAAAAATAATTGACAATAAATACAGCACTATTGAAAATTCAGCTCAAATATTTATGGTGAAGTGTTGTTGAAAATTTCTTACTCTAATATTGCGAGGAAAATCGAGAAACCACATATGCATGTTGTGTATTGTATTTATACCGTCTTGTGTAAAAGTCACTTCATCCAACTATAAAACAGCAGAAACAAACATTTTATCTGCTGCTTGCTATTTGGTCTAGACTCCAATTGCAAAATTGCATTCGTCTTTTATTATCTCCATCATATAGCGCTTGAACATACCGATAATGGTATGCATGGATGCATTATTTCACGATTAAGTGTCCCTCAAATGAAAGAATTTGAAACAATTTTGTTGGACAGTAACACGTCGAAATTTTAAGTTGGGATTGTCTGTTACGGTATCTAACATTTGAAGCAGTGCTGCCCGTAGCACGTAAACGTTAAAATATCGTGCTAAATACAGCTACAGATAGTTGATGTCGATTTGGAAATCGCCTTCAATATTCACAGCAGGCAGTTTTAGTGTTACCATCACATGAACTATATACATACACTACATTCGCGTATTCTGAGGTACCTACTTAAGCATACTACAGGGAGAAACAATTAGGTTTAGAGTCACGAGGATGTTTGCAAAGTGGGGTTTTCTCCCCCTTTTGTGGTCACTTCTTGTGGACGACCTGCAGGCTATTCTCACATTATGGGAGGTTGAGGTTCTAGCATATGCAGATGATCTAGTCATACTAGTCAGAGGAAACTCTGAAGGAGTAATATCAAATACCCTTCAAGAGACACTGGATGCAGTGAGTAACTGGTGCGATAGGGAACAGATGTCTGTAAACCCTCAAAAACAGTAATAGTACCATTCACCCGGAAAAAGAAGCTGGAGGACTTAAGACCTCCCACCATAATGGGTGAAACTATTTCATTTGAGGAGGTGAAATATCTAGGAATCACTCTGAATAGATCTCTTAATTGGAACTCCCATCTGGAAAAGGTAATCCACAAAGCAAAACTGTCCTTATGAACATGTCGTCGTATTTGTGGCTAATCCTGGGGCATGGGTCTCAAACAAATTTACTGGATCTATATCACAGTAATCAGACCAATGATAACATACGGATCCATTGTTTGGTGGCCGAAAGGATCACAACAAACGGCCACATCCAAACTCTCTGGACTACAGAGATTAGCATGCATGACCGTAACGGGAGCAATTAGCACCACACCGTCAGCTGCAGTGGAAATCCTTCTGGATTTACCCCCTCTTCATATATATCTGGAGAGAGAGGCCAGGTGGGCAACCTACAGACTGCAACAAGCGGCCATTAATATGCCGCAGACTAGTATCATGGAGCGGAACAGGTTGCTGGATGACATAGAGAATCACAGCATCCTGGGAATGCCCTCGGATACTATGCCTACCATGACCAAGTACGAGCTGACCTTCAACATCCTTTCTCCAGAAAGAGATGAGTGGGATCAAAATAAAGCCGACCTACTGAAGGCAGACAGTTGCTGGTTTACAGACGGTTCCAAAACTCCCGAGGAAACAGTAGCCGGAGTACATAGCTACAGACCAAGGGTGAGGATATTCTCAAGCCTGGGTACTCATGCAACTCTTTTTCTGGCTGAAGTTCATGCCATTGAACTGTGTGTACGAAGGCTGGAATATATAAAATGTTCTCAGATGGCCAAGCAGCTATAAAAGCTCTTGGCTCCTACCGGTGTAACTTCAAAACGGTATGGAATTATCAGAAAGCTCTAAATCATTTGAGCAAAAACAACAAAGTGCCTCTGGTCTGGATACGCGGCCACTCTGGTATGGAAGGTAACGAAATAGTGGATTCCTTAGTCAGAGAAGGAGCGGGATCACGATTCATCGGACCAGAACCAATACTTGGCATATCCTCAAGTACTGCCAAGATAGCTATCTCAACCTGGGCTGAAAGGAAAACTCTCCAGTTTTGGCAAGAGTTACCAGGATTAGTTCATTCGAAGGCGTTTATAAAATTCCCTTTGAAATCAAGAGCCAAGAAACTTTTAGAGTTAAACAGGGTAAACCTGAAAACTCTAACAGGCCTATATACCGGGCACTGCCGACTAAACTATCATCTGCATAAACTCGGCCTAGCGGAAAACGCCGAGTGCCGTCTATGCCTGGAGGATGATGAGAAGGCAGACCACATCTTATGCACCTGTCCCGCTGTGGAGAGGATCCGATTCTCAATATTTGGCAAAGGGCAACTGCTGCCAGAGGATCTGGACACATTCTCACCCAATAAAGTTATCAGTTTCATTAAGAGACTGAACTTATTGGGTGAAATATAAATAGGCGTGTGCCACAATAGGCCTACCGATGGGCGCAGTGGAGGGTCTACTGAGACCCACTCACAACAAACCTAAACCTAAATCTAAGCATATTATTATTAACAGCTACTGTAAAATGAAGCAATTTGTATTAACAACTGTCAAATAAAGACTGACCACGCAAATTATTTGTATTTCATACCAATCTATTAGTATTGAAAATTTTTAAGATCGGTAACGATTGAAAAATCTTTAATCGATAACGGTAACGAATCGGACATACGTTTATATGAACTCCTTTTCTTAGCATAACTATCTCTTCTATCTGCTTGCGTTTGGCACAAAATGAAACGTACTGTATACTATTTATCATGAAACCTGCAACACCCAAAAATAACAAATATATTTTGATTAAACATTGTAATAAAATAAAAATATGCAATAAATTCTTACAAAATATAGCTCAATTTTTTATTTTTTTTATTTCTAGTTTGAACGTTTGGCTTTTTTAGACTGATTCTCGACTTTTATCAAAATTTCAGTATATCGAAGCATTTTTGTCTTTAATGTTGCTAAACAATGCTTCCATTGCGAAGATGACCAAATTTACGGCAGATAAAGAAAGAGGTCACATTATTGGGCTACGTCAAGCAAATATTTCATTTAGGCACATTTTTCATCTTGTAAACAGAAATATATCAACCATATTAAAATGTAGTGCAAGGTTTGAGGAACACAGACATCAACGAACTAGTAATATCTCCTAGAAGACGGACAGATAATGATAAAATCATTATTTCTGAATATTGGCGTTTAGAGATCGATTCACGACAACAAGGACTAGCAAATGCGTGGCGTAGTAGGTTGGTCAATTTCAATGACATCCGTATATCGGGGGATTCATTTTAGGCTATCATCCTATTGTCCGTTATTAGTGCTGTCATTAACGCGCAAATACTTAGCATTTTGTAATAAAATAATGGGATCAACAATCATAATCGGTGATTCTCTCTGACGAATCCCAAATTTGTATCGGTGCGCATGATGGCCGGCGAATGGTTAGGACACTACGTGGTGAGAGACGCAATTTTGATTTTTCACTTCAATGGCATGTAGCATAAATTGTTTCCATTATGACGTGGAAAGCTATTTGTTATGATCTCTGGGTTTCATCCAAGAAAGCAAGACAGCAGCTCGCTGTACTCAGTAAAATACGCAGCCGCATATTATTAACATCACTTATTTCATCGCTCAACTACTTCCTTGGCTTCTCAGATTCTCTGATCTCTCCACCATTAAAAGGGTGGCACGCTGATAATATGTAAAATTCCCCATCAACTTTAGGAGTACTGCGATACAATATTCAATTTGCTTAGGAGAGTTTTCCTCAAGAAGATCACCGTATTCGAAGTATGATAATGTGAGGTCGTATAAAATCATGAGATGGTGATACTCATTACTGATACTATTTTGTTTGTGAAATTTTGATCATTTGATCATTAAATTATAACCTACTTTTTTGCATATTTGAAAATAGCTCTTTATATAACAAGTTGCAAAATGATCGTATTTTTCCTACTACAGGTGTGCATAAAACACGAATTTTGCCACGTATTGTACACAAGATTCTTTATAATTATATGTGGTATTAATAAAATAGAAATTCAAAATCAGAAGAAGCAGCACGGGCAGCTGTTTCAAATTTGGACTTAAGTAAATTTACCAACTTTTATGAAAACACATGCTGAACACTAGACGAAATAAAAATATTTTTGACCGAAGCAGACGACCAAACATATTTAATGATGAAAGTACATTAAACTCAGTATTTTGTAACAGTTAAATTAAAGATTATGCATCTTTCAGGTGATTTTAATGGGCGGAGTATTTGGAGATGTTGCATGTTGCAGATAGGACTATATAACAAATACGTCATGATATTGAAAATAGTGTACTATAAATATACAGGGTGTCTCACCAGGGACTGCATCGATCGATATAGGGAAAAGTACGAACTAGAAAATTTTGAAAATTTAGGTAGCTACTAATCGCAGTGTGGCCAATCCATCTAAAATAATTACAAGCATCTGGCACTTCCAGTTATACCGGAAGTCGATACCAACTTGCTTATTATAAATGGAACACCCTATATATTTTAGGGTTTTCGAAAAGAGCATAAAATTCTAAGTAAAGAACATGTAGGATGCCCCATGCCTAACCCAGCCGTGTAAGAGATATTTGATATTGTTACGTGTTTGCTATCCACACAAACACCTCTTCCCGTAGATTCGTTGATTGAAAGTCCAGGTAACACTTATTCACTACTTTATTTATTAATTAACAATTAACAACAATAGACTAATTACTGTCTTAACTATAATTACACTTGAACACTTATAAGTCTCTTTCTTATTACTTCTTTACTTGCTCACGTTCAACTTAAGATTAAATCTCGGCCCGCCGTACGTCTTATTTATACATCCATTGACCCAGTCTAGAGCACTCCAGAATATTTCCGGCCGTTCGTGTACAATTCCAGCCTAATCTAACCAGTCTGCACAGTCCAGTGGCGTAACACTGCCCCTCCTCCTTAAGCCTGAACGTCCCGATCAGGCAATTCATTATTCCCTGCATACTTGGCTAGTCTCTCTATGTGCACCACCTTCATCTTGGATTTTGGACTTTGTTGAATTCTATATACAACGTCGTTTAGTTTGGTGACTACAGTGTAAGGACCTTCCCAGGGCGTGTGAAGCTTCGGGGACCTGCCTTTCTTTCGTTGTGGGTTATATAGCCAAACCAAATCTCCAGCCTGGAACCCTCCTGAATTCGCCTTAAGATCATAACGAGCCTTCATGCGATCACTTGCTATGGTAATTCGGTCTCGTACCAGCTCATGAATGTTCCTTAGCCGTTCACCAACTTCATCGGCGTAGTCATTTACGGAAAGTCCTCCTCATCCGGTGTGCCAAACACTAAGTCACATGGCAGTCTAATCTCACGTCCAAACATCACGCGAGCCGGTGTCTGTTTTGTTGTTTCATGAATGGAGGCCCTGTATGCCATAAGGAAAAGGGGTAAGTGACGGTCCCAATCTCTCTGATGTTTCTCAACCACTTTGGATAGGTGTTCCTCCATGGTTTTATTATATCTCTCCACCATTCCGTCTGATTGTGGATGTAGGGCTGTTGTTCTTGTCTTATGAATTCCCAGTAAGCGACACATCTTCTGAAACACCCCTGATTCAAAGTTTCTTCCTTGATCCGAATGCAATTCTAGGGGCACGCCAAATCGACATACTAGATTATCTACCAGAGCTTGAGCGACAGTGGCTGCTTCTTGGTTAGGTATGGCATAAGCTTCGGGCCACTTACTGAAATAGTCCATGGCAACTAAGATGTATTTGTTCCCATCATCCGTCACGGGGAATGGACCAGCTACGTCTATCGCAATTGCTCGAAAGGAGCCCCTACGTTATATTGTTTCATTTGACCCTTACTTCTTGTCTGTGGTCCTCACTTGCCGCACAAACTTCACATTTGCGGCACCAAGCCTCCACATCTTGGCGACTGTTCACCCAGTAGAATCGTTCGCGTACTTTAGTGAGAGTTTTGTTGATGCCAAAATGTCCGCCAGATGTTCCATTATGCACTTCCTGGAGTACTTTGGTATGCGACACCTGGGAATTACCAATCTCAAAGAAATTTCTTCCCGTCTGGACTTTCCCAAGCTCTTTTCAACAGTCCATCCTCTACTCTAAGGGAATCCCATTGTGCCCACAAAGCCTTCAGTCCCACCGCCTTGTCTGAAATGTCCTTCCAGCCTGGTCGGGCTCCTCTTCTTTCCATTCTAGAATAGGACCAGTTTCTTGATCTTTTAACTGCTCTTCTCTAATGTCTCTCTTGTCAAATCGTCAGGAACACCTAATTTTAACGGTGTTTACAATTATTATCCCTTGTTTTTCTACCCGGTGGCAGTGCTTGCAGTCTTCCCGACAGGGTCTTCTGAGAGAGCGTCTGCATTTCTATGGATTTTCCAGGACGATGTTCGATTTTAAAATCGTATTGCTGCAGTTTCTCTATCCAACGAGCTAGTTGGCCTTCCGGAGTCTTCAATTGTAATAACCACTTTAATGCAGCATGGTCGGTCCGAACTTTAAAATGTTGTCCATATAGGTATTTGTGAAAATGGTCTATGGACTTGACAATGGCCAATAGTTCCTTCCATGTCACACAATAGTTACGTTCTGGCTTCGACAACGTCTTGCTGAAGTATTCAATTACTTTTTCCTGTCCATTTTGAATTTGGGAAAGAACACATCCAAGTCCAGAATTACTGGCATCTGTGTCTAATACGTAGAGGCCTTTCCGTTCTGGGTATGAAAGAACCGGACTTGAACACAGTGCTGATTTTAGTGTTCTGAATGATGTTTCGCATTCTTGTGTCCATTGGTACTGAACCTTCTCTTCTGTAAGCCGGTGTAGTGGCTTCGCAATATCAGCAAATCGTTCCACAAATCGTCTGTAATAAGTGCATAGACCAAGGAAGCTTCGTACTTCGTGTACAAAATGATTTACAATAACCTTTATAACTTCCTTTGTGTAAAAGAGACTCACTTACTTTTTGGCATGCCGAAAGACCATAAGGTGAGCTACGCTCTACAGTTTAAAGAAATTCAGTAATAGTATACCAAGGGTTCCATTTTTGCCGTTACATTTTGTATGTTCAAACCGCAAAAACTTGCTTAAGTCAACTGGAACACCCTGTATTTTTTACATCAAGTAGTGATGTATATTTAAATTCCTATTTTTTCTGATGTAAGCATTGTGGGGGTTTAAGTTGCAACTTTTTGGAATATGCGATTTTCTTAGAAATTCAAAAATTTCTAGTAAACTTGATTCCATTTTAATTTAATAATTGTTCAAAATTCCGCCCTCGAACCTCCACACATTTTTCGCACCATCGGATTAGTTCTTCATGGGTAGTTCTTCTAATTAAATACTGTGATCAGTTTTGAAATGCATATCTTACTCTCTGCATACAATCTGTTGTTAATGGGCTCTCATAAACTTTATTTTTAATAATTCCCAAATAAAATAATCTAAAATTTATAAATCGGGCGAACGAGGAGGCCATAGGAAAGGTCCATTACTGGCGATCCATTGATCGTAGAAAGTTTCTTGTAAAAAATTATTTATCAAATACGCATTATGTGGGGGCGCACCTCGGCGTCGTGCTGATAAATAATGTTTCTATATTCTGCGAGCGGTAAATTTTCTAAATAGTTATTATTAAAATTTTGTAAAATATTTAGATATCTCTCCGCTAAAAAAAAACAAAAACAAAAAAATTAACTATACACATATTAGCAGAAGAAGAAATCTTTATAACTTACTGTTTAAAGTTTCCTGATAAAATTCTAATGCCACCAGTCTATCATTTCTTATGGCACAGTAAACATTAAACCGCCAACCTTCTTGAAAATTTCGCTCCCTGAACACATGAAGATTCGAGTCACTCCAATAATGTGAATTGTGTCGAATAAAAAGTCCATTTTTGAAAAATTTCATCTGACCATATAAATTTTCCAAATAAGAATCGTCGCCTACAGACCTTATTAGAATAAATTCAAAATTTTCTCTTAGGAAATCTGTCTCTTTTAATCGTTGAACCATTTGGAACGAAAACGGGTGAAATTTATGTTTAATTAAGATTCTGTCAACGAATCCTACATAGTCCCGACTCCAGAGCAGCTTGTCTTAATGACATCTTTGGAAATGCATGGAAATATCCCAGAATTGCTATTTCTACGTTTTCGTCATCAACAATAGGCTACCGCTTTTGAATTCTTGCCTTGACAGAGCCATAGTTTTTATAATTATCCGGTATGCATTTTACAGTTTTTGGTGACGGTTTCCGTTTTTGTGGATATCGAGTAGCAAATGTATTACAAGTTCTTGATATTACTTTATCACATTCTCCATAAATTCTTGAATTTCTAAGCAAATCGCAAACATTTCAAAAAGTTGTAACTTAAATCCCTACAATGCTTATATCAAGAAAAAGGAATTTAATTATACATAACTTGATGTAAAGAAATACCAGGTTCCATTTGACTTAAGCAAGTTTTCGTGGTTTGAAGTTTACAAAATGTAACGTCAAAAATGGAACACTTGGTATATTATTATTGAATTTCTTTAAACTGTATAGCATAGCACACCTTATGTTCTTTCTGCCTGCTAAAATGCAAATGAGTATCTCTTACATGAAGAAAGTTATAAAGGTTATTGTAAACCATTACAAACGTAAAATATTTTTTAAAATGTCAAATATCTCTGAAACGGCTAGGTTTAGGCATAGGGTATCCGACATGTTTTTGACTCAGAATCTATGCTCTTTTCGAAAACTTATATATAAGGTATTCTTTTTAAAATAAGCAAGTTGGTATCGACTTCCGGTATAACCGAACCATCTTTTATTGTTTTGGGCCGGGGGGGCCCCTTTCTAAATTTTCAAAATTTTTTGGTGCGTACTTTTCTCTATATCGATAGATGCAGTTCCTGGTGAGACACCCTGTATATAACAAATAAAAAACTTTGGGTTTCTATTAAAATTTGTCACCGTAATTAATGTTCGCACAGTGCGAAAATGTGACGTTATTTTCGCATTAGTGCGAAAAAAACTGTCATTTCGAAATTCAAACGGGTACATCACTCTTTTTGGTAAAGGAAAATCGTAAAACAATTCTCACAGATTTCTATTTACTCAATAGCAATTTATTTTCCCTAACTTTTTTTTTATACGTAGTTGTGCCGTATGACTATTAATACTTACTACCAACCGCATCTCTAGACAGATTCACTAAAAACCCAGGAAAACTAAAAGATGTCCTAATTTCAGGCGTGAGCACCCCGGGTGTTTATTACATGTAAATATCCATGAGTGTAAATAATACATTAAAAAAAGTGGGAATCGACTTTTACAAGTAACCGTACCATCATACAATTTTATGAAACAGGTGATATTTTAATACGCATAAAGTTTAAAACAAAACAAGCAAAACTGACAAATATACGCTCATTTATTTTTAATATTTTCAAATCGAGGTAAAAACGGCCTTATGAGGCTTCTAAATGGAACATATATGATAAAACGGAAACAATTATTTTGCATGTTTTGTAAGCACATCCTGCTTTATCTTTTAGTCATGGTCCATAAACAATATTTACGTAATTGATATGGCTCAAAACGGCAATCTCTTCAAGTATTCTTTTTTATTTTTAAAAACGAAAGCCAAGCTCTCTTACACCCTACTCTAACATCTTCATTTTACATTACAGCATTACTATCAAGCTACTGAGCACAAGTTTTCACGTTGTTACTTTTGGTTATTACGTCTTCACCTAAAATCATACTCTGGTCTGCTGCGTAATTATATGTAATTATTTTATTATCATATAATAATGATAATAAGGTTCTTTAATAACATATATTGTCAGAAGCTAGAAATTATTATTCATACACCACCAGTTCTGTATGTAATTTTATTGTATAGGTACGATGCTTTAATTATCTAATTGTGTAAAAAATAACAAATATGTAGGTATATTCAACCATTTCAGATTTTTATATCTAAGCAAAAGATATTCGAACTTAGACTTAGACTCAAACACATATTTTCAACACGATGAAGTCTTTTATTCTCTTGGTTACTTAATAATGGACCATACAACACGTTAGCATAATTCTGGTGAGATATAATTAGTGACTCACAAATTATGGTGCGATTTGCAGCGACAGTAGTTCTTTATGACTGTAGATTAATTTTATTCTACTCAAAATGTTCCCAACTATATTAGTAACGTGAATGGAAAACTTTTGCTCTGAATCTATGTATACCCAAAAATTCTTTGCAGTTCTTGTATTTGAAAATGATCTTGTTGAACATAAATATCAATAAGGTTCACGATTCTAGCTTTAGTTAGCTTTGTTCCAAGACTATTACCGAAGAATTAGTTGGATTGACAGATAAGCAAATTTTTTCGGTAATTAATGAATGAATAAATATCTTCATTGGTTCTATTACAAGATATTAAAATATCAGGACAAAAAAGTGATATAGCTGAGTGTTATCAGCATAGAAATGGAGATTTCAATAAACCAAGAAATCTTTAAAAGTTGCAGTATACATGGTAAACAATAAAGGCCCTAAGATGGATTCTTGGGGAACACCATATTCCACATCACGATATTCAGATATACCAACTTTTAGTCTTAGACACTGTTTGCAACCAAGTAAATGTATTTCTATTAATTTAAGTTAGCGAGGTTTAAATCCTGAATAATAAAGCCAGAAGAAGCTCATGACTGATTCTGTCAAAGGCCTTCGAATATTCCAGTAAGATATGTATTGCTACTTAATTTCTCTCAATTGCAGACAGTACATCATCAATTACTTTTAACAATGCTGTTGTACAGCTGTGATCTCTAACGGAATCCATACTAGTTATGAGAAAGTATATCAAATTGGAAGACATGTGATATAATTTGTCAAGACATAGTTTCTTCAACAATTTGGATAGGACGGGTAGAATGCTAATAAGTCTTAGGATCCTTCAACTCACTAGGATTATTAACTTTTAGTATAGGAATAATTTCCGACAGTTTCCAATACGATGGGAACTCTTTAAGTTCTAGGCAAGAGTTTTTTAAAAAATGTGTTAAGAAGAGAAGAATGTATGACCAACAATAGAGACGCATAGTTAAGCCTATTTTGTCAGATCCGATTGATTTAGACTTTATAGACAAAAGATTTTGATAAAGTACAGTTTTTGTAAAGCTGACAGCATTTACACCATGTATGACATTTAAAAGAAAAAGTTAGTATATTAATATTAGGTCATAACTTCCTAATATCTAAAAATAAGGTAGATATTAATGAATACAATAAATTAAATTCTACGCCAAATCAAAAAATTTCCAAAATTGTTCTGGCTAAGGGATAGTATCAAAAAAATCTTGCATATTTCTTGTGAGGTTTATTACCAAGAAAAGCGATGATAAAAATATTTAATGAAAAAAACACAACTTTTGAAACTATTAGGGTAAACCATACAATGTTCGGGCGACAGATAGATGGATAATATTCAATTTATTAATAATTTTGGTTATGTTTACTCCTGATTTGTTACATCTGGAAGAATTTACTAAATTTTGTGTGTATTATGCCAATATTTGTTATTTTGATACAAATGGTAAGAGTAATTACATACAGTACATACATAAATTGCCAAATTATAATCAAATTATTCATCTAAAATAAATTATTATAATGTTTTTAGTTAAACAGGAATATCGACGGACGGACGGTAGCATTTCTCAAGTTTAGTATATAGCCTATTATAGTGCATGTATTATTTCTGTAAATAGTGATTGGCATGCGTTAAATAGTCTTCGGAATAAAGTAATACATATTTTTTTAATAACAATAATAATGCATCTTCTATTCATTCACTTAAGTAGTGTAACAAATACGTCAACATCAAAATTATCTAGGTAAAACTCATTAAAAAATAATATACCAATATGTGAGTATTCCGAGGCATTTCTGAAATGATATTCTAGTTTAACCATTAGAACATCACAATAAATGAAGGGTGTTGCAGACGTTTGCATTTTTGCTTTTCACATTAAAAATTTCAAAATAATTGTAATTTTCGCTAAATATATGTACTTTTAGAACATGTAACTTTAAATTATTTCTTAGTCGTTGGAATAACACCAACAGATGAAGCTAAATTTGAGATTTGGTCCATTGGACCCGACTCGTGTAGAACAGTTGAAATCTATTTTGCGACCTTATCCATAATTAAGATGGACATATCCCAATATGTACTATTGTAAGCTCGCACTGCATGATTTGATATATTAAAGTGTCGCCCTTGAAGTAACAACAACAGTTCAGCGTTTATACTAATATTTCACTGGTAAAAATATGGTCTTTCTTAATTCAGCAAAAGGATTTTCAAAGTCCGAATTTCTCCAAATTCTTGAATAAGGAATTGATGACATGGAAGGCGAAAGGGAAAATGACAATAAGATCGATTAAGAATTTTATGCTAAATTTGTGATGGTAAGAATTGTCTCTCAGATATTCAAAACGTAGTAGATGACATCAGAAGAACGATGCTCATTCAAATCATGAACACAACTCTTTAGAAAGTGATTCAGAATATGTTTAGGGAGACAAAATACCTTTATCGACTCTCCAGGGAAGTTTTCAAGTGATTCTAAAATAGGGTGAAAACAATCCTCAAAGGCAAAAGAGAAAACTACTCAATATAATATCAACAATAATTGAAACTACGAAAAAAAGTAAATCTTTCCTTCCGAAAGAAATGCTCCCTGATAAGAAACGTGAATAATTATCTAATGATTTTGGGTACAATGACAATGTTACCATTTGTTCGTAAGTTCCAAAAAAAGAACCAAGCAGTAATTTTTAGGTATACTATGCATCAGGACGGCATTGTCTTAAACATGGATCACGAAAATCTGAAAAATTTAGACTATAACAATTTGCATACTTTGCATATTCGTTGAAGCAAAAGACAAAAAGATGGATATTTGTAGTATTTTTCAACGCTCTGGATATAGGAGCATATAATGCACTCATGTGGTTGTTGACAAACCCTGACTGGAAAAATACAAGAAATACAAGTGTAGATTATTCCTAAGAGAGATAGCATATAACTTACCTAGAAACAAATTGAACCGAGATCAAATAAACCCATCAAGGCGACAGACGCGCAATTGCATCATGGGGATATGGAACAACAACTAATCACAATTAAGATTTAGCCTAAACCGCAAACAAAGAAGTAAAAAATCGATGTTATCTGTGCTTTTTAAAATAACACAGGACCACTAAAACAATTTATTCTATATGTCTAAGTAATGTATGTGGGGAACACAGTCAGACGACCGTGTTGTGCAACAAATGTTTCAACCAATAATAATTTTGTATAATGTTTTTCTAATAAATATTCATTAAGTAGCCTAGCCTCTAGTGACCTTTAATTATCCTCGTAAATAATTAAATCGAACTTGTTACTTCTTTCTATTTAAATAGGCATTTAAAACAATTTGGTCCATTAGACTCAAGTCATGTAGAAACGATTTTTTTTAGACACTTATGTGTATGAGCATTATGAATAAACAAATCTAAAATTGAAATTTATGACTGGGAGACATTTTATAACGTGAATTTAACAGATGATGAATTATATCATGGAGATTTGTCCATATGAATTATAATATGAGCAATTCTCCACAGATAACTAAAGTACATGAAACATGACAGATCCTTTTGACTTCATTAACAACTTATGATATGACTATTTGCAAGCTCTGAAAACTGATGATACCAAATACTACGTTTTAATTGGCGACATAAATATAGACATTCTTAAAAACAATGATTGTACAAATGAGTATATAAATATTCTAAGTGAATTCGATTTCATATCAATGAACAAGAGAAAATGAAAACTCATAGTCATGTATAGATCATATATTTATTAAAAATGATAACGTCAAGTAAGTAAGTATGCCGCTTATATTAAAATCTAGTATAACTGATCACTACACAATTATTTTACAGGTAATTTCTACTCATAAAAACATGTCAAAATTCACGAAACTATATAACTATTTTTAATTACAAAAAATTTGAAAGTACTGTTAAAAATACATCCTTGGATGAAGTTTACTCTTCACGAAATGTTGATTCTGCAACACAGAGGTTTCTTAATTATTTAATAAATATTTTAAAACAGTGTACAGTATATATAAAAATTAAAAGAAAAAAAACGGAAAAGGAAAGAATGGATGACAAACGAAATTTTAAATTCAATAAATACCAAAAATGACCTATTTTAGAAGCTTACAAAAAACCCAAATAACCTACATTTAAAAAATCAGTATAAGAATTACAAAAATAAATTAACTAATTTAATAAAAAAGTAAAACAGGACTGCTATAAAAATAAAATAAATGAAAATAATGAATCAAAACGTATATGGTAGATAGTATATCAAATGACAAATAAAAAAATTAAAAAAACATAATATCATTGAAACACGAAACTGTAAATGTAGTATATGATAAAAAAGAAATGGCAAATATATTTAATAAATATATTTAATTTAACTAATTTAATAAAAAAAGGAAAACAGGACAACTGTAAAAATAAAATAAATGAAAATAATGATTCAAAACGTATATGGTAGATAGTAAATCAAATGACAAATAAAAAAATTAAAAAACATAATATCATTGAAACACGATTCTGTAAATGTAGTATATGATAAAAAAGAAATGGCAAATATATTTAATAAAACATAGGCTGAAACTGGATTGTCACTAGCAAGTAAAATATCAATACAAAAAAACAATTTTAAAATGAACATCACAACTAACTCCATGTATTTAACACCAACAAATATAGAATAGACTGACAAATTATACGAAGTCTCAAAAATAATAAATCTCCTGTTATCGATGGTATAAGAGCAGAGAATATTAAATCAGTATCAACATACATAACAAATCCATTGTGTTACATTTATAAATAAAATAATTGAGACTGGAGAATGCCCATCTGCCTTTAAGATCACGATAATAACACCCATTTTTAAAAATGGGGATAAATTACTAATTACTAATTACAGACCAAAATCACTTATTACGTGTCTTGCTAAGATTTTTGAAAAAAGTGGTTAAAGTTAGATTAGTTAAATACATTAGTATATATAACCTGATTTCAGAACATCAGTATGGATTTCAAAGAAATAAATCAACACAGGATGTTGTGCTATCTTTCACAAATTATATGAGGAAAAAAACATTGTGCATATTTGTCGATCTGGCAAAAGCTTTCGACACTGTAAGTCATGACTTATTGTTAAGATCACTAGACAATTTTGGTATCAGAGGACCAATTCATTAGCTATTTGTCAGGTAGACAGCAGTGCCTCAGGATAAATGGTGCAATTAGCGATTTTAAAACCATAAAATATGGTGTACCGCAAGGCTCTTTTACTCGGCCCATTGTTATTTATAATAATGTTAATGACCTATTCTCCATTCAAAGCGAAAATAAAATTGACAGCTATGCCGACGACACAGCAATATTTTATGAGGATAGTTCCTGGAATGATTTAAAATCTAATGTAGAACGCAATTTTGGGACGTTAAAAAATTGGTTTGACTCTAAACTACTAAAAATAAACTTTAACGAAATTTACTATTTGTTCTTCTATACCATAAAAACCTCAGCACCACAATTCGTAAATTTGTCCATTACAGGCACTCAGACAAGTTACACTATAAAGCCTAAAAAATAAATAAAATACTTCGGTGTCTATATAGACCAACAATTAAGATGGGATGCGCTTATACAATATGTTCAAAAAATTACGATTCATTCTAAACAAATCTAAGTACTTACATAATTTCCTAGATCTAAAATATATGAAAATAATCTATCAATCATTGGTTGAATCCCCATTTAATGTATTGTATAGTTAGTTGGGGCAGGGTTCCAAATTGTCATGTAAGAAAACTAGAATCATTACAAAAACGATTTTTGGAAAATCATACTTAACAGAGAAATTAATTATCCATCCAAGAAATTACACAGCCCCACAAAAAAAATTCTGACCTAGCAACGAGACGAGTATATCCTTATGTATTTTTGATCGCTGATTCCGAATCCGGGGTCAAAAAAAGTCGTACACCCCAAAAAAAAATTTTAGAGCCAAAAAACACTCCTGAATAGGGTATATATGAGATAACGCTCTGAAAATGATGTTACCATTTTAATCAATCGTTTTGTTTAATATTTTCGGATAAAATTGAATGTGTTACGATAAAAATAAAGGTAAATTACAGCGTGCACCCTATCGGTATGAAACGCACCCCCATAGAGGGTGAGAACCACCCTCATCTGCCATCAAACCAATTGATAACGACAATGACTGAAAAACATTCATTTTCTTGATTCCCATCTTGATTATTTCCCGGAAAATTTAGGTGACTATAGTGAAGAACAAGGGAACGTTTCCACCAGGACATAGCCGAAATGGAAAAACGATATCAAGGAAGATGGGACGAACACATGATAGCAGACTACTGTTAGTCTCTGAAAAGAGACACGAAAGAACAACACAAACGACAGTCAGTAAGAAGATCGTTTGAAAATAAAGTTAAAAGATACCATAAAAAAAAAAGATTAAAAAATGAAGAATTAAAAGCTACTAAGAGTACTTCTCACCCCCTTCAGGCATGCGTTTTATACCCAAATGGTGTTACGATTGGTGACAAATGACTGCTAATATCCTAGCCATAAGGATCTCTGCAAATAAGAACATCCATATAATGAAATCGTTATCAAATGTTTTTTCCTATCTTTTTCTGTAATTGAAGTTAAGGGTTGTTTTTCATAACGCTATAGGGTAGTTTTGGGGTATTACGTGAATTCTACGTCAGTTTATTGCAAACCTAACGAAACTTAAACATTTTTAGATGTTTTTCAGTCATTGTCGTTATCAATTGGTTTGATGGCAGATGAGGTGGTTCTCACCCCTATGGGGGTGCGTTTCATACCGATAGGGTGAACGCCGCAATTCAATCATTTTTATCGCAATACATTCAATTTTTCCCCGAAAATATTAAACAAAACGATTCAGGGGGTCTTTCTTTGGCTCTACAATTCTTTTTTTTAGGGGTGTACGAATTTTTGACCCCGGATTCGGAATCAGCGAGCAAAATACATAAGGATAAACTCGTCTCATTGCTAGGTCAGAATTTTTTTTTGTGGGGCTGTGTTATTTAATGAGTCAAATCTTATACATACAACTATTCTTCCTTCACGTAAACTTAAACAATTAAAAAATAAACAATTCCTGAGACAAATTAATCTTATATATATATATATATATATATATATATATATATATATATATATATATATATATATATATATATATATATATATATATATATATAT
>JANEYF010000513.1:0-188448 GCA_029963845.1 Rhamnusium bicolor | reverse complement strand
AAATATACCGTACCTAGGGCATTTCATCTATTTAAAATTTTACCTATTTATTACCAAAATTAATTACTATATTATTTCTAAATTAATATCATTAAAATTAATTACTTTATTATTTCTAAATTAATATCATTAAATTAATTACTTTATTATTTCTAAATTAATATCATTAAACGTTAATTATTATTTCATTACAAAGAACCAGAATATAAATCGTATTATATTAGAAATCTCAGGGTTAAATAAAATTTCATTTTAGAAGCAAAAGTGCACGTTTGAACGCCCAATTTTAGTCAGTTATCAGTATGTTAATGTAAACATAGAAATTCCAATGCACTACGCATACGTGGCTGCAGTTTCTGTGTGTGGGAATCTGTTAGAAACGCATCAACATTTCAAGGGAATATCGACTTTAAAGGTCGTGACGTCAGGGGATAAAATTTGTATAAAACGCGGGGCCCGGCAGGACTCGAGGTGATTGCCACTTAGTCGATCATCCAGCTTGGAAGTAATTCCGAGTTAGCCTTTACGGTTCATCAGCTCAAGATTAATTTCTTTGAGTTAGCTGGAGGATTTATCCTTTACAGTTTACAACAAGGTGATTGCTAGTCAATCATCCAGCTTGGAATTTATTCCGAGTTAGCCTTTACGGTTCATCAGCTCAAGATTAATTTCTTTTGAGTTAGCTGGGGAATTTATTCCTTACAGTTTACAACGAGGGAAGACGCGGTGCATTTATTTTGCAAAGTCGATGGAGTGCAACTATTCCGGTATGCACGACCCGGGGCGACGAATTGAAGAAATCGGGGGAGAGGACGTGAATGAATCACTAGGTAAAGGTTAGGCTATCTAAAAGGGTTTCGGTATATTAGTTTATTCCACGTTCTAAATGATTAAAGTAAATTTTTTTATATAAGTTTAAATAAAAGGGTTTTAGCATATTAGTTATTCCAAATTCTAAATGATTAAAGTAATATTTAAAAAAGTTTAAATATCGTAAAATAATATATTTAGTTGAATCTGAAAATTAGAGTTCTATAAGTTTAAATACGACTTTATGTTTTGGTTCTCTGGCTAAGTTAAATAAACGTACATATTGTGGTACCAAGTAAACATTTTAGTAGGAAAGTTAATTAGGGTCACTTTTCAGTTTTTATTATTTTATTCATGTTAACTTCACTCGCTGTGTTTGTGGGATGTCAATTCACTGGTGCGGGTTTGCTAAATAAAATATGTGCAATCGGTTATTCGGTCAATAACCTGTACTTTAAAAATAGGTCAGCTGTCTATTATCGACACTATACTTTGAATCCGTCCCCGACCACCCTTCGGCGTTGTTTGTTGTGGTCATTTTGTGTCAACACACACTGAGACGACGCAAGCACGCCGTGGGGGGGCCGGCTACTTTAATTTACAAGGGTTTCGGCCGTCAGTTCATAACTGCGCTGTACTTGTTACTACGTATAATCAATTGATTGAGATATTACTCGAGACTTGTTGGGGGTTGCCTGTCTCCTGACTGTTTAATTAAATAAAACTTCGAAACAGACTACCGATTGGTAGTGAGCACTCTACCCGATTGGGGGATGTTCTAATAAAAACAAACTTCGAAACAGACTACCGATTGGTAGTGAGCACTCTACCCGATTGGGGGATGTTCTAATAAAAAAGCAAACTTCGAAACAGACTACCGATTGGTAGTGAGCACTCTACCCGATTGGGGGATGTTCTAATACAAATAAAACTGCGAAACAGTTGGGTTACATGTGTGATTCTAAGAAACCTCGAGGCTGCCATGTCCGCGAGTCATGCAGGGAAATTTCCCGTACAGCAGGTGTGAATTTACGCTGACTTCAGACTCCGACAGTCAAATTTCGACGGACGTTTCTGTCACTTAACATTGTTTGCTTTGCACATGTTTTATATTGGCAGGTCCGGCGCAGGTATTGATGTAATTACATCACAGCATTGCTTTGTGTCTCTTCAGGACCTAAACAAGTTATCAGGCGATTGCCACATCAATTATTATATTTGACTAAAACCAGTGGTTATTTTCCCACTAACTTTGTATTCTATTATCAGGCGATTGCCATGACGATTGTCATTAGATAATACGACTTATCCGAGAATTCTCGCAACAATAAATGTATAAAACCTCTATTTGTTTTCTTCTTACATATTTTCAAAACGTTACCTAACATATACAGGGTGAGATTAGCCTCACTCGACTTAACAAACTCAGTGCTATAAAATAAACAGCAAAACCATAAAATCAATAATAAAAACAGTTTTCTCCACAAGGCAATAGTGGCTTGGTCTCACAAACAATAGTGCATAAAAGATGGAATAAGTACTAGGAAACTATGAGAGTTTTCTAAAGGTATAAGTATCAATTGTTAAATTTAATTCACAAAGTAACAAATAGCCAGTATTATCAAACTTTATATAAAAGAACCTGGGTAAACCATAAACGGGGTAGAACATAAATTGGGGAAATAATAATTTGAGGTTACTACACACACAACGTAATTTGGGTCCTAATTTATAGAAAACTAGACGATCACGTAAATGGCCAAAAGTATTGTTTGTCTTTCCCAAAAGGAAGGATAAATAATACAACAAGTAAATTAAAATACACAAAATAAAATACACAATAAAATATAACGAGGGGGGTTGGGGGTGATTCACTGGTGTCGTGACCAGGATATAAAGTCGTAAGTAAATTGATAATATTGCATGTTACGAATTAATTATTAGTTTTTGATACTGCCTTTATGAATCACTAGGTTCCACCGAAGCCAATGGGGATGACAGCAGTCCACCTTCCACAGAGCCCGTCAACATCACGCCACCTCCATCCGTCGAAGCTCAACTGGAGACCTTGCTGGCCACCCTGAAGGAAATTCAAAGCGAGCAACAACGCCTCCACATCCAATTAGGCAAAAGTTTGCTTGCCATGCACAAGGAACGACAGGCCGCTTCCACTAGCGTACAACACCAACTACAGGACATTGCCGCCTCCAGGGAGACGTCGAGTCCACAAGGCAGCTTCTCCTCTGGTCAAGATAGCCGTCCGATCTATGTCACACCGAGCCCAACGTTACCCATATTCAGAGGAAAGAATAGACACCCTGTGAAGTACCTGCAGGAACTGGAAGGTTATTTGAGCAAAATGAACGTTCCCAAAGCCAACAAACTAGACGTCGTGAACGAGTCGTTAGCTGACGAAGCACAGGACTGGGCAGCCATTTACAAAATCGCCTGGGTCACTTTCGAAGACTTCCAAAATGACTTCCTTGGCAGTTACTGGTCAGACGAAGAACAAAACAAACTACGCCGCCTCCTGTCCACGCATAGATGGGTGCGAAATGCCGGTCGTACCATGGAGACCCATTTTGCACACTATGTCGGTCTAGCCAGGTTACTGACCGATCCACTTCCCGAAACTGCTCTCGTCACCGAGCTGATGAAGCATTTTCCCGCCAACATTCAATCACTGTGGCAACTCAAGGAGGGAAAATCCATTGCAAGCGCTGCCGAATTTCTCCGCCTCCAGGAGAGTATCCTAACGCCATCCACACCCACGACGCAGACGTCCACTCCGCCCGAGCCACCAGCAAACAATACACATAAGCATTATCGATGGGATAGGGGAGATAGGGACTCGAACCAGGAACCCAGATCCAAGTTTCCACGGCAGGGAAACGAAAACCGGTCGAATTAATGGAGGCCGTAGTTTCGACCGTCTCATCCATCCACCGGCCCCGGCTACACACACCCAACATCCCAGTAGGCTGGTACCTCATGCAGCGTATGGGTTGGCAACGAGGACAAGGCCTAGGTCGCCATGGGCAAGGCATCCGTAACCCCATTCTCGCCAGACGCCACCGCGGATGCACAGGGCTACGTGTACTGGACGAAGCCGTAGACGGGCGCCAGACCAAGACGAACCGCCACCGACCAGGACCAAGGCAGCTGGAGGACTATCGCCGAGGCAAAATCCGCAGCCACACGCCGCCGAGGAAAATACGCCGCAGGGATTGGAGGACCATCATTGGGATAAAACCAGGATGGAGGACAGATGAATGGAGAACGGAAGAGGGCCACCACAGATGTTGGGATTAATTCTCTTTTCTCTTACAGATTTGTTGCAGCTAGAAGATAGGTAGATAGGGATAATTTAGGGACATTCTGTAAACTTGGTACTACAACCCGGTATTATGCATTTCGTGGCGCATATAATAATTGGCTTCACCATTATTTTACACCACGAAAGGGGGAGAGTGAAATATACCGTACCTAGGGCATTTCATCTATTTCAAATTTTACCTATTTATTACCAAAATTAATTACTATATTATTTCTAAATTAATATCATTAAAATTAATTACTTTATTATTTCTAAATTAATATCATTAAATTAATTACTTTATTATTTCTAAATTAATATCATTAAACGTTAATTATTATTTCATTACAAAGAACCAGAATATAAATCGTATTATATTAGAAATCTCAGGGTTAAATAAAATTTCCTTTTAGAAGCAAAAGTGCACGTTTGAACGCCCAATTTTAGTCAGTTATCAGTATGTTAATGTAAACATAGAAATTCCAATGCACTACGCATACGTGGCTGCAGTCTCTGTGTGTGGGAATCTGTTAGAAACGCATCAACATTTCAAGGGAAAATTGACTTTAAAGGTCGTGACGTCAGGGGATAAAATTTGTATAAAACGCGGGGCCCGGCAGGACTCGAGGTGATTGCCACTTAGTCGATCATCCAGCTTGGAAGTAATTCCGAGTTAGCCTTTACGGTTCATCAGCTCAAGATTAATTTCTTTGAGTTAGCTGGAGGATTTATCCTTTACAGTTTACAACAAGGTGATTGCTAGTCAATCATCCAGCTTGGAATTTATTCCGAGTTAGCCTTTACGGTTCATCAGCTCAAGATTAATTTCTTTGAGTTAGCTGGGGAATTTATTCCTTACAGTTTACAACGAGGGAAGACGCGGTGCATTTATTTTGCAAAGTCGATGGAGTGCAACTATTCCGGTATGCACGACCCGGGGCGACGAATTGAAGAAATCGGGGGAGAGGACGTGAATGAATCACTAGGTAAAGGTTAGGCTATCTAAAAGGGTTTCGGTATATTAGTTTATTCCACGTTCTAAATGATTAAAGTAAATTTTTTATATAAGTTTAAATAAAAGGGTTTTAGCATATTAGTTATTCCAAATTCTAAATGATTAAAGTAATATTTAAAAAGTTTAAATATCGTAAAATAATATATTTAGTTGAATCTCTGAAAATTAGAGTTTTATAAGTTTAAATACGACTTTATGTTTTGGTTCTCTGGCTAAGTTAAATAAACGTACATATTGTGGTACCAAGTAAACATTTTAGTAGGAAAGTTAATTAGGGTCACTTTTCAGTTTTTATTATTTTATTCATGTTAACTTCACTCGCTGTGTTTGTGGGATGTCAATTCACTGGTGCGGGTTTGCTAAATAAAATATGTGCAATCGGTTATTCGGTCAATAACCTGTACTTTAAAAATAGGTCAGCTGTCTATTATCGACACTATACTTTGAATCCGTCCCCGACCACCCTTCGGCGCTGTTTGTTGTGGTCATTTTGTGTCAACACACACTGAGACGACGCAAGCACGCCGTGGGGGGGGCCGGCTACTTTAATTTACAAGGGTTTCGGCCGTCAGTTCATAACTGCGCTGTACTTGTTACTACGTATAATCAATTGATTGAGATATTACTCGAGACTTGTTGGGGTTGCCTGTCTCCTGACTGTTTAATTAAATAAAACTTCGAAACAGACTACCGATTGGTAGTGAGCACTCTACCCGATTGGGGGATGTTCTAATAAAAAACAAACTTCGAAACAGACTACCGATTGGTAGTGAGCACTCTACCCGATTGGGGGGATGTTCTTATAAAAAGCAAACTTCGAAACAGACTACCGATTGGTAGTGAGCACTCTACCCGATTGGGGGATGTTCTAATACAAATAAAACTGCGAAACAGTTGGGTTACATGTGTGATTCTAAGAAACCTCGAGGCTGCCATGTCCGCGAGTCATGCAGGGAAATTTCCCGTACAGCAGGTGTGAATTTACGCTGACTTCAGACTCCGACAGTCAAATTTCGACGGACGTTTCTGTCACTTAACATTGTTTGCTTTGCACATGTTTTATATTGGCAGGTCCGGCGCAGGTATTGATGTAATTACATCACAGCATTGCTTTGTGTCTCTTCAGGACCTAAACAAGTTATCAGGCGATTGCCACATCAATTATTATATTTGACTAAAACCAGTGGTTATTTTCCCACTAACTTTGTATTCTATTATCAGGCGATTGCCATGACGATTGTCATTAGATAATACGACTTATCCGAGAATTCTCGCAACAATAAATGTATAAAACCTCTATTTGTTTTCTTCTTACATATTTTCAAAACATTACCTAACATATACAGGGTGAGATTAGCCTCACTCGACTTAACAAACTCAGTGCTATAAAATAAACAGCAAAACCATAAAATCAATAATAAAAACAGTTTTCTCCACAAGGCAATAGTGGCTTGGTCTCACAAACAATAGTGCATAAAAGATGGAATAAGTACTAGGAAAATATGAGAGTTTTCTAAAGGTATAAGTATCAATTGTTAAATTTAATTCACAAAGTAACAAATAGCCAGTATTATCAAACTTTATATAAAAGAACCTGGGTAAACCATAAACGGGGTAGAACGTAAATTGGGGAAATAATAATTTGAGGTTACTACACACACAACGTAATTTGGGTCCTAATTTATAGAAAACTAGACGATCACGTAAATGGCCAAAAGTATTGTTTGTCTTTCCCAAAAGGAAGGATAAATAATACAACAAGTAAATTAAAATACACAAAATAAAATACACAATAAAATATAACGAGGGGGGGGTTGGGGGTGATTCATTATATAATCATTTGGTATTTACTCTTGGCCTAAATTTAATTTATAACGCCCTAGAACCGGCTCCTTTGAGATAAGTGTTTCATGCTCAAAGTAGATAATCCAAAATCCAGGTTAATTTATTAATCTGGTTGGCGCTCAGCACAGTTAAATCGAGAAATTGAGTAAGTATAAAATTAAAAAAATTGTCAAGAGATATAACATTATAATATATATATATATATATATATATATATATATATATATATATATATATATATATATATATATATATATATATATATATATATATATATATATATATATATATATATATATATGTATATGTATATACAACCTTATTAAGAAATGTAAATATTAGTTTTTATTTACAAGTAAGCAGTCCAGGAACGAAGCAAGAAGTTATGATACAGCAAGTATTCAGTGATTTCAAAAAGGCTACGTTATGAAAACCATCTATTGTTACTGGTGTCTACGGCAAGCTGCTAGTGCCTCAATGGCTGCTAGTGCCTAAGTCGGAATTAATGCAGGCGGGCGGTGCTGAAACGTCCTGGTGCTAGTGGTTATGGAGTACAGGCGTGCCACAGCGGAAGGATGTCAATCTAGGAACAGGCGACTGAGATGGGATTCCAACACACAGGTCTAGTTTGTCATTTTATCTTTACGCCCACAATAATACGATGACAACCGGAAGCTCCTAATGGTCGTGGTTAAAATAGATAACCTGAATTTACTTAATGAACCGCGAGATTTTCCGAATATCTCTGGCCGATGCCTATGTGTTCAAAGGATTCTGAACTGCGTTATTTAACATAAACGAATGTTTATAAAATATTCCGATGGAATCGCTTTCTCATAATTTTAAAACTATATTTACAAAAATAAATCTTTTAAAATGGTCACGGATTAATATTTTACTGTAAATCAACCAATAATTATTTATTCTGTAAATTATTTAAACCAAAATAGAATCATACTCTTTTATCATTACCAACTACTCTCAACTCGGTTTTGAATTAAACTAAATTAAATTTAAATCAACTTCTTACTTGCCATAGAAACACAATAATTGCTTTATCATTGAGATAATGAGATAACTTAAGATTACCCTAAAAATAAACCGGTTTGAAACAATTATGTTTAGTAAATAATTGTTTTTTCACATACGGGACTTATAAAATAACTTGAACTCTGGCTCAAAATGGTTCTAAAGGAAACATTAATATTTAGTTATGGTATACAGGCTGTACCAAAGTGAAAGATGAAGCCAAGTAGGTCTTACTATAACAAAGAATTGTAACGGAAAAATCACTTCGTTACAAAGTAGAATGTAGAATCAGTATCACTAAAGCCGCTGTGGAGAGTATTTCTTGTTCATCTAAAGAAATATTTGTGTATGGACGTATTTACTAAAATTATCTGAATGTTTCACAATTTCAATGTTTCTTCCGAGACGCCACTGATAGTAAAATACTGAAAGTGTGAAAAAATATCAGAACAGCACACGGTAAGGGAAAATAATAAATTAATATTAAGTAACACACGCGCGTGTGTCCCAATGGTTCAAAGAACTTGGTTTATTAGTTTAAGTTTATGTAAATTATCTAAATGAAGTTATTTGTTATATTTATAAAATATTTGTTCTGATTATGCTGAGGCTTCAAAGTATTGCAAGCTAAAGCAATTATTGATTAATAATAGGACAGATAGAAAAATATATTTGTAAAAGTAAGATGTGTTTGAATAATCTCCAATTAGATATCAAGAGATATCACATGGCTATCCTGCCAGTCCTGGACTGATAAATGGCAGTCATTTAATAGTAAATTAATTGGATTAGAATAGGATATAATTTGTAATAGTTTTAATGGATAAAGAAGAAAATTAATAATTACAGTTATGGTATTATGGATTATTTTTTAAATTAGTAAAAATGGGAAGTAGTCAAAGGAAGAAGTCATTGTTGCTGGTAATAGCAGTGGACAGGCAAACGATATTGAAAAGACTCCTAGCTTTTCTATAAAACTATAATCGAAATAGTGGTAATATTGTTGGCTGCAGTATTGGTAATGGTGTACTGTTATGGGAAATGCAAAAAGAGACTAGAAAATAAGATTCGTACTGAGATAAGAGCAAGTCAAGAAATTGTATAGGAAGCAGCGGATTTTTTTAGGGTAAAAAAAAAATTAGCAATGTGATATACATGGTAAAATTAAGTTTAAAAAATTAGATAAGTTTAAGAATAATTATGAAAGTTTAAAAGATTTGTTCAATAAATCGGAAGTAGATGTTAAGTTTATGGATTAAATTGAGGGTTATATAAATAATATTATTTGTTAGCACCACTTCTGATGAGAGGGTCCCTCTACGCGGCATGCAGGGAGCGGGACCATCTAATCACTGAGTTGACCTAAGCAGGGTAGCGGTACTCAGAGCGACGAGCCGGAGAGCATTTTTGGTTGAGCGGTTGAAGTACCATAACGTTGTACTACATGCTATCTATATTTTGTACGCGGTGGCCCAAATAACTTTAGTTCAACTGTTAATTTAATTTTATTTTATTAAATTTTGTTTCATTTTAATTAATTTAACATCAGAAGTGGGATAAAGGACCCAGTTATTATTAGTGATTACGTGAATAAGTGATTAAAGTGAGGTTTCAAAAAAAACGCACAAAAAAATGCCACGAGAAGACGAAGTCGAGTCACGTCGACGACTAAGTGTTGGAGACTGGAGAGCACGTAGTAGGAGTCCAGTTTGGAAAACTTCTCGGGGGAGGTTTTTGATGAGCAACGGAGTCATCGGAGGGAAGCTTCTGACGGACGTCGTGGGAAAGTTTCTGATGGTGGACAGAGTCATCTAAGGGGAGGCTTCTGATAGACGTTGGAGGGAAGTATCCGATGAGCGACGAAGTCATCGTAGGGAGACTTCTGATAGGCATCGGCGGGAAGTTTCTGATGAGCGACGGAGTCATCGGAGGAAGTTGCTGATGAGCGACGGAGTCATCGGAGGGAGGCTGATAGGCAAAGTCACAGCAAAAGTGAGGTCTCCGAGTTAAGTGAGGCCATATTTAAAGGTATGAGCACGATAGTTCAGGATTTAGAGGTGTGGAGTAACAATCAGCTGGTAAGTGTCACATGTATTACGAGTAGTATCGTTCCAGCATTTAATCCTGTCCATCAAAATGTAAGCATGTGGTTAGATATGGTGGACGAATTTAAATACCTCTATGGGATCATAAAACTGTGTGCCATTTAGCTTTAAGTAAATTCCTAGGTCCTACCGAAATATGGTATCGCGGGCTACCTACACGTATTCTTAGTTGGCCTGAGTGGAAACAAATGCCTCTTGATAACTTTAAAGCTAAGCGACATTTGTATAATTTGTTAAAAACAATGCTCGATTGTACTCCTAAAGCTCATCAGGGATTATATGAATAATTATTTGAAAAATTGGCTCTCATTAATAGATTAAAAATTCCGATAGGAGATGAGGATAGGGTAAATTTAATAATGGGAATCATGTGGGACGAACAGATTAAATTTTCGGTTACTACCACGGAAATAACATCATACGATTTTAGCTAGTCATTTCAAAACACTATGTAAATTATCAGAGGAAAATGTATTCAAAAATAAATTCAGTCACATCTGGCAAAAATATAGCACCTCTCAACTTTTGTTGAGCCACCCAGTAATTCTTTTAAAATTCAAGGAGACCGTATGTGCTATAATAGTAAACAAATCGGTCATTTTAAACCTCATTGCCCTATTCATCTCTCTTCATGACAAGGGACCCTTGAACTTTCTGTAAACTATCTAGGCCCTAATACCAACGATAAATTCTTTAAAACTGCCTTTTAAATAAACAAACTTTCAAGTTTTACATCGATCTCGAAAGTAAGTGTTCACTTATTACAAAAAGAAAGCCGCTGAAAAATTAAAACTAGCAATAACACCCATTGAGAATGATATTATTTTAATAATTCTTTTAGGCCCAAAGATCAAAACAAAACGTTATTATAATTGCGTCATGGGACTCATGGGCGTAGAACAAATGGGAAAAAAATTAACTGAATTGAATAATATACGGTATAGCATAATTGACAATAGGCTGGCATTTTTTGATAATGTGGTCAATGTACAAGTAAATTGATGCTTTTACAAAATTTATTTGAATTTACCACGTGTAAAATATAGCAACAAAAGCGACCATGAACTACTTTAAAGATATGGTAAAAGGACAGGAAAAGCATTCATTAGTGATACATTTCAAAAATATTGCGAATTAATCGGCACTAGACATCATTTGAACACAGTGTCAATTCCCCGGTGCAATGGTATTAATTAACAATAACTACTATGAACGACACTAGGTGGGACTAAAATATTCATAACATTCAGCTAGGGCTAAACGGCACACTTATTAAAGCCATAGGCGTCACACCTAGTGAGGCTCTAATAGGCTACAGAGTATATTCACAAGGGCAGTTAGAAACAGATGAGCGCGAAATTTTTAATTTAGCAGAAATATGATCACGAATGGAGAAGTACGTAGGCGAGTATCAGGCAGGGTGATCTGGTACTATTTAAGGTCACCAACAATGTAGCTACTAGATGGAGCCAAAGACTGTTGCTCAAATGAAAAGGTCCGTTTCAGATTGTGAAAGTCCTGGACAATGACCGGTATGAGATGGTGGACATACCTGGAAGTACTCGCTCTCAACTGAGGTATGTGGCGTTGCTAGAGTGGACAACATGAGGCCATGGATTTGTTACTGATAGCACAGGTGGTGGATCGTTGGAAAGGATAGCTGTTAAGTCATCAGGTGGAGGTAAATTCACTGGATTCAACCGTCGGTGGAAGGGATAGCGGTTAGGTCATCAGGTGGCGGTAAATTCACCGGATCCAACCGTAGGTGGAAGGGATGGCGGTTAAATCATCAGATGGCGATAAATTCATCCGATCCAACCATCGATGGGCAAGATGACGGTCAAGCCATCAGGTGGCGGTAAAGTCACCGGATAGGGTAAGGTCAGGGGTACGTTGTCCCAGCTACAAGTAAAGTCACCGGACAGGGTAAGTTAGGGGTACGTTTGTCCAACTACTACGTTGTCCCAACTACTACGTTGTTCCAACTACTACGTTGACCCAACTACTACGTTGTCCCAACTACTACATTGTCCCAGCTACTACTACTTAGGGTAGGTAGCGGTATCGGGTCAGACGTACTTCCTGATGGTAGCGGTATCGGGTCAGACGTACTTCCTGAAGGTAGCGGTCAGACGTACTTCCTGGGGTCACTATTGGTACAGGGCTAGCAGGGTACTAGGTGACCATTAGGTTAAATTACCACTAAGTTAATAAAGGTTATATTTTAATTAAGTTCAATAGTTAAAAGTTTTTTTATTTGGTTAATTATAATTACTAATAAAATTATTTAATTTATAGGTTAGGTCAGATGGTGGGTGACTACCCAGGACCCAGCAGTACTCAGAGCGACGAGCCGGAGGGCATTCTTGGTTGAGCGGTTGAAGTACCATAACGTTGTACTAATACATGCTATCTATATTTTGTACACGGTGCGGTGGTCCAAATAAATTTAGTTCAACTGATAATTTTATTTTATTTTATTATTTAATTTTGTTTCATTTTAATTAATTTAACATAATAAATATTTAAATGGTATTGAACTAATTTTTGATGAACGGTTACAGTCCTTGCGCACTGAACAATCTGAAATAGATGAAAATAGTTTAAAAATACCACTAAATTCCGATTCATCAAGTTCAGAGTGGTCAGATACCAAGGGAAGTCAGAAAAATTTGATTTAAAAACAGCGGCAAGTTTGCTGTCAGTTATGAACGGTGGCGAAACTGTATCCAAGCAACTTATCGATGCTATTGGGCTATATGATTCTATGTTAGAGGCCTGTGGTAAGAGATTGTTGACTACTTATATTTTAAAGAAAAGTTTAACTGAGAATGCAAAAATTAGGCTTAATAAAACTTATTCCTCAAACGCGGACTAATCACCGATTTGAAAAAATCACTTTGTTACAAAAAAATCTGTATCATATTTAACGACAGTTAAATATTGCTAAACAGGGTGCAAAATCTATTGAGCAATTTGGAAAATCAATTGAAGAGTTATTAACGGATCTGACAATTGCTCAGAGTGAGGATGATGAAAATGCCGAACGATTTTTAAGAAGAATTAACGAAAAAAATGCTGTTAATTCTTTCGCAGAGGGATTAAGAAACAATGATTTAAGATCTATTAATAAATCGCGCAATTATTGTAAATTGGCCAACGCGATTCAAGGAGCTAAAGGAGGAAATTCCGAATGTAGATAACGGTCAGGTATTTCATACCCGTGGATATAAAAATTTTAAACGTGGTTTCACAAATTGTAATTAAAATTTGAGAGGGAACAATCATCCACATAACTTTTCAAGAAATCAAGACAAATGGGTGAATTACAATTCTAACTATAGGGGTCATAATAATAATAGAGGTACTTTTAACAATCGTGCCAGAGGTAACAATTTTATTATACGCTAAGGGCATATTGCATGTCAAACTCAAATGAAAATTATTCAGCTAGTAATGTAAATAGTGATTTAGGTCAAAATTTTCAAAGTACACCATCTGGTCCATTTTTTCGAGGTCCAACGAGAAATTAATAATAATGTGAAAGTCTCTACATTAAAAGGCTTAAATTTTGTTGAATTATTTTATGGAAATATTAAATTAAAATTTTTATTAGATACAGGGGCAACAGTTAGTATTATTTTTAGCAAATATCTTGCGAAACATGAAATAATTGTGTCAAAAGGTTCAGCTTCTATCATTACAAGTATATAATGTACAGCTATGTTATCAGTTTTTATTAATGGATGACCTTGACCACAAAATGCACGGTATGTTAGGTTCAGATTTCTTTTTGTAAATATTCAGCTATAATAGATTATGAAAAAAATGTATTTTCTGTCTGGTTTAATAATCAAAAAAATTTTAATTCCAATACAATCTGCACAGGAATTTTATACTTCAATTCCTGCGAGATGTGAAATAATAAAATATTACAAGGGCGATATAACTAAAGATTGCGTTGTTTTACCGGGTGAGTTATATGAAGGAGTTTTCATAGCTGGAACTCTAGCTAAATCTAAACAAAACACGATACCTATTAAAATACTCAATGTTAGAGATCAAGAAGTTGTTCTCAAAAATTTTAGCGCTACGGTAGAAAAGTTGGGGGATTATAATTTATGTGAATTTAAATATAATAAAAGTTTTTAGATAGATAGATAAAGCAAATAAATTGTTAAATATAATTAAGGTAGGCCATTTAAGTAGTGAAGAAAAAAGTACTTTAGAAAAAATTTGTGTTAAGTATTTTGATATATTTCAATTAGAAAACGACCCACTCACAGCCATTAATATTTATAAAGAAAATTTATGACTAAATAAATCGGCTAAACTCGTATATGTAAAACATTATCGGCTACCTCATGCTCAAAAGGCAAAAATTCCTAATCAAATTAATAAAATGTTAAAAGAGGGAATTATAGAGGAAACACGGTCAAAGTCGTCAGCGCTTTTGCTGATTGTTCCAAAAAAGGTTGATCAAAAGAGAAATAAAAAATGGGGAGTTGTAGATTATAGACAATTAAATAAACAAGTAAGTATAGGATGACAAATTTCCATTACAGAAATCTTTTATTTTTCTCATCTTGATTTGCCTCAAGATCAGATCCAACTTGACCATTCTAGTAGATAATGTACAGCATTTACAACAGATCGGGGACAGTATCAAATGACGAGGCTCCGAATGGGGTTGAAAATTAGCCCTAGTGCTTTTTCTCGAGCAATGACAATTGCAATATCTGGTTTAAACTATGAACGATTTAATTGTTTTTGGAAATAACTTAATAAATCATAATAGGACTGGGTTAAAATTTTTCAGAGGCTAAGATAGGTAAATTTGAGTTAAATCCAAACAAATGTGAATTTTTGAAAAAAGAAATTCTTTGTTTAGGTCATACAATTTCATCTGAAATTGTTTCACCGGATCCTTCAAAAACTGAATTAATTAAAAAATTTCCAATTCCTAAAGATTCTAAAGAGGTGAAAAGATTTGTTCCTTTTGCTAATTATTACAGAAAATACATTCAAAATTGTTCACATATTGCCACAGCTCTTAATAATCTAACAAGAAAAAAAATACTCAGTTTATTTGGACTGAGGAACAATCTTTTGAAAAATTAAAGCAAGTCTTAATTACCTCACCAGTATTACAATATCCGAATTTTTTCCCCAGATAACTGTTTTCAACTGAAATGTGATTCTTCTGGATATTCACTTGGAGTTGTCTTGTCAAATGGGAATGACAGATCTGTTGCATTTGCTAGTCGATCTCTTAATAAAGCCGAGAGAAATTACAGTGTGAGCGAAAAATAATTGGCGAGCTTAGTTTTTGCCGTGAGGGATTTTAGGCCTTATTTATTTAGTAGGAAGTTTATAATATTTACTAATCATAAGCCATTAATTTATTTGTTAGGGATGACGAACCCCTCTAGTAGGTTTGCGAAATTTAGGTTAGCTCTCGAAGAATACGACTTTACAGTAAAGTATATTAAAGGTAAAGGAAATATTGTAGCGGATACTCTGTCACGAGTTGTTATATCTTCTGACGAACTGAAAAAATTTAAACAGCATATGTAATACAGTATATGGTACAACATGACCACAAGCCAAACGGTCTGGCAATAATATGCAAAGAGATTTCGATGATTCCAGCTCCGATGAAAAGATTGATCACCCTGGCATCGTGGAATTATTGGAAACTGCCTAGAGATTCTTTCCAGTTGTGTCCAATTTCTTGTTCTGATTTTGAAAAAAATAATAAAAGGCAAACAGTATAATTACCAATTAGGAAACTTAGTATGTATTAAAGATTCGCGAATAATTTATTTAAAACAGAATCGTCGATCGGCATTAGACTTAGGTACTATGCTGAGAAACCTAAAAAAGTATTTACGATAAGTATAAAATTCCGGAATTAATAATTTAAAAAAAATAGAAAGTGCGCACAAATACTTGAAAATATTTTAAAGTTCCCAAATAAAATAAAATATAGTGGTAAAAAAATATCTGTATTGAAAGATGTTCAAAATATTATAGATTATGAGACTAGGCAAATTACAATGAATGATTATCACATACTAAAAACTGTAGGACATGCGGGGGTAAATCGTATGTATAATAATATAATAAAGCATTAGTTTTGGTGAGGTTTGCATAAAGATATTGAAACCTTTGTAAAGAAGTGTGATGATTGCAACTATATAAACATTTCAATCCAAACAAAGAACCAATGATAATTACTTGTACCGTTTCATCAGGATTTCAAAAAGATTATTTAGATTTAGTTGGACCTTTGGAGGTAGAATCAGAAAACAATCGATATATTTTAACTTTACAATGCGAACTGACTAAATTCGTAGAGGTTTACCCTTTACAAAATAAAGAAGCTTATACAGTAGAAAAAGCTTTTGTAGACAATTTTATTTTGTGCTATGGTATACCAAACACAATTGTATCAGATCAAGGCACTGACTTTTTTGGCATCTATTTTTAGATAAATATGTGAACTTTTAGAAATTACGAAGCTGAATTCCACAGCGTTTCATCATGAGACAATATGTTCTCTTGAAAATTCTCACAAAAACTTAGGAGCTTATTTGCGAATTCAAGTTGCAAAACATACCAATGCTTGGAGCTCGTGGGTGCCATGCTTGTGTTTTGCTTACAATACCGCAGTTCATGCCGAAACCAAGTATACACCTCACGAATTAATTTTTGGAAAAGTAGCTAGATTACCGTCTGGTCTGAGTAAGAGTACATATCCTCTATATAATTTTGATTACTATCCTTTAGACTTAAAATATCGATTACAACAAGCATGCAGCGATGCAAAAATCAATTTGATTGCCTCTAAGCTCCAACGAAAATCGACTTATGACCAGAACCAATAAATTGTAAATTATAATATAGGAGATAAGGTTATGTTAAGAAATAATCCCACAAATAAATTAGAACCAATATATAAGGCCCATATTGTGTTATTGAGGATAAACCTCCAAATATACTTATAAAAATGGGTGATAATTTATTTGAGGTGCATAAAAATAGGGTTAAGTTGTACCATGAAGGAAAAAAAATACATGCCTTGTGAGCTCAGCATGTATTTTTTTTATGTTCCCCGAGGGAGATATAAGGGAAAATAATAAATTAATATTAAGTAGCACACGCGCGTGTCCCAATGGTTCAAAGAACTTGGTTTATTAGTTAAGTTTATGTAAATTATCTAGGTTATATTTATAAAATATTTGTTGTAATTATGCTGATCCTTCCAAGTATTGCAAGTCAATGCAATTATTAATTAATAATAGGACAGATAAAAATATACTTTTGTAAAAGTAAGATGTGTTTAAATAATCTCCAACTAGATATCAAGAGATATCACACACAATCAAATATTGATTTTTTTTCGAAACAAAAAGTAAATCTAAAAACACATTAATATTCTCATAAATAATATAGAACAATAATACCAATACCAACACCAAAAAAAATAAAATAAAATAAAATAAAATATACGTAAATAAATAAATAAGTAAATCAAATTAGATGCTCAAAAAGATCTCCTTCTTGAGAAAGGTAAGATCCTACCTACTGCAAAAGCACCTTCTGACATTCGCGCTGGCAACAGACGGGCAACTGTAAACTGCTTATACCTCTAGACGTGTATCTAATGGGTTGGCTCGATCTGTATACTGTAAACTACATACAATTAGCGCAACATAATCTCTTCTAAGGATTATGTCGTGTAATTTCATTAATTATGAAAAAAGTAAAGAACAATTTTTCGCTTAATTTGTTAATAAAAAAATTTTAATTGAAATTTAATTGTCTTAATAGTTTCTTTTTATGATGCAAATAATTATGTAGAAGAAAGGCTTGAAATTTGAAAGTTACAATCTATCAGTTAGTTGAAAAACATGTTTGTTCCTGTTCCTATTACAGTATATTATTTTATTTATCCATCTTTTTATCCTAGAAGCAACAGATATAATTAAAAAATTCGTATGAACCAACGATTTTTTAGTATTGAAAATACTACTGGGATCATTTTTATGCAAACGTAACATTGGATGTCGTGACCTCGACCGGCAAAAAAGCCGCGCTGCCACCGAAACAACTACTGGGATAACTTTTATGCAAACCTATATAAACATCATCGGCCAGCAAACGCAACACCGAAACGGCGATATCGCTTAGTAAATTAATATCTTGCTTGCGATAATACCTAAATATTTATTTAATATTAGTGCAAGTAAAAACAAAATGTGGTTACCATTGTTTTATGTATATATAAACGTTTAATGTTTTACAACTAAATAATATTTTGTTGAATAAGGTAAGTTAGTGTTATTTTATCTAGAATCTAAATTTCCAGTGGCGGCTCGAAATTTTTAGTTAAGGGGGGAGTTCAGTGACGGGTTGATATTTTAGTTAGGGGGAGATCAGTGGCGGTCCGATATTTGTTGTAAGGGGGAGAATCAGTGGCGGGTCGAAATTTTTAGATAAGGGGTTACTAATTTTTTAGACAAGGGGTTACTAATAGCAAAATTTCATATAAGGGGGGGGACTTCAGTGGCGGCCGGAAATTTATTTTGCACAGTTTTTAGATAAGGGGGTTACTAATTTTTTTAGATAAAGGGTTACTATTTGTTTTTGTCGAATAACAAAATTTCAGATAAGGGGGGACTTCAGTGGCGGCCGGAAAATATGTGGTTACCATTGTTTTATGTATATATAAACGTTTAATGTTTTACAACTAAATAATATTTTGTTGAATAAGGTAAATTAGTGTTATTTTATCTAGAATCTAAATTTCCAGTGGCGGCTCGAAATTTTTAGTTAAGGGGGAGTTCAGTGGCGGGCGGATATTTTAGTTAGAGGGGGAGACCAGTGGCGGTCCGCTATTTATTGTAAGGGGAGACCAGTGGAGGGTCGAAACTTTTAGATAAGGAGTTACTAATTTTTTTTGTCGAAAATGCTCAAAATCAATAAAACTGGATGAGGTACACACCCAACACCCACAAAAATTAAATGTTTGGGCTGGTATTTGGCGATCATTTAGTTGGCACTTTTTTAATAGTGAATCGTTGTTTATAACAACCAAAACAAAAAATAACGAACGCAAAATAGGCCTTCATTATTTTGACTGTGCGCCCAATGTAAAAATATGTTTCACGGCCTGTATCCAATTTTGGCATCCAAAGAAACAATGCTAACTAGCTGGCCTATTCAAAAGGTTGGGAATGCTGCCTCATAGTGTTTTTTTGTGTTTATGCATGACAGTATTTTATTTAATTTCAGTTACGGTCTCATGAAATTTCTTCAATCTTCCATTTCAACGTCAAATATGATAAAAAATGTCTCAAACAGAATGAAGAAAGAAAATTAAATATTTCAGAAAATAAAAATGAAAGCAATTTGCTAAAAAAAAAAGAAAATCTAATGATATCAATCAGTTTTTCGGAAAAAAAATCGAAATTAATAGAAAATAACAATGAATGTCAAGAAAATTTTTCCAATATAAAATTAAACAATATGGAGGAAAGAGAAGTGGCATTTTTAAGTGATTTGCAAGATAAACAGGATAAAAAAAGAAATTTAAATATTTCAAAAAATGAAGATTATAGAAATGTGCTCATAAAGAAAAGAAAACCTAATGATATCAATCAAAAGAAAGAAGGTTTGCTGATAACACAAAAGAAAAAAGTTAAATAAAAAAATACACAAATCAAAAGCTGTATATCAAACGAAGAAAGATGTCGTAACTACAGACAGCGCCGAAAAATAAATCGCACTAATTTATCAACAACTATTAATGATAATAGTAAAGTTATTAACTTTGTTATTGTTGAAAATACTCCATCCAAGAATGCCTTAAATTGTCGACGTTATCGCGAGAAGAAAGTTCAACTACAGGTAAAAGCAAGTTCTAGTACTACTGCCTCGACTACTGCTTCAAACAGTGCTGCTGCTTTTCGGGAAAATGTTTTATCCAATAATGCTAGTTTAGTTACTTTAACAACAACCAATGTAAAATTGTTTGAAACGAGAACATTATTTTTAGTAAATTATATAGATAAACATTTTTATAGTAATAGACTAAATGAATATTGTCGTATCTGTGACAGAATCTGGTGGACTAAAGATATGCGCGTAATTCATGAAAAAGTCATTCCTCTGCTTTATAAAGTTGGTTATCCAAAAATATTTCAACAAATCGAGGACGAATGTACATTTTATAAATGTTGTCGAAACTGCTATTCAAGTTTGTGTCAGAAGAACAAAATGCCTCAGTTAGCCACTGTTAACGGATTTGCTTATCCTCCTGTTCCACCAAATCTTCCAGCATTAAATCCCATTGCTGAACGGTTAATTTCACCTCGTTTGCCTTTTATGCAAATTGTAGGGTACATTATTTTTCTGGTAGCCAGAAATTGGTAGGTCAGATAATCAATGTTCCAGTTAATGTAAATAATATGGTAACATCTTTGCCGCGAAATGTTAATGATGATTATGCAGTTAATGTAGTATTAAAACGTCATATTCATCAAAAGGGGGCGTATCTGTCAGAATGTGTTTCAAAAACTGTGTTACGCAGATGGTTATTATACTTAATAAATACGCCATTGTATCGAAAATATAATGTAAAAATTGAGGCAAGCTTCTTGGGTTTACAAGAATCCTTATGTTCTGCAGAGGAAAAATGATTTACTTTGTACACAACATCAGTCTGAAATTAGAGCTTCTGAAAAGGAATTAGATGTGATTTCTACAAGAAAAGAGAGATCATTAACTCCTGAACAGATACTAAATATACAACAACAAACATTATTTTGGGGCGAAGATATGGTCTTACATCTAGCTCCTGGTCAACATAACAAACCTTTCGCATTATCTTTTGATGCTGATGCGGAATAATTATCATTTCCGGCGATATATTATGGACACGGAAGACAGTTTAAAATTAAAGTTACTCAATTTCAAACTTCAAATTTCAAATTGGCCTTAAATAATGTTGAAATGTGCACTCAAGAGGCAGCCTGGTATTTATTGCGTCTTCCCATGTCTGGAGGCTTCTAGAAAAGTTCAAACTATACCAACACAACATTCAACGGAACTTTTTCTTAATGAAAAAGTCACTTAGAGAATTGAATGAGCAACATATTCAAAGTTACTCCACTGATATATGGAAAATAAATATTATTCAAAAATATGAAGAGAGACCGGATGAATTGAAAACTATTTGCTTGGCTGACTTTGTAGCATGGTATGAGTCTACACGTTCTAAGAAACAGGATGATTTGCCTTTTTACCTGCGGGATGATGAAAATGATGGTACTGAAGAAGACGATAATATTAATGCTAATATGGATTCGTGTAACAATGTTTCGGACACATATCGGAAAAGAAAATTTCCAACAGTTATAAAATGGCGAGTATATGATTCCACGAACGAATCATTAAATTTTAAAAGAGAAATCGTGACACTATTTTGGCCCTTTGAGAACGAGGAATTAGACATTTTAAATAATGACAGGTATATAAAACTTTATGACGATCACTTTAGCCAGTTACATGAAAAAGAAAAAGAATATAATAGGGGATTGTCTTTACAGAATATAACTAGAGTTGCACGAGAACTATGCGAGGAAAACGAAGATATTATTACAGATGTTTGCTCAACAATTCCCGGACGTCTAGTTTCTTCAACTCAAGATGATGATTACGTTAAAGGTCCAAATCAAAATAGTATAAATCTTGATTTAGATTCTGTTACTCGAACTAGTGTAGTAAGGCGTGTTCAAAATGTGATGCCTCATTCAGAATCCTGTAAGGCTTACCGTGGTTTAAATCTAAAACAATTGACATTTCTGTTAGAATTTATTAATAGATTATCCTTTACATCACATGAAAAAATCCTCGGCCACTACAGGTGTTCTTTACGGGTCCTGTGGATACGGGAAAAAGTTTTGTTTTAAAATTGTTGATGGAGACTGCAAATAGATATTCATTACGGCAAATACCGCTAAATGTGCGTTTGTTTCTTGTGGTACTACTGGCAAAGCCGCTATCAATATTGATGGTACCACTGTGCATACCGCTTTTAATATTAGCATAAATGCAAAAAGAAATCCTAATTTAAGAGAAGATCTTGTACATAATATGCGTTGCGATTTTAATGAAGTTACCGCTATTATTATTGATGAGGTAAGTATGATGAGTTACGACATTTTACAACAAATTGATAATCGACTGAGAGCAGTTAGCCGAGATTTTAATGTTAATTTTGGAGGATTTCTTGTAATTTTTTGTGGTGATTTAAGACAGTTGCCACCAGTAAATGCAAAGCCTGTTTTTGCTCGGCCACCAAATTTGCTGCAAAGCCGTATGTTATGGCAATCGCTTGATTATTTTACGCTAGATGAGGTTGTTCTTTAAAAAGATACAGAATTTTCATCCATTTTGACAAAGATTGGAAATGGTGACGTGTTAACAAATAAAGAACGCATGGTCTTAGAAAAACGCTTTATCCGCAATGAAGATTTAGCAACTTTAAATAATTTAAAAGACGCCGTATATTTGTTTCATAAAAATATTGATGTGGATGATCACAACTATAGAGTATTAAATGTTGCTGAAAATGTTTGCTGTATGGCTGAGGATATTATACGTGGTCATCAAAATGATATTCAGTTAGAGTCTGTGGTTCAAAAAATTGAAAAAATGGATGTTACAAAACTGGGAATATGCCTACAAAATTATTACTAGTCATTGACTTATATCATTACGCAGAACATTGACAAAATGGACAAAATTGTAAATGGTTTTTGGTTACCTTCATCACATTGAATATAACACCGATGATTCAACAAAAATTCAGCCTTATGGATAGAATTTAGTGATGCAAGTATGGGAACTAAGTTACGTGCAAAATATCAACATCATATACATTCTTTTAATTTGCCAACTACTTGGACGCCAATAGTTCGCCGTGAAGCTGTAATTAGGTGTTGGTTCGAGAATTATTAGTAAGAAGACAACAATTTCCCATTGTGTCTGCAAATGCACTGACGATTCATAAATCCTAAGGTGGACTTATGATACAATTGTCTACGAATATTCAAGGTCCCACGAAATTAGTTTAGTATATGTTGCTTTATCAAGAGCTAAAACTTTGCAGGGACTTTATTTAACTAACCGAAAAGGAGACTATAAATTTTACCATTCCAAGAAGAGTACAGATAGAGAGATATTAAGAACAGAATTAAAACGTTTGGAAAACAAAAATTAGACTGCATTGTGGAGCGGTGCTTAGACAACGTATACAGTGCACAAAAAGAACCTTCGATTGCGTGTTTAAATGTTCAAAGTTTAAATTCACCTTTGAGACTTATGTTGTGTCCGAATAATTTATGAAGATCAATGTCTATTTGTTGTTAACACTATAGTGCCAAGTGGAAACTCCCGAAAAAGAAATAATGAAATTGACTGATAATGCTATGCGGCCTTTTAACTGCAAAGAACAACCTTGTTCTTCCAGATTAAAAGAGATGTATTGTTGTCCGATTATTTTATGTGGCGACTACTGACACAACAGTAGTTAATCCAAAGTTAGTCCAAAATAGTCAGAGTGTGTCAAGAGAGCAAATTGCAGTATTGCATCTAAATATACAATGTCTAAAGAATAAATGTAACTCTTTAGAATCAATTTTATTAGACAACAATTTTAGTGCTGTTTTATTAAGTGAGCACTGGTTACATGATGATGAAAAATATCTATACAAAATTAAAAATTATAATATAGCAGCTATATTTTCTAGATCAGAGAGCATTCATGGAGGGGTATGTATTTTTATTAAAAACAATATTCAATCCACAGAAATTAATCTGACAAATGAATTTAATGTAGAAAAACACTTTGAAAATCCTGCATAAAAGTGAACTCATTAAACTGTATTATAGTAACTGTATATCGTTCTCCAAGTGGGGATAAATTAATTTTTAAAGAAAATATGTCTAAAGTCTTACAAATTTTAAGTAGTAAATTCAAAACACATAAAATAATTGTCGGTGGTGATTTTAATATAAATTTTGCTTTACAAACAAGTGATTGTAAAGAAATTGTAGATTTATTTCTCTTTTTGGATTAGTAAACGCATAAATGAATTCACTAGGGTGCAAGGAAATTCTAAAACTTGCATTGACAATATTTTTACAAATTTTCATGTCGCTGAAGCTGTTGTAACAGATTTTCCGCTATCTGACCATCGTGCACAAATTATAAAGTTTCAAAATATATCAAACAGCAAAAGCAAAACTCCAGTGTATAAAACAATATATAATAAAAGCGTTGTCAATAAACAAAAATTTTGTGACTACTTACTGTATGAAAACTGAATTGATCTATATTCAGAACAGGACCCTGTTAAGGCCGTGGATATTTTCTACAACATTCTCACCTATTACCATGACATATCTTTTCCTCTGATAAAAATTAAAACTAATTCTAAGGATAATAAAAGAATTCTTGCGCATCCAGATATAGTGGAAGCTAAACAAGAAATTGACCGGTTAAATAAAATGTTGAAACTAAATCTACCAAATAATGAAGAATTGAAAGATGAATTCAAAAAATGCAAATATAATTATGAACAACTGATAATTGAATATAAAAAATATCAAGCAAATAAAGAAATAATAGATTCTGACAATAAACAAAAAACAATCTGGGACATTATAAATAAAAATGTACGTAATGTAGGTAAAAAAGAAGCCAGCTCAATTTCCTCTGAAAATTACAATAATTTCTTTACAAGTATAGTGGATGATATAATCAAACAGATACCGCAATCAAATTATTCTCATACGGATTATCTAAAAATTATTCCACAGAAAAATGACCTTTCAATTTTTCTTGTATCCTGCTTCACAGGCGGAGGTGGAGAGTGTTATAAAATCTTTGAAACAATCTAAGTCAACGGATGTGTATAATCAATCAGTAATTATATACAAAGAAAATATTTTATCACTCGCTGCACCCATTACTTATCTTGTAAACCTTATATTACAGAACGGAGTATTCCCGAATAAATTAAAAATAGCCAAGGTCATACCACTCTTTTAAATCTGGAGATATAAATGATGCATCGAACTATCGACCTATAGCTTTACTGCCAATTTTGGCAAAAATCGTTGAAAAAATAATCGCTTTAAGAATCATAAATTATTTCGAGTCAAATAACCTTTTCACTAGTAAACAGTTTGGTTTTAGAAAAGGTAGAAACACATCAAGTGCTGTGCTTAATCTTGTTAATTTTATAACTGAAGGTTTCGAAAATAAGAAATCAACTTTAGGGATCTTTCTGGATCTAAGCAAGGCATTTGATTGTGTCTCAAATGATATCTTATTGGACAAATTAGTGTATTATGGTTTCAGAGGAGTAGCTTTAAACTTATTATCGTCCTATCTAACAGATAGAAAGCAGTGCGTGTTGTACAATGATATGTTAAGTAGTTTGTTGCCTGTATCAAGGGGTGTCCCGCAGGGTAGTGTCTTGGGACCGTTGTTGTTCTTGATTTATGTAAATGACCTACCATATGTTATGCCAGTTTTTTCAATTTTGTTTGCCGATGATACTACGTTTGCGGAGCAGCTAGATGACATATGTGACAAAAATGTCGTTAAAACTAAAACAGATATTATTGATAAATCGCTAGATTGGTTTAATGCAAACAAACTTTGTCTAAATAAAAACAAAACGAACACACTAATATTCAGCACCCAAAAGACTACCTCGTTTGAAACAGTTAAGTCACTAGGTATAATCATAGACTCTAAGTTAACATGGCAGGCACATATCGAACATCTTTGTACTAATTTGTCAAAAAAAGTCTATGCTATTCGCCAGATCAGAAGTAGAGTTAATACAGATGCTGCAATTACAGCGTATCATGCTCTATTTCATAGTGCAATGACTTATGGCCTAATAAACTGGGGATCATCTACTCATATTCAAAAAGTTTTTATTGTCCAAAAGAGAGCAATTAGAGCAATTGTAAATGTAAACCAAATGGTGAGTTGTAAGCCTTGGTTCGTAAAACTTAAAATTTTAACTCTACCGTCGGCAATAATATTATGTAATTTGATCCACATAAAGGAGCATATCAGTGACTATACTATGAATGGAAATACTCATGAATACAACACCCGTACAAGGAACAATATACGAATACCCAATCAAAGGTTAGAAATAACTAAAAGAGGCAACTTAGGGGTAACGTTGTTCAACTCTCTGCCAAAGACTCTGAAAAAATTGCCTATGAACCATTTTAAATTTAAATTGAAAAGTCATCTTTTAGCCAGTGCCTACTATGACATTACAGATTTTAATTATGTGTAAAATTTGATGTAAATTGTTTGTGCCTAGGAGTGATGTTTTTTCTTGCTTGTGAAATTTTTTTGTAGTTTTTTAAATGATGTTAAGACAAATAATTTTATATGTTATTCTTTTATTTATATTTTATATATATGTATATGTATGTATATACCTACATATTTGTTGTAAACGACGTATCAAACACCAAGGTGTAAATATTGATCAATAAAATGATTTGATTTGATTTGATTTGATTTAATTACAATTTTCGAACAGAAAGGGGTTTAACTTTACCGAAATATTTAAATGTCGAATATAATTTAAGACTAGCTTCTGAAAAAATTGATATTACAAACAGATCCGGAAATTGCATTGACTACATTTTTCATAGACGTAAATCTATCGAATGTATTCCTTACATTTCATATTTTAGTTTTCACAGACCTATGCTAACCTTTGTTAAAAGTGACTTATTACCCCAGTTATCAAACGATGAATGTAAGGAAGGATCCGCCTATTCTAATGATAATGAAGGTGATGTCATATTATCACCTTCGACAATCTTGTAAGACCTTATTACTGGATGCCTTTTTTGCAATTTAATTTAGATACGTCGCATCGCATAGCTGCTACAAGTCTCTAATAATAAATAACACCCAATAATAATAATACTCCTTTTTGAATGTAAACCGATAACAATGCTAATCAACTCTGAACGCTCGATCGCATTGTCAATGTAAAGGAAACATTTTAGGGAATAGAAGGACGTTTAGCATAGTCTACCGGGACAAAAAAACTTTTTGAATTTAAATTTTTTTTTATGAGGTACTACCAAAAAAAAATATTACTTACAACATTTAATCAAATTTAGCATTTTTAAAATCCTATTATATAATTTATTCTGAAAGTGTAATGCTTTTAAAGTTCTATATTTACTGAGTAAGGATTTTGTAACGGCGATCACATTATCGGATATTGCACGATATATTGAAGCATATTTAGTACATATCGAGAAGCAACAAAGATAACAAACTAAAATGTTTATAAAATATTTTGATGATCATCAGATTTTGCCTGAGACTCGAGACTAATCTTAGAGACAATGTTGACAGTATTCATTATTCATTCATATTGGTAGCATCTGTGCGTGACCGTATAACCTTTTAGTATTCCATCGCGACACGGAATCTGTATTTTGTGCACGTTTCTACAATGGAAGATCAACAACTCTCGCAAAGTATGAAAGACACTCCTCCTTTTGTGATTGTAAAAAAACCAGAAAAAGTTTAAAAAGATTATTTGATTTAAAACCGCCAATGATGCCGGATTCATCTTCACAAGCTTCACTGGCTAAAGAAGTGGAAGCTGACAAAAGTATGAACGAGGAGAATGAGTATCTTCTTGCTCCAAGTGGACCATATTCGTTTTTTGAAGAGAATGAACTAACAGAATACTATGACGATTTTAAAACCAGCTCACCGGATTCTATTTTTATTACAGAGTCAACTGATTTAGCTGATATTTCATTAAAATTCAATCCACCATTAATTAGAAATAATTATTGCCAATATTCATATATGAAAGTCCCAACCTTAGGGTTGGCAACAAACGCCTATGGATTTGTCATCGGAAATTCTGAAAAATTTTACCGAGAAAACCACTCTTTATAGTTTGGCACAATTGGAACCAAAGCATCGAGTGTCATTATTATTACCCACGAGTGATTATTGGTGGAACAAAACCTCCTCTTCCACGTTTAGAGCTTTCATCGATCATATGGGAACCAACATAAAATCGCTGGCTATGTGTGAAGACTTTTAAAAACTCGATGATAAGATTTTGGGCATGATAAAAATGTGCTTATTAATTTTAAAAACAAATACACTTCGGCTACCAGAATAATAAATGGTGAATCCGTCCCCGCTGTCTTTGGTGTAAAAATTTATAATACAAATCAGTTTAACAGTGAAATTAAGGTTCCAATGGCTCAGGTGCTAGATGATAATTCTCTAGAGGTTTCAACGGGGAGAATTTAGTGCCTCCAAAATTTATACATGCTTTACTCTTGTTATCTGTTACCGGGTTCAAAATTACTAAGAGTGGCATTTCAATAGATACCGACGTTAATTATTTAATTTATAGATCATTTCAGCGTTTAGAACGCAAGCGTCAATCTTTGTTTTCATTACAAAAACATGTTGTGCGTGGGAAACGATCTATTTCTGAGGCGAATACGTCATTAAATTCATCACGTGTTGATGAATCTGATGACAACGGGGAACAGTCACCAAAAAGATATAGTATGACAAATAATACCAGTTTCGAAATGGATTGGTAAACATATATTTTTTCTTACCCTATATTGCATTAGAGCGGGGTGAACCTAAATTCAGTAAAGCGTATAAAATCTGCCAAAAATATTAATTTAACTTTATCCAAATAAAGCATTTATTCTAATAACATATCAGAGCTTATAGATCGTAGTTCCTTTACAATACATTTTTTTGCTAAGAAAAATAAAAAAATTTCCATTTGGCAAGAAACACCATGCACACGCTGTAGTTGCTAAAGCAATGCCCACATAGGTATTTTATAAGCGAAGCTCTTAGTTTTTTATATGGATTGTGATTATCTCTTTTATACAGGGTGTTTAGTTAAAAGTTACCTCAGAGAATTTACAAACAGTGGTTTGTGAGATATAGCCGCGAGCCACCCTTAGATGAGCACCCTGTATAATATCAAATATAAAGCAGTTTATTGAATTTGTATGACAATATTTTTTATATGGATTTTAATTATTTCTTTTATACAGGGTGTTCAGTTAAGAGTTACCTAGATAATTTACACCGTGGTTTGGATCATAGGTTGTTTATATGACAATATTTTTTTATGTTTTAATCTTTTTTTATACAGGGTGTAGTCCTCAGATAATTTACGAACAGTGGTTTGTGAGATATAGCCGAGAGCAACCCTTAGCTGAATACCCTGTATAATATAAAATATAAAGTAGTTTATTGAATGTATGACAATATTTTATAAGCCAAGCTTTTAGGTTCTATGGATTGTTCTTTTTTTTTTATAATATAATATATTTTATTTGAATTGTAAAATTTCATGTTTATTAAAAGTTACCTCAGAAATTTACGAAAGCGGTTTGTGAGAAAAAGGGCAATAATCATATATATTGTCAATTAATTGCACTCAAAGAACTGATAGAAATGAATATATTAATAATTATTGAATTTCTCTATTTATTATAAAGGATTTGTTTTTTTATTCACTGTTCGAGAATATTTATATGACACATAAATTTATATGACACATATATCATAAACAAAACAAACGCGCTCCGATTTCATAACCTAATCCTACAATCATCAAAAAGGAAAACATTTAAATGTAAACAGTTGTGTCAGGTATTTTCAATACATAGGATGCTTGCGTAGGTGCGAGATCTGTGAATTTTTTAAAAGTTGACGAAGTAGACATAATTTATAGTTTAGTAGTACACTCCTCTTGGAAACATGTCTTGCCTCCCACTTACGCCCTGCTTTATAACCGATTTATTATGGGAATATCTTATAGAACATAAAGTAGCACATAGAAAAATTAGAATTTACATTTAAGAAATGATTCCCTCCAGTTACAATACAAAAATGAAAACCCCTAATAGTTAAACGCTATTATTCAATCCAAAGTCTTCTTGTATTTAGGAGTAGTTGTTTTAATAGTTTCTGCGATAAAGTAAGTGTCGTGTATAATTTATTATCTACCTAAAACCTTTATACTAGCGCATTCAGATAAGAATGTCAGTGTAAAATATATGAAATTATAGGTAGTTTATTATTATCATTAGGTTTGAAAGATTTTTTTATTAACATTAAGTTTTATTGATTTTTTGCAGAATTTGTTATGTCCCATGTTCCAATATTGGGAAATGACTATGGCATATCCTAAATTTCACAAGCCACCACTGGCTCCTACAGAATATTTCAAGTAATCTCCAATTTTTAAATTTCATGTGGTCGCATAAAATCAGAATTTACAAGGGGCGAGATATAGGCAGAAATAATTTGCAACATATTTTAACGAGGTAATGGAGTATTTAGGATGATGTATTTTTTACGGACTATTACCAAGGCATTTAAAGCATCATTTAAATTAATCGTAAACTGAATCATTATGACTGGGAAGGTCTAGGGTCTCGAAATGAGAATTTACTACAAGTGATGAAGTTGACTCGTTAAAACGTCATCAGAATTTGTTAGTTTAGCATTATGTACTTTCATCCATATTATTGCTTTAATATAACACGAGGTCGTTACCACTTTCTTAACGTCTAATATCTGCATAGGCATTAATCTATTTCTAGGACGTTTATTTAATAGAGGACATTAAATATAATTAAAAACGTTACTTTATTTTAGAAAAAATTAATATAATTTTAAACACTATGAAATAGTTATGTTTTTCAATTAAAATCATCATTAAGAAAGGTAATTATATATATTTTTTGTACCTATATGGATAGTGGTGTGTTATAGAAACATAGAAGCGAGTATAGATAGATTACATTTTAGAGTTGTTATAAATTAGAGTACAGTGATCCTTTTATTAAACACATAGAGGTCGTCTAAAATATTAACACCCATGATATTTTTGAGTTTTACTGAACAAAATAGTTTCAAAAAATTTAAAATAATAATAATAAATAAATGTATTAAACATTATATGCATATTAACTTCTTCATGATTCAATATTTGTTGTGGCAAATATACAAGAAAGCAATTGTTTAAAATGAAACATATTTTGTAATTATTTGTATTCAGTTTGTAAAAGTAGAGCAAATAATTATAAGCATTTTGTTATCATTTTTCACATTATATCCTCAATATATTTACTTCGACTGCCTTCAGTTAAAGGTAAACGCAGCAGATCCACGCCGAACGAGCCATATTCACCGCACGAATCGAAAAAAAATACTTTGTTTTAAATGAACATATAAAATCACATAAAATATGTTTAATAATTTGTAAGAAAAGGCAGGATGGTTGCAATTTTAACACTGATGATTTTTCATCACCAGAAAGAAAATGTCAAAAGAAATTTAAAAGAATGAGAGTCAAACTTCAGTCGCAAAAAAAAAAAATTAAACTCTTCGAGAAACTATTCGAAGACTGAGAGCAAGAGTTATAACATTAAACTTTCTTCTGAAGGTATTAAAAGAAAAGTATTTATGAAACTATTAAGAATATTCATACTTCGATATTTGAATATTTTGGTGATCACTCATATGATAATGATACATATTTTAGAAAATCATGCATTCCAACGTGAGAAGTAAATTAACTAAGAAATCAATAACTGTTTTGTAGATGATATTTTAAGAAAATCATGCAATACAGTTTGTAAAGTTAACATTTTAGCTCCATTTCAAAATTAGAATTAATTATGGACGTTCTAAAATGTTGGACATAGTACGACTGGGTGAAAAAAAAAACTAATCATGTGACAAATGTAATATTGCATGGAAACTGGTAAATGCTGTAATCGACCACACCAAAAATTATCCAGTTAACGTTGGAATTAACCAAGTAAATTTAGCACCCGAATAGCTTTGTAAACGTGAAATCATCACAGTTGAGGAATTTTAGGAGAGGTTTTTATTTTATTTTTGCCATGGATGTACGAGTATATTATGTAAGTATATTATGTTCATTACGTTACATTAAATTTTGTTACCAACAATTTACCTAAAAGGTCCCATCTAGATTGAGACATATTATGTTTTTTTTTGTGTGAATATAATCGATATATTTTGTTTTTGTATTAAATTATTTTTTGTAATTAGACACATCAAACTTTAAATAATATTTCGTAGCGTAGTAAGGACTTTTTCTGAAAATGATTAAATAAAAACATATAAACTGCAGGTAAAGTTATTAAACACTTATTTTGCGGGCTTTAGTCTAATAATGTATTATTATTTTTTAAATTATTAAGACTGTAATCCCCTGTTATTGTCTACGCCAATGGCGTTGGAGGAGCTATAATAAAATATTCCCAGTCTTTCTGAATCGACAGCAGATAAATTGCCTCACAACAATGTTTAGAAAATGGTAGCAATGCTCTCGCTTCATGGATTTTTCAAAATCAGATCCTACTTATTCAAAAAAGGAAGAAATGTGATTAACAGATAAATTTGTTGTGAGCACCCGACGCCCATGGTAATAGAAGGCGCCAGTCGGCATTTCCTCAGTGAACGAAAGCGAGAGAATATAAACATTGTATATTATATTGTGGATATAATTTAGCACGTAGGAAAATAGAAGTTAGGGTCAGTCTGTAGTTGACGATATATTGTGTAACAACGTTCTTTTTTTATTTTTAATATAATCCATTATTTTTGAAAGGGGTTTTTCTTGGGGACTGCTGCCCCTTTAATTTGATGCTAACAAAGTCAGAAGTGTGGGATTTACCCCAAGTGTTAGCACCCTTTCGGCCTAAACAAAGTGGTTCACAAAAAGTGGTTCCCTCAGTGCGGTGTCTGTTGCGCGCGTTTGTGTGTTGATAGTGATTTCTAACAATGGGGAAGTCAGGAAAAAGAAAACACTGTTCCCGTTCGCACAGGTCAGAATCAAGGCGTTCTAGTAGTTCATCACCTAGTCTGACGCCGCCCCCATGCGACAGTGCTGCACGTAAGAAAATTAAAGCCTTACAAAAAGAACTAATTGAGCTGAGACAAACTGTAAGTACACGTTCCAATGTTAATATAGATGAGACTATTATACCATTATTTGATCCCGGTGTTGAAAATACCCAGAGTGCGGTTGATTGGGTACGTAAAATTGATGAATTGGGTACATTTCACAAGTGGCCGCGACAGGCGACCTTAAAATTGGCTACGAATAGGCTGCGTGGTAATGCTCGTAAATGGTATGATTCGTTGTCAAATCCGTGTCTTGATTGGCAAGAAATGAAAAATTTACTTATTCAAAATTTTCCAACACCGATACGATTTGGAAAATTACTTGTCCAAGCGGCGTGTTACAACCCCACCGTGGGTCAAAATTTGGGTAATTATTGTTATGAAAAGGCGGCTAAACTTAACAAGTTAAATCTGTCAATTCCTGAAGATTATGTTATAGACAGCATAATAGAAGGGATCAAGGACGAAGCGATTTCATTACCCGCAAAAGCTGCTAATTTCCAAACCGTTGATAGCTTAGCCAATTATTTGAGTGGCATTTCTGCGTCGAAGTCAAGCCCGCTGGCTGCGACAGCAAAATTCACCAAACCAAGTACCAGTAAAATATCAAATTACAGTAAAACAGGGGGATAAAACCAATACCCATCACGTGGCACGAAAAATTTCATGTTTTAATTGTGGGGAAAATCATCGTGTGCGAGACTGTACAAAACCACGGTTAGAATATAAACTTTGCAATAAATTAGGTCACACTCAAGTTCAGTGTTATAAAAACAAAACAAACGTGCTATGAACGAAATTATGGTTATTGACGATATACAAAATATATTTCAGAAAACTGCACAAAATAAAATGTTTGTTAGATAGCGGAAGTAATTGCACAATTATAAAATTGTCGGTTGCTAAAAAGGTGGACTTAGTTATACAAGAATTAGAGAACTATGTGTCGATAAAAAGTTTTATTGGCAATGTAATTTGTAGCAATTTAAAAAAAGTGATGTCACGATTATGATTGAAGAAGCTGTTGCTGACGTTTCAGTAATAGTCCTGGAAGATTGGTACGTTCAGCGGCATGATTTATTTATTGGGCGGGATTATTTGTGTAATGAAAATGTATTGTTAAATAAGTCAAAAAATAAACTTACACTCAGGAATTTACCGCCGCTAAACGTTAACAATATTGAAGTTGAAGAAAAAGGCGCATCTGATGTGACGTTAAGTATGATAAATTTTGGGGAAGAAATGTTGGAAAGTCAACAAAAGGCAATATTCAGTTTACTTCAAAAGTACAGGGACTGTATTTCTTTTACTCTGAGTGACCTGGGTAAAACAAATACCGTCGAAATGGTTAAGTGCACAACAAATGAACCTGTTGTATATAGAACTTACCGAATGGCGGCGTTTGAAAAAGATATATTGGAGAAAAAATTCTCCTGAAAATTCAGGCAAACTATTGGTTTGCAGGAATGTGACGTTGGTAAAAATATATGAAATCTTGTTTAAAATGCTAGTACTATAAATCTGTGTAGTAAGAAATAAGGTATGCTGCACCCAATAGAAAAGTAGCTGTACCATTCCACAAGCTACATGTGGATTATGTGGGGCCTAGCAGCAGAGGAAGAAAATATTTGTTGGTTGTTGTAGATGCATTTACTAAGTTTGTGGTAATTGAACGTCAAAGTCGAGAAGATAAATGGGACACGTTGGTTAGATATGTTCAGAATGCAATTAATTGTACATGGAAAAAGACCATTGTTGTGTCACCAATTGAGGAACTAGCAGGATACAAACTGTGTCATGTAGCTGATTTTTGTATCTTGAATAAAATTCAGGATAATTCTAGTCACGTAAATCTTGGTGAATTAAAAAGATTAAGAAATGAATTAGTAAAAATCAAAGAGAACAAAAGATGCATTTTGACAAGACTTGTGTAACGAGTCTCACCCTTAGAGGGTTTGACAGGATGTAAAAGTCGATATGTAGCGGAAGCCAAAATTTAAAATTCAAGATAACAAACCGAGTTGATTTAAAGAAACTGCTCAAAGGTATGGCGCAGAAAATGAGTGAAGATTGTTAACACACAAACTAAGGTTAGTACAAGGCTAACACACAAACAAAGATTAGTACAATGCTAACATAAGCTAACGTTAGCACATGGCTATCACATGCACCAGGGTTAGTACAAGACTAACACACAATCCAAGGTTAGTATAAGGCTAACATACAAGATAAGGTTAGCACAAGGATAACATGTAAGCTAAGACTAGCAAAAAGCTAGCACACGAGTCAAGGTTAGCACAAGGCTGACGCACGAAGCAAATGTTTGAATTAAGCCACGAAATAAGCAGGTGACCTAGATAGAGTATTGAATGTTTTACCAGCTAGATGAGGGTGGAAAAGTTGCTGTCGAAGTTCAATGGGCCTCTCAAGGTACTAAAATGTTAGTCAATGAGTAAACATTTGCGAAAAGGTCACAAAAATACAAGAACCGTAATCGCGGTTTCATACGCTGGATAATTTTGAGGTAGGTGTTTTAAGTAACAGTTAACGGTTGGTACACGACCAACAACCCAAAAAAAAATACGGCTGGTATACGACCAACAAAAACAAATACGGTTGGTATACGACCAACAACACCAAAAAGGTTGGTATACGACCAACAACGCCAAAACGGTTGGTATACGACCAACAATATTAAAACGGTTGGTACACGACCAACAACACCAAGACGGCTGGTACAAGACCAACAACAACAACATGGTTGGTATATGACCAACGACACCAAAATAGTTAGTACACGACGAACAACACCAGAACGGGTGGCAAACGAGCAATATTTCACGAAGGTTGGTAAACGACTAACATTCCAAAAAGGTTGGTAAACGACTAACATTCCAAAAAGGTTGGTAAACGACTAACATTCCAAAAAGGTTGGTAAACGACTAACATTCCAAAAAGGTTGGTAAACGACTAACATTCCAAAAAGGTTGGTAAACGACTAACATTCCAAAAAGGTTGGTATTACGCCTAACATTTCAAAAAGTTTGGTTAACGACTAACATTTCAAAAAGGTTGGTATATGACTAACATTTCAAGAACGTTGGTAAACGACTAGCAATACAATATTTTGAAAAAAATAATTGATAAATGATCTGTCAGTATGAAAAGTAAATATTTTGAAAAGTCTGGTGTATGACCAGAAGTGCAAGTGGCCCGCAAAAGAAAATTACTCATAGTATTATGGTTAATAAATGATTAACATAATCAGGTGATAAATTAAAATGGTGGAATCATCATATTGTATATGGCATGATATTATTGCATACAGCATGATAATAAACGTTAAATGTTAAGCGAAAGGGGGAAGTTTCTCAATAAATGTTTTTCCAGATTAATTTGCTATTCTGCGGACAGAATAGTAGTTGTAGGATGGCCGAATGTTGTGAGCACCCGACGCCCATGGTAATAGAAGGCGCCAGTCGGCATTTCCTCAGTGAACGAAAGCGAGAGAATATAAACATTGTATATTATATTGTGGATATAATTTAGCACGTAGGAAAATAGAAGTTAGGGTCAGTCTGTAGTTGACGATATATTGTGTAACAACGTTCTTTTTTTATTTTTAATATAATCCATTATTTTTTGAAAGGGGTTTTTCTTGGGGACTGCTGCCCCTTTAATTTGATGCTAACAAATTGTATTTTAAAATTTTTTTAGTTAATTTATAGTTCAATTAGCACATTTGGAATTCGTGCATTTTCGAAATGATTATAATAATAAATACAGTATGTCCGCGGATGGGGTTTACAAGAGGTGAAATTGCAAAATATATTCAACTTCTCGAGAAAAAGTTATTCTACATAAAAGTTTTTGCTTTCCTAAAAAATACGAGTCAAGTTGAGAAACTTTACGTTTTTTTATACAGGGTGCTCAAAAATTACAAAAACTTGAAATTCGCATAAGAGTAAATTGGTCTTTTCTAATTTTGGAACAATATGTCAAATGAAAAAGTTGTTTTAAATTTTGTAGCCAGTCAAAATTTAAAATTTTAAATGAATATTGGAATATTTGTGAAGTAAGAGAATTTTTAGTACCTAAATACCGTTAGTCAATTTTGCCACCTTTTCTATTTAGCTAATTGTATATAAGTTTCAGATAAACAATTCTGATTTTATAAAATATCTAACAATGAATCTTATAGAAAGGTATGCGTTACAACTCGTAATTTACAAAAATAATAATATTCAGTTGAAATAAAATAATGAAACAACTTTTTTATTTAACAATTTTTTCCAAAATGAAAGATGTCTATTATTCTTAAGCGAATTTCAAGATTTTGTAATTTTTGAGTACCCTGTATAAAAAATATGAAGTTTATCAACGTTAATCGTATTTTTTTAGGAATGTAAAAACTTGTAGAATTACTTTTTTCTCGAAAAGTTGAATATTTGAACCCCTTCCGCAGACATACTGATATTGTTTATTACATGAGTTAGGTATTTTTTATCTTAATACTTTATAGTGTAATTAAATCGATCTAAATAAAACAAATTGAGAAATTGAATTAAAATCTGTGTAATTTATCGTCAAATTGTATTTCGTCTTGAAATTTAATTAGTTTTGCATGCCAGATAATGTTATGTTCCATTTATATACCCACTCATAAAACCTAAAAAATATGTATAAAACAATTTAACTTGTATTACACATTTTTGTGGTTCTTTGTTATGTGGACATTTTATTTGAAACTAAGCAATAAAGCACGAAATAAAATCCTCATTTAGAAATGTGTAATCTGTACAACAGGCAATGATTTTAGTACATAAAATTTTACTGGTAGTTTTGTAAAACGTGCAGAAATAATTGCAATTGCAATATTGTTGTTTGTTTAGGTTGTCCCAATTATTACTTATATCAACAGCTGAAGAAAATGTAGTATTTTAAGACTAGACATCATTAAACATATGTGGGAGTTATATCCACAATAAATAAAATGGTATTTCAATTGTTTGAAGTATTTAATATTATTTTTATTAGTTAGTTTTATTAGTTTTATTTGTTCATCACAATACTTTTAAATTAAAATTAGGAAAATTAATTAAAGAAATATGATCTGCTAATGGACCATTAATATATGTATTATTATTTTGTGTAATTTAGGATATATCATCTATACGTGAAAGTGTATCAGCAATGATATTATCTTCTCCTTTGATATGTTATTCGTAAATTGTGCAATAAATTCCAAATGATATATCTGTTTAAGACTTCTATCTGTTTTTGAAAATGAAGCATTTATTAATCGTTTATGATCGTAAAACAAATCAGTCGTCGACCTTAAAATAAATATTTAAAATGTCTGATTGACCCATATAGACAAAAGTTCTCTATCGAAAGTTGAATATTGTTTTTGAATTATATTTAGTTTTCTTGAAAACAAAGCTAAAGGTTCCCATTTTCAAAAACTGTTTCACAATGTATGGTTAACTACAAAATTTTGGTTCTTTTAGTTAAAATAACCTATACCTAATGTTTTGGTTATGTAACTACCAAGTTTTGGTTAACTAAATTCTTACCCTTCAAATGTCGTATTTTAATTTGTCATTGTTATTTTATTTGAAAGCTCTATTTACATATGATAATGAATTTGGATTATGCTGATTAGGATGTGAATATCTATAGCAGTAATAAGAGGCTACTGGGAGGCCTAGAAATTTTAGATAAAGACCAAATTATTTTGAAAAATAGGAAAGATTATTTTTATCCTTGGTACAAGTATATATTTTAAATGGTGCAGTATTACATACTATTAAATTGCAATGAATAAGTGTTAGTCGCTGTAATTAATTTACTTTACTAAAAATATTAGTATTCCAAATATTGAAAACAAAGATTAGAAATGAACAATGGTGCAAGACAACATTTAATGAATAATTAATTATTTTGTTGTTATAAATATTTATAGATATGTACATACGTTATTTAATTAGTGATTATCAATTTCTAACTACAATACAAAATAAAAAACGACTTAAGTAATAGTATATTATTTAACGAGCATGTAATGATGACTATTATTGACAAGGGTGTAGTTTACGACACGAGCCGTAGGCGAATCTCATAAATCACCCGTGAATAATAGCCATTACATATGAGTGAAATAGTGTATTTTATCCATGACTATTAAATAATAATAATTTTTGATAAAATATTGCGATAAAAATTCTGACAAACTTTGACGTTTCAAATCAAATAGCAATTCTGCGTATTGACTGACATGGACCATTCGATAAAATTATAATAAAATATTTCAGACCCAGTGAATAATGGATAGCATTATCCTTGAAGAAACACATACTTAATGTATACATTATTTAATAGTCGTGGACAAATAATTTTGTGTATGATATAAAAAGAATATAAAGTCTTCAAAAAGTTAATGAAAGAAATAATTATCTACCTAATTGTGAGTGACACATTATGGATATATATGTATGTGGCAATTACTAAACGAAAAATTAAAATTATAAAATTTTTGTCATAGTTATTACATATTTATTTGTTTACAACTATTTTTTACTACTTTAAAAAATTAATTATGAAACGGTCAACTGCCACAGTAAAGAATAACAAGTTCTAATAAAGGTATAATAAAAATTATAATACCAAAGTATTCCAACTGAGAGGGTAAAAGTTAATTTACAAGATAGTAATAAATACTACAAATAATACCTAAATAGGTACAAAAGTCGAAATCCTCTCAATTTATTTAATTGAAGATTAAATTTGCCAATACACATTTATTACTATCTTGTAAATTAACGTTTACCCTCTCTGTTGGAACACTTTCGTATTATAATTATTATTATACCGTTATTAGTAGATATCGTTTGTCGGGAGTTTGTCCAATTTATATTACATTGTGACTGACTGGTAGAAGAAGTTGCCTTCAATTCATTGATAATCTGCTTTCATGTAGAGACTAGTGATTTTTAAATTTCTCTTGCCGACGTTGTGTGTATACTTACTTCGCACTGATGAAGGCAAAAACCAGAAACCAGTCTGCCAATGATATGCACGACGACCTTAAGAGGGATTTACATTTATTTGGTAAAAATTATTTACTAGTGGACAATGGCAAATAAAGCTTAATCATTTCTATTAGTATGATATAAATTTATAAATCATTAAGGAGTGTATGTTGGCAAATTTATTTAATCTTCAATTAAATAAATTGAGAAGATTTCGACTTATTTACTTATTTAAGTATTATTTCGAGTTCCCGTGCGAAACTACGAGAGTACACACGTGCGTGAGAATTTATTTCGAAATAAAGTGGTAAAATAATATTTATAACCGTGGTGACTTTTTATTTTAAATATAGTGTAGTGTGAGGAATCTTTAATATGCCACCCCCCATAAAAGGGGAGGGCAGTGCGGGAGAGACGCATAATAAAGATGTGATAAATCTAAATTCGTCTAATATGGATATAAGTGATTCTCTTACTGCGGTATTACTTGAAAGTTCTACACCCACAGTAAAAAAGACGCCCATTTCTTTGGATACACAAAAAACTGATAAGATAAAATATTTTAATTTATCACCAGATAAGTATAATTCCAATAATATTTATATCTATGTGGAAAAAACTAATAATCAAAACATTGGCCGATTGCATCCCATGTTCGTAGGACATATTCTCCATAAAAAGTTGAAAATACAGAATATTTTAGATATCAAAAGTGTCGGTAAAAAAAGAATTAAGGTACAAGTAAGATCTATTGTTGATGCAAATAATTTGATAAATCATAGATTATTAGATGCTGAAGATTTGAGGGCTTATATTCCCAACCATTTACTCGAAAAAAGAGGAGTCATCAGGGGCGTTGATACTTTTTTTCGATGTAAATTATTTAAAAGATAATATAGAATGTCCTACTCCTATTAGTGACGTTAGGAGAACCCATAGAAAAATTGAAAAAGAAGGTAAAACGGAATACATACCTAAACAAACAATTATAGTATCTTTTGAAGGTAATATTTTGCCGAACAGCGTGATTATTAATAGTGTAATTTATCCAGTTGAACCATTCTTAGGGCGGGTAACTCAATGCTATAATAATTGTCTTAAGTACGGTCATGTTGCAAAGCAATGTCGGGGTACTAAACTCACTGTGCATTCTATGCGGGAATATTAAGACTGAAAACCACCAGTGCGATAATGCTCAAACTTTTTGTGTTTACTGTAAAACAAACGATCACATTTCTATTTCCAAAAAATGTCCCTATTATGAAAAACAAAGGTCAATTAAGAAAATCATGGTCGAAAATAACATATCTTTCGTTGAGGCAAAAAAAATATCAAATTCAACGTATGCCTCTATTACATCGGAAAATAGATTCCAGGCTCTGTCAAACAACATGGAGTATGACTCTAATTTCCACAGTTTAAACAAATACCAAGATAATACTTTTCTTTCATACTCTCAACCTAATACTAGAAGAAAAACTTCTTCTGGTAATTTCTCAAATATTTTTACGCAACCAGGTAGGCCAGGACCCTCGAGTCTAAATAATGGTAATAAATAAAAAAGGAAAGCCTCCTCCCCTCTACCTCAGTCTCCCTCTTTAAGTCCTATGTTCCCATTTCGTTTTGGCCCTTCCTCCTCCCTCCCACCTAATCCTAGTAAACCGGATTATTCGAATTTAATTCTTAATAAAAATAAACTCATGGAATCCCTCTCTACTTATTTCATGGACTTTTTGGGTAAAATTAATTCAGTACAGGACATTGAAAAGTTAGACAGCCAATTGGTTCGAAAGGATATTGAACTGGTAGTGGAGGATACGTTACGAACAGTACATTCTCACAATTAAATAATAAAATTAACATTATGCAGTGGAACGCTCGTTCCGCTGTTTCAAACAAAAATAGTCTTATTAACTTTTTATCTGTTAACAACATAGATATAGCCTTAATAAGCGAAACATGGTTTAAACCTAATACTACTGTACATTTTAATGGATATAACTTAATACGTAAAGACCGACATGAAGGAAAAGCAGGTGTCGCAATTTTTATTAAAAAAAATTCCTTTTTAAGAAAATTAAAATGTCGAACAATTTTACTAATAACATACTGGCATGTGGAGCAAAAATTTTTATCAGTAATTTTCAGATATCATTTATATCAGTTTACAGACCTCCTAACGTAAATACAAACAACAATGACTGGTATAACATTTTTGAGCATGTATCTTCGCCTCTTATCATAGGGGGCGATTTCAATGCACATAATGATATATGGGGATCTCATAAAAATGATTCAATTGGTTTCCAAATTATAAATGCTTGTGATGACCTAAATTTAATATTCCTAAATAAAGGTCAAGCCACCCGTTTACAGAGTCCAGGTACACAAAAGTCGGTTGTAGATATCTCCATCTCCTCGCCAGATATTTCAAATAAAATAAAACTGGAGAGTAGCATCAGATACACTCGGATCAGATCATTACCCAATAATTATGGACTTTGACTCCCATCATAATACAAATTTCACCATTACTCCTAAAACCAAATGGAATGTTAATAGGGCTAATTGGTCATTATATACATCTCATATATATAATTCATTCGTTAATATTCCACTTTTTTTTTATTTAAATGACAAATGGGAGTTTTTGGTGAATTGCATTAACCACTCAGCTGATCAATCAATTCCTAAGGTTAAATCTTATAAAAAAAAACATCGCCCTCCTGCACCCTGGTGGGATTCAGAGTGTGATAATGCAATTCAGGATAGAACAGCAGCTATAAATTACTATAAACAACATCCTACTATCGATAACTTTTTAAATTGTAATCAAGTCAGCGCTCGAACAAAAAAATATTTAAAACAAAAAGCTAAGCAAAGTTGGGTAAATTGGGTTTCCAATTTAAACAAAAATGTTCCTGCATCTACCCTGTGGAAGCAAGCCAAAAAAATGCAAAGAATTACAGATAATTCTAGCAAGGCATAAATGACGAATGGATCCAAGATTTTTTGATAAAATATCACCTCCCCTCGTTAATAACGACCCTATTGGGCAACAGACACCACTGGAACAGAACCACTTTTTATCCGAACCATTTACTTTGGAAGAATTAGATTTTGCTCTTAAAAATAATCTTAATACTTCTCCAAGCTACGATGATATAAAATACCCTATGCTTGTGCATTTACCGCTCAATGCCAAAATATTTCTATTAGAAATATTTAATGAAATGTTAAGTACCGGTAAAAGCATAGATTTGTTTAAAAAAAGTCATAATAATTTCCGTTTTAAAGCCTGGAAAAGATCCTAATCTCACTGATTCCTATCGTCCCATCTCTCTTCTCTCATGTGCTCTTAAAACTCTGGAACGTATGATAAAGGGTAGATTGGAGTGGTGGTTACATAATCAACAACTGTTACCGAACAATCAATTTGGATTTAAAAAAGAATTTGGCACTATTGATGCATTGGCAACCTTGGTGGTGGATATACAAAATAACTTCTCGCGTAACAATTACCTAGCTGCTTTATTTTTAGATATAAAAGGGGCGTACGACTCTGTCGATTTAAATATTTTAGCGGAAAAACTGATTTGTAATTTTAACATACCCACAAATGTAACAAATATGATAGTTAACCTATTTACCAACAGATTAGTTTTCATCAGAGATTTTAACAACCAATTAATTGGACCTCGTTATAACAGTGTGGGACTTCCACAGGGCTCTGTGTTGAGCCCAATCCTGTTTAACTTATATTCTTCAGACATACATAAAATAAAGGATCCTCAGTTTAGTATAGTGCAATATGCCGATGACTTTTGTATTTATGTAGAGTGTAAAAGTTATAACAGAGCGTTAGAAATGTTATCTAAGTCTTTTACCCAACTGGGAAAATGGTTCATCTCTAACGGGTTTGACCTGTCGGTAAATAAATCTAGTGTCTGCTTTTTCTCCAGGCACAACTGTCCTAATATTAATCTCATTGACCTTGGAATTGGGGAATTTTCTTTCCCATATCAAACGCACGTTAAATACTTGGGGGTTATTCTTGACAAGAAACTTAAGTGGAACTTGTATTTTGAGGAAATAATAAACCGTTGTAATAAAAGTTTAAATTTTTTTAAAAATGTCAACAAGAACTTGGTGGGGTGCAGATGTTCAAACTTCTCTCCTATTCTACAAAGCATACATAAGATCGATTTTGGACTACGGTTGTACACTTTATGGCTCTGCAAGCAACACTCTCTTAAAAAGATTAGATGTTTTACAAAACACTGCCCTCCGTATATGTTTAGGAGCAATGAGATCTACCCCAATTGATCCCTTGCATGCCGAGGCCTTGGTCCCCCCTCTCACTTTAAGAAGGCAGTACCTTAGTGAAAAGCTAATTCTTAAAATCAGTATCAACAACGTATTGCTCTCCAAAAACATATATAATCTAAATACACATGACTTAACAAATAAGTTCTGGACAAAGAAAAACTCTCCACCTCTATGTAGTGCCCTCAGAGATTGTAGTAATATTTTCCCTTTATTAGATGACCCATACAAGCACACTTCGAACTTGGACTATTTCTGCCTTTTTTTCTAATTTAAAGATAATAATACCACAATACAGCGATCACCCGAACCTTAGCAGGAACATCCTAAACTCAGTTTTAGAAAGATGGGACAATCCTTTATTAGTATACACAGATGCTTCTAAAACCTCAATGGGTACTGGTTGTCCATACTATATACCCTCCATAAATCAGGAAGAAAAATTTAAACTGCCCGCTCAAATTTCTATTTTCTCTGCAGAAGCAACAGCTATTTACGAAGCTCTGAATTATATTTACTTATCTAACGCAGACACTTCAATAATTTTATCCGATTCTTTATCGGTTCTGATCTCATTAGAAAGTAATATTTCCCTCAATATTAAAACTAATCCATGCATTCTAAAAATTAAAGAAATATTACATAACATATTGATAACTGGAAAAGAAGTATATTTTGTTTGGGTAAAAGCCCACTATAGGTTTAAAAAATAATGAAATTGTTGACGCCTTAGCAAAAGAAAGCATTAACACAGGATTTTCGTATGAACCAAAATTATGCCTCACTGATGCTTTCTCAGTTACAAGAACGAATTTAAAAAACAAATGGAAACACTTATGGTATAATTTCTGTTCCTCTAGTCAAACAAGATATACTCTTATACATCCTGATCTTCCGACTAAGTTCTGGCACGATGGTTATGATTTTCCACGAAAATATGTTACAACAGTAAATCGTATGAAATTTGGTCATGCTCGATACCCAGCACACCTATACAAAATAAAAGTAGTGCCCTCTGATATTTGTGAAACATGTAACACGAAAGGAGACCTTGATCATATTTTCTTTGAATGCACGAAAAACAAAGCAACTAGCAACACATTGTATAACAATCTTATGAATTGCAATATTCAGTCTCCGTTTAATATACTTTCTCTACTCAGTCTCAATAGTAAAACCGTGTTTGACTGCATTATCAGTTTTTTAGTTGAAACAGAAATGTTACTTTGAAAATTATTCAGCATAGGTTAGTTTTGTATCCTTTGTTGTTTTCCTGTGTCTTTAAACCTTTATACTAAAGTGGTCCTCTAAAACTGTTTGTTATAATAAAAACAATGTCCTGATAGACCCCAGGACGAGAAGCGTGTGTCCTTGTTTTTTCCCTCGCCTGTCTTCAAATATAATTTTTTTCTCTTTCTTTTTGTATAGGTTAGACGTAGGTAGAACTCTATATCACCATGTTGTGTCTGGCTGTATGGCTAATGGCCTAATGCCAAAAAAAAGTATTATTTCCAGTATTTATTACTATCTCATTCTCATATCAACCAAAACTTTGGATAATACAAGATAGATTTATTGGGGTTCAAAATAAAACAAAGAAGGTTTAGTGCCATATTCCCCAAAAAGAAACAATTATGCAGCTACGGACACGTGTTTCGGAGTTATTGCCCCTCATCAGCGTAGCGTAGCTAAGGAATTGGATCTACGATGGGATAGATCAGGAACAAGAACTAAAATAAGGCTGGAAAGCGTAGCTGCATAATTGTTTCTTTTTGGGGAATATGGCACTAAACCTTCTTTGTTTTACTTTGGATAATCACACAGAAAATTAATGTTGTGGAACACATTTGTCAATTTACCACTAATAGTTAACTTTCAGGTGTAGATAATCAAAACCAAAGAGATGACCAACGAATGTGAAACCGGCTGTAGAATTTTAATTCAAAATCATACTATGATGTGGTGGCAATGTGTGTTGAAGAAATTATACTGTAAAATATAGATAATTTAATAGAAGGTACATGAAGTGAAATTAATTTAAAAATGAAGAAAAATCGATGAAAAAGTAGTCTTCCTTAATAATGGCGACAGGCGACAGAAATTTTCTGATATAACAAAAAGTCTGAATTTTTTAGTAGATGTTGATATTCCTAATAACATACTAATAACTAACTAATAAGTAATAACCTCGAAGAGTTGCAGCCAGCATCGTCATATCGGCAAGATGGCACCGAAAAATAATTTTCATGTCATGTCCTGTTTTTGTTGCATCCTGCGAAAAAAGCAGTTATTTTCAAATATGAAGATGATCACTCACCACTTTATTATCTCTTGTAATCAACCGCCACTGTTATGAGATATTATTAGATACTAGCGTAATCCTGTCGAAATTCGATGGCGGGTGTATTGGAAAATGCAAGTGAGTGACGAAAGTTTCATGTTACAGCACCTCCTTAAATTTCTTGGTGTAAGTACATCATAAAATTTCGTCATTATACCCTCAAAATGGAGGATGTGCTTCTTATGGACAGTTATACATTTTAGACTTCTCTAGGTGAACATGAGGTAAACCTCTCTTTTGGAACTCAACAGTGTACAAATATGTTAGTACGTCGCCAAATATTTGTTTTTGGTTAATTAAATGCAAGAGTTCCTTTACTTTTGCATGAAAGACTGGAACAGTAACGTCTGGCCTATTATTAGCAGTTTCAAAAGAATGTATGCTATTTGTAATTTCAGGCCATAAAGGATTACATGTAAACGTCAAAAAAAGTCTGGCTTACCAAATTTTCTTACAATGGCCATTGCGTCCTGATAATTTTGCATCATGTTTCGAGGACTGCCAGTAAACGATGAAGATAAAATAACAACACGTCCAGCCTTTAAGTTTCCGTTGTCGGCCCTTACATGTAAAGCATCTGCAAGACGAACGTATGTATCTACTAGCAATTTCACCTGTTGGTTACGGATGAATTTCAATCTGTCGCCTTCGATGCGACAGTAATAATCAACAATCAACTGCTGCGTTAACTTCCCAGCATTAATTATTGGATCGAAGTCTCCTACAGGAGTTAAACCTCGAACCATAAGTCTGTAAGATATATATTCTCGCATAGAAATATTTTGGCGAATTTTAGTTTTGTGCTCTCCTCCAGTTGGCATTGAAATATGCCATCCTGGTTCCCCGCACGGCCAGATTAATACATATGACATCGAATCGCAATGCATACTGTCAAAATCTATATTTTTTATTCCACCGTTATGTGCGTAAACAGCAATATGTGTATGAGAAGGTGGAGCACCGTCGGCTGATTCAAAAACATGTAGGATCATTATACCGTCGAGGATCTGATTTGGATCGTGATAAAACCGCATTACCAAATTAATAGGTACACGATTTTCTTTTAAAGCTAACTCCTTTTCTTCACATATCTTCTGATGCATTGTCTTATATGACATCACATAAGGATTACATTGATTTACGACACGATTTGTTATTTCTAGAATGTCTTTTCTCAAGGAACTGTTCGCAGCATGTTCAAGTCTAATTTGATTGACTTCGAAAAAGTCTAAAATGTATAACTGTCCATAAGAAGCACATCCTCCATTTTGAGGGTATAATGACGAAATTTTATGATGTACTACACCAAGAATTTTGAAACAATACGGACCATATCGGGAAGGTAATTTTATATTTGCCCCGAATGCCACGAACGACAAAACATTATTATATTGTCGAATATTATCTCGAAAATTTTTCAATATCTCGTCATTCCCTGTAAATAATTCTTCTATTTTATCAGGAATCCGAAATTCCGGTAATTTGAACTTTCTATTACAGCAACAAAGACCAAAGTAGCCAGCTGAATTTTTTCCACATGAAAAGTACTGGGCAGAGCAATAACTACATTTATGTTGTTTAAGTTACCTAAGTTGAATGGAGTTACATTTGAAATAGTATGAGAAACGGCACATCTATATTGAATTGTAAAGCAGGTTTTTTTTTCGTATTTTAGACGTTTTTGTGTGCGTTCGCGTCTCCTTTCCCTGCCGCCAGTCAACGTTTTTTCTTAATTTACGTTTTTTTTGAAATATTATGTTGCACAATATTGCAGAGTGTGTTTTCCACATTGGCATCATTAGTGACAGGACGAAATTCTAAAACACTATAATGTCCTGCATCAACATTACCAGAGAAAAGTAAATTAGAAATAATATTTTCAATACCATAATCAAGAGTTTCGTTATTATTATTATCTCTATATACTCTAAACAAATGATCAGGAAACAGCTGACTAATACAGTGCAATTCGACATGGCCGGCGAACTCGCCATCTAAAGACAATAAATTTTCGTAATCAGCGGAATTTGTAATCGGTAACCGATACGATGGATCTCCAACAATAAAACCTTCATAATATTCCCATTCATTTTTAATTTTTTCGACGACTTGCATGTGTATCTCGCGCAGATGTTGGTCATTTGGTCAATTTCCGTCACCTACAATAGGAACAACATGTCGTTCCATGCTTAAAACAGGTTTATCCCGAAAAACAAATAAAAATAGTAAACTAAACTAAAAATACTTAGCTTAAATTCCTATTTGCAAAGCAAGTAAAAAGTCGAGGTCACATTTAAACAATCCTGTTTGCAGCAAAGTAACTGAAAACTCGAATGTAAACAATAACCGAACAGCACACTGGCACAGAATAAGCCAAGCAGGCTAAGATGCGTTAGTTCCATTTCTTAAGAGGTCGGTGGTAGAGGTCGCTTCAAGTAACGCCGCACTTAGCATACGCTAACATGCATTAGTTTTTGTTTATTTTGTTTTACATATGAAATTGGTGATTAAAAAAATATAAAAATGTGTCATGATCCATCTGAGGGTAGAGACCTTTCATTGAAAAAAAATGTATCAAAATTGGTGAAGCGGTAGCTGCTTGAGGAACCGGAAAAGAAAACCTTTTGAGCTTTTATATACGTATGGATTCATTGGTGCCAATCCTTTGCAAAATCATCCACAAAAAACAAAATCAATCTTCCATCATTGCCATCAACAATTGCAGCTGCACAGCAATATTTACTTAGGACATAACACCAAATTCAATTGTAATACGATGCGACGTGAAGGAAAATCCAGAGGAATGGGGATGAAGAATGAGTAAAATTGATTTGACTCCAATCGCAATGTTTAATGTTGTTACTTGCAAAGCGCTGCTTCAAATGCAAGAAAGGTTGGCATGTTTAAAATGTGCACTTATTTGTAGTTTCTGTAATAAGCAATTATGCAAAAATGCACAGGAGATGCTGTGCGAAGCTGACGAGGATGACTATGTTGATTCACTCACTGAAAAATTACTTTCCAACGATCATAGTGACGCGAGGACGACCGATTTTTATCATAGAATAGCAACACTGAATCAAAATTTGAATGCATTGAAAATTCTATTATATATTAAGCATACAAGGGACACCACATATTATTTATTCTGTTTTATGATGGTATGCAAATTAACATATCAACTAAGGAAATCATGTTTAGTTTGGAACTAAATTCAAAGCGAGTGAAGCATACAATACTAAAATCGATTTTGTGTAGGTCTTATAGAAGACCTACACAAAATCGACTATACCCAAATTTAAAATATAAATCGCTTTGTATTTTATAATAGCAGCAGTTGATCACAACTGCGATAAATTAATGAGAAACGAAAAAGTAAATTTCAGCATTGAAGAAGAGCATTATTTGCTTGCCTCTGCTGCTGTCTCTTTTTAATTTAATAAAAAAACTGTAGGCATAATTTTTTAGACTTTGATCCTCTTCACATTCTAACTACTTTTGAAAAACCTGACATTTCATTTGCTTCGTATTATACATTTCTAGAAAAAAAAAAAATTTGGGTATTACATAAGCATCCTTTCAAACTTAAAATGATAACAATAAACTATCTATTACCAATTATGATTTTAAATACTTTGCTATAATGCAATCAATATTCCATAATTAGTTAAAAAAAAATTCATTTGAATTGTAAAGAAAAACAAGTTTTGTTATTGCCGGTCTCATCGGTCTGACGTGGTGTTATGCTGCAAAACTTGAAACTGACGAGCAAAATGTTGCAAAAAACAAAACATAAAAGTTAACAGAAAGTGAAAAATATAGAATCGCTTTGTATTTTATAATAGCAGCAGTGATCACAACTGCGATAAATTAATGAGAAACGAAAAAGTAAATTTCAGCATTGAAGAAGAGCATTATTTGCTTCCTTGCTGCTTCTCTTTTTAATTTAATAAAAAAACTGTAGCATAATTTTTTAGACTTTTCCTTTATTCTAACACTTTTGAAAAACCTGACATTTATTTCTTCTATTATACATTTCTAGAAAAAAAAATTTGGGTATTACATAAGCATCCTTTCAAACTTAAAATGATAACAATAAACTATCTATTACCAATTATGATTTTTAAATACTTTGCTATAATGCAATCAATATTCCATAATTAGTTAAAAAAAATTCATTTGAATTGTAAAGAAAAAAAGTTTTGTTATTGCCGGTCTCATCGTTAGTTTTATTGCAAAATTGAAACTGACGTAAAATGTTGCAAAAAACAAAACATAAAAGTTAACAGAAGTGAAATGGTGAAGGTCAAACCTTTTTTTTGTCTGGAATGCTTTAATAAATTCCATAAAAGTTAACATAAAAATGCATCTGAAGTCTTTCTTCCTGTTGAATTATTACTTTTTTAAGAAGTTTTTAAGTTAAGGATATAATTATGGTTATTGCTTTAAAAATGTAAATTTAGACAATAAATGCAGTTAAAAAACTGCCTGATTTAGTTTTCTTACGAAAATACCATCTCCAACCTAAATCTATATAAAAACCTTAAAAATTATCGCACGACAAAATTTTATAGTGTAAAATGTTCAGAGAATGGCACGGTCCATAAGTGCGTAGAAATTAAATTTATAAGGACCCGGCAGCGCTGTATGTATAAGCAATAGGAAGCAATACTGTATCACCGGTCGGCGGTCCACTGGAACCGACATAAGAAATATACTCCGGCCCCATTGCCTGACGTGGCGATCAACGTATAAAAATAATTTTGACTTACCAAAAAGAAAATATAAGAAATGATTCCCTCTAGTTACAATACAAAAACGAAAAATCTCTAGACCATTGTACAATATTAATTGTACATATATTATTTACGTAATACACAAATAAATTAATTTATTTTTTCTAGAAATAAATACTTTTGTCGCAGAAAGTACAAGAAACGACATGACAAAAACTATATTCCGACGCCATTTTTCCAATATTCCATTAATATTTCCACAAGCCCAACAGGACAATTGAAGGACGAAGATTGTATTAAATTGCTTCTAATGAGAAATTATTAATTACCTAATTATATGGTTAATTTCATTATAAATTATTCTATTGATAAAACTATTATAAATATATTTCGAATTAACATGAAAATCTCATCAAAATAATTATATTTAATAATAATACACAGAATGTCGACATTTATAGGAATTTAGCAACATTTATTTTATTACCGATAAAATAGGTGCATAATATGTTGTGGCGAGGTTAACGAACATTTGAAAGATATATGAATTGGAATATTAAATGGCTCCTCTTTGGCCTGACTTTAATTCCTGAAATTATTCTCTTCAACTTATTTCAAGGCTAATGTGTATATCCCAATAGTTACAGCTTTTTTTAGTTCATGATTTTTCTGCATATCAGTTATGTACATTTAAAAACAGAGTTAAAATCTGGTACCTGTTCTTAAACCTGTTTATTTTTATAGTGAAACCAAGATATACAGCAGAAGGTTTTATCAAATAAAGTACCTTCGGTGATATTCAGCTTCCTTACTATAGAAATTAAGTTAAAAAGTTTCTCTCCAAATGGAATGATGTATTCATCAAACATAATCCTAAATCTATTTGGTAAAATTGAAAAGTTAAGAAAAATTACAGCACCAATTGAGTGATACATTTAACTGAACAAAGTTTATCACGCACAAATTTCAACGGGAAGTAAACATTTATTAATATTTTAAAGGTTATTACTATGAGGAATACAAAAATAGTGTTTTGTTAAGTTCATTGTAGAAACAATGAATTTTTTTCCAGAAATATTAGCTGAAAATTTTTACGGACTTGTGGAGAATATATCGTTACCGAAATACGGCTTGTAAATTTTTTCTCATAGACCGTACGACTTAAACCTGAAATGTGGTAATTTACTACCAATTAATAAGGTCGTTATTATGAAACATTTTCAGTAAAATTGAATCACAGGAATTGGAAGATTCTGACCAATTATAATTTGACATCTCATTTATTATTTTACCGTGACACTAGTATTAAAAATAAAATTTATTTTAATGAAGCAGAATTGTTATGAATGAAAAACAACACATACAATTACGTTGACTTGTCGTTACTTATTTTACTTCCTCACCTCTCAAAGTGAGGAAGGTGTGTGTGTGTGTGTGTGTGTGTGTGTGTGTATGTGTGTGTGTGCGTGCGCGCGCGCGTGTGTGTGTGTGTTGGTTCGCGATAGCAGTTACAGTTTTTGAGATAAAGCTTTCAAAATTGGTACACACATTCTAGAGGTCAAGGAAGAGAGTTCGTTGATGAGCAAAATCGGTCCCTAGGAACGGGGTCTAACATGCCCCAACATTTTTATGTCTAACTTTACAAAAAAATTTATTCGTGATGAAAGATTATAAATCAGATCTGTTATACAAACTCATTATAATATTGTATTCAAATGTTTAAATAAAGCTATAAATTAAAATTTTGTAAACATTTTGGCAACACCATAAAATTTGAATTTTGATTGACAATTCTTAAAATTTTAAATGTCTAAAAAAATATGTCATTCCACCAATGTGACTTTTTTGAAACATCAAAAATTACTTTTATTACAAACTCCACCAGACATCGAGTTATACTACGGTGAGGAAGTTCTGATCTCCAAGTAATTGGCAGTGCGTTTTTGTTTTGTTGCAGTCAATAGAAGTTATTCTTTAAAAAAATCAGTGGATATGATACGAATGTTGTTTAAATGTAGAAATAATGGTGAAGGAGCTCGGATATGTAATCAAAACAAATTTCCTAATCGTCGAGTACCATACTTGTTTCGCTTTAGAGCGACGATTAATTGAAACCGGAAATTAGGTGTAAGGAAATATTAACCATGGTCTATATCGTTTTGTGAGTGTAGATTGATAGGAAAATTCCTACATATCTTATACCTCTATTTTCAAAACAGCCAATTAAGTCAGTCAGCGAATATTCTTTACGCTGAAAAATATTCAATTTTAAAATTTATGACATTAGGTTGTTATACAAAATTTAAAACGCGTCGGTGCCAAATACAATAGTCATATTAAATTAATCAAGCGTACTTTTGCGTTGCTGCCTTTGAGATTCTAAGGCATTTGAAAACAGTTTAATTTTTTCGAAAATTTTGAATTTAATCTTGTTCTAAAAAGAAATCTATGAATTCGGATAAATTTAGGTCTGCCTCGGTAGAAGAAATAAAGAAAACTTAAAAAGAAGAAACAATTATCATAAATATAGTAAAGACTAAAATACTCGTATGGAAGCAGTTTTAAGATTTTTGCCAAGAGAGAAAATATGAAATAAACAGATTCACACCTATAGAAATTTTGGGCCAAATTATGGAAGATTGAGCTTTCAACAACAACAACGTTCAAGACTGTAGGGAAATTGTAGTTAAAATTGGAATTAAACTGCACAAATGATGTAAAAAAGTATTACCTTGAATAAAATATACAATGTGATCCTTTTAAGGACAATTAATTCAAAAAAAGCGAAAAACTTCTTTAAAACAATTTGGTCAATTGAATGGTTAGTTTGACTTTGACGTTTGAGGAATATCGAAAAATTGTAAAATGGGACGAAAACAATCGAGAGGAACTGCAAAAAACGTTTTTTTCACATAACTTCAGTGGAGAGGAAAAGCAACGCATTGTTTAATACCTTCTTATTATAATGTTGAAATAAATAGTGTTAGTTGCGAAACTGGTCACCTAGAAGATAACCCTGTCTTTACTAAAGCTACGTAATAAGACAGAAAATTAGAAGAATTTAAATGACTCATTCCAAATACACAAGACCCAGACCAATGCCTTGTAAGAATTTTTAAATTATTAATTTCCCAACGATTCAACAATTTTACTACTGAACGATTATTTTTAACAGTTAATCCAAATTGAAAAACTGGATCTAAACGGTATAAAAATATGCCTTTAGGACAAAAATCGATCTCCTACTGATGCCGCTAACTAATTGAATTTGACCCCACAAGTTAATTAAATGTATCGTTTATATTTATAAAGGTAAAGTAATTATATTAAAATTAAATTATGTTAAAATTAAATGAGCTTATATTATTATTTCGGTATGTCATTAGATATATCATAAATATCACTCAGGATGAATTTTTTTTAGAATATACTTTTGATCAAATTGCTTTTTCAAAATGCATTTTTTAAAACAATTGTATATCCAATTGCCAAACAAATATTCACTTCTTGTGATGTAACTACTGATTATTTATTTAATCATCCAACAATAAAGACTAGAGGATTCGAGACAGCAGTTCCATTTTTATCAACAGTGGTCCTATGCAAGAATTGCTGACAGAAATGTGCCACGAAGAATCGCATTTTTCACTGGTTTACTGAGATCCAAATTGACTCGTTTTTGAGTCTGCTCCTATTTACAGATTATACATCTTTTAGTAGAGATGGATTTGTAAATTCACGTACACAAATTGCCAATGCATATTTCGATTAAATGTTTAGACAGACATTATTGGCGGCTCTCTTATAGGACCTTACATTTTGCCTCTGCGTTTGAATCGAGAAGGATTTTTAAGGAATAGTTTAGACGAACTATTAGAAGATATACTTTTGATAACTTTTGTAAATATGTGGTATATGCACGATGGTGTGCCTGTGTATGACTTTATTACTGTTAGTTATTGGTTACACATACATTTTACAGAAAAATGGATTGGTCAGGGAAATGATGCGTCTGTCCCTTGGTCTCTCCGTTCACCCAATCTTATCCTTGTGATTTTCATCTATGGAGACATTTGAAACATTTAGTGTACACAGTACACGAATAATGTAGAAAATATTGAGATTTTTCGACACAAAATATTTAACGTTGTTGAATGCAATCCGTTAAATTTTGTCTAGTACGTTTAGTTTTCAGAGAAGGATTCAGCGTATTCGTGTTAGTGCGGTATGCAGATTGAATATTTCAAATATAAATTTTTGCTTTCTCATCTATCTATACTGATAAAGATTATGATGAAAATGCACATTTTGAGACCCGAAAATAGAAAATGTATCCGAATCCGCATGCCGTCTGTGTGTCTGCGTGTGTGTTTGTGAGTCTGTGAGTCTGTATGTCTGTGTGCGTATGTGTCGCTGGTCATCGTTGTGGTATTATTTTCTCAAACAGTTTCAACGCGAAATCAGAAACTTTACATATTATACTATCTAAAGGCTCGGGGAAGAACCGTACTGAATATCAGTGAAATTGGTGCTCCAAGGAGGGTACGGCTCAAGGGGGTCTAAAAAAATCTAATGTTTCATTTCAAGAAATGTTTCAAATAAGAATCGTCCATAATGAGAAAATGTACCTAAAAGAAATCTCTAACGTTTGTCGTCAGATTAACACCATTACTGAGAAAAATGATATAAAATTAATTTCATTCAATTAAAAAAATTAGTCTGTATCGTCCGTACTTTCTCATCACATCCAATACCTATAAAATAAGTGAAAAATATTATTTTATCTTGTTTTATTTCGTTTATTTCGTTTGTCTTTTTTGCCTCTTTTATCTCGTACATATCGTTTATTTCATTTATTTTGCATATCTCGTTTATCTGATTTATCTCATTTATCCTATTTATCTTATATAATTTATTTACCTTATTTATCTTATTTAACGTACTCATCTTACTCATCTTACTTATCTTGCTTATTTTAATTATCTTACTTATCTTATTTATCTCGTATATCTCGTTTATCTTATTTGTCATATTTCTTTTGTTTATCTTATTTTTTTTGGCATTAGGCCATTAGCCATACAGCCAGACACAACATGGTGATATAGAATTCTACCTACGTCTAACCTATACAAAAAGAAAGAGAAAAAAATTATATTTGAAGATAGGCGAGGGAAAAAACAAGGACACACGCTTCTCGTCCTGGGGTCTAACAGGACATTGTTTTTATTATAACAAACAGTTTTAGAGGACCACTTTAGTATAAAGGTTTAAAGATACAGGGAAACAACAAAGGATACAAAACTAACCTATGCTGAATACTTTTCAAAGTAACATATCTGTTTCAACTAAAAAACTGATAACGCAGTCAAACACTGTTCTACTATTGAGACTGAGTAGAGAAAGTATATTAAACGGAGACTGAATATTGCAATTCATAAGATTGTTATACAATGTGTTGCTAGTTGCTTTGTTTTTCGTGCATTCAAAGAAAATATGATAAAGGTCTCCTTTCGTATTACATGTTTCACAAATATCAGAGGGCACTACTTTTATTTTGTATAGGTGTGCTGGGTATCGAGCATGACCAAATTTCATACGATTTACTGCTGTAACATATTTTCGTGGAAAATCATAACCATCGTGCCAGAACTTAGTCGGAAGATCAGGATGTATAAGAGTGTATCTTGTTTGACTAGTGGAACAGAAATCATGCTATAAGTGTTTCCATTTGTTTTTTTAAATTCGTTCTTGTAACTGAGAAAGCATCAGTGAGACATAATTTTGTTTCATACGAAAATCCTGTGTTAATGCTTTCTTTTGCTAAGGCGTCAACAATTTCATTATTTTTTAAACCTATGTGGGCTTTTACCCAAACAAAATATACTTCTTTTCCAGTTATCAATATGTTATGTAATATTTCTTTAATTTTTAGAATGCATGGATTAGTTTTAATATTGAGGGAAATATTACTTTCTAATGAGATCAGAACCGATAAAGAATCGGATAAAATTATTGAAGTGTCTGCGTTAGATAAGTAAATATAATTCAGAGCTTCGTAAATAGCTGTTGCTTCTGCAGAGAAAATAGAAATTTGAGCGGGCAGTTTAAATTTTTCTTCCTGATTTATGGAGGGTATATAGTATGCACAACCACTACCCATTGAGGTTTTAGAAGCATCCGTGTATACTAATAAAGGATTGTCCCATCTTTCTAAAACTGAGTTTAGGATGTTCCTGCTAAGGTTCGGGTGATCGCTGTATTGTGGTATTATTATCTTTAAATTAGAAAAAAAGGCAGAAATAGTCCAAGTTTGAAGTGTGCTTGTATGGGTCATCTAATAAAGGGAAAATATTACTACAATCTCTGAAAGCACTATGTAGAGGTGGGGAGTTTTTCTTTATACAGAACTTATTTGTTAAGTCATGTGTATTTAGATTATATATGTTTTTGGAGAGCAATCCGTTGCTGATACTGATTTTAAGAATTAACTTAGGAATTGATTGATCAGCTGAGTGGTTAATGCAATTCACCATAAACTCCCATTTGTCATTTAAATAAAAAAAAGTGGAATATTAACGAATGAATTATATATATGAGATGTATATAATGACCAATTAGCCCTATTAACATTCCATTTGCTTTTTAGGAGTAATAGTGAAATTTGCATTATGATGGGAGTCAAAGTCCATAATTATTGGGTAATGATCTGATCCGAGTGTATCTGATGTTACTCTCCAGTTTATTTTATTTGAAATATCTGGCGAGGAGATGGAGATATCTACAACCGACTTTTGTGTACCTGGACTCTGTAAACGAGTGGCTTGACCTTTATTTAGGAATATTAAATTTAGGTCATCACAAGCATAATTTGGAAACCAATTGAATTATTTTTATGAGATCCCCATATATCATTATGTGCATTGAGATCGCCCCCTATGACAAGTGGTGAAGATACATACTCAAAAATGTTATACCAGTCATTGTTGTTTGTATTTACGTTAAACTGATATAAATGATATCTGAAAATTACTGATAAAAATTTTTGCTCCACATGTCAGTATGTTATTAGTGAGATTGTTCGACATTTTAATTTCCTTAAAAAGGATTTTTTTTTAATAAAAAAATTGCGACACCTGCTCTTCCATCATGTCTGTCTTTACGTATTAAGTTATATCCATTAAAATGTACAGTAGTATTAGGTTTAAACCATGTTTCGCTTATTAAGGCTATATCTATGTTGTTAACCGATAAAAAGTTAATAAGACTATTTTTGTTTGAAACAGCGGAACGAGCGTTCCACTGCATACTGTTAATTTTATTATTTAATTGTGAGAATGTACTGTTCGTAAGGTATCCTCCACTACCAGTTCAATATCCTTTCGAACCAATTGGCTGTCTAACTTTTCAATGTCCTCTACTGAATTAATTTTACCCAAAAATTCCATGAAATAATTAGAGAGGGATTCCATGACTTTATTTTTATTAAGAATTAAATTCGAATAATCCGGTTTACTAGGATTAGGTGGGAGGGAGGAGGAAGGGTCAAAACGAAATAGGAACATAGGACTTAAAGAGGGAGACTGAGGTAGAGGGGAGGAGGCTTTCCTTTTTTTTATTACCATTATTTAGACCCGAGGGTCCTGGCATATCTGGTTGCGTAAAAATATTTGAGAAATTACCAGAAGAAGTTTTTCTTTTAGTATTAGGTTGAGAGTATGAAAGAAAAGTATTATCTTGGTATTTGTTTAAACTGGGGAAATTAGAGTCATAATCCATGTTGTTTGACAGAGCCTGGAATCTATTTTCCGATGTAATAGAGGCATACGCTGAATTTGACAATTTTTTTGCCTTAACGAAAGATATGTTATTTTCGACCATGATTTTCTTAATTGACCTTTGTCTTTCATAATAGGGACATTTTTTGGAAATAGAAATGTGATCGTTTGTTTTACAGTAAACACAAATAGTTTGAGCATTATCGAACTGGTGGTTTTAGTCTTAATATTCCCGCATAGAATGCACAGTGAGTTACCCCGACATTGCCTTGCAACATGACCGTACTTAAGACAATTATAGCATTGAGTTACCCGCCCCAAGAATGGTTCAACTGGATAAATTACACTATTAATAAGCACGCTGTTTGGCAAAATATTACCTTCAAAAGATACTATAATTGTTTGTTTAGGTATGTATTCCGTTTTACCTTCTTTTTTCAATTTTTCTATGGGTTCTCCTAACGTCACTAATAGGAGTAGGACATTCTATATTATCTTTTAAATAATTTACATCGAAAAAAGTATCAACGCCCCTGATGACTCCTCCTTTTTCGAGTAAATGGTTGGGAATATAAGCCCTCAAATCTTCAGCATCTAATAATCTATGATTATCAAATTATTTGCATCAACAATAGATCTTACTTGTACCTTAATTCTATTTTTACCGATACTTTTGATATCTAAAATATTTTGTATTTTCAACTTTTTATGGAGAATATGTCCTACGAACATGGGATGCAATCGGCCAATGTTTTGATTATTAGTTTTTTCCACATAGACATAAATATTATTGGAATTATACTTATCTGGTGATAAATTAAAATATTTTATCTTATCAGTTTTTTGTGTATCCAAAGAAATGGGCGTCTTTTTCACTGTGGGTGTAGAACTTTCAAGGAATACCGCAGTAAGAGAATCACATATCTATATTAGACGAATTTAGGTTTATCACATCTTTATTATGCGTCTCTCCCGCACTGCCCTCCCCTTTTATGGGGCGTGGCATATTAAAGATTCCTCATACTTCACTATATTTAAAATATAAAGTCACCACAGCCATAAATATTATTTCACCACTTTATTTCGAAATAAATTCTCACGCACGTGTGTACTCTCATAGTTTCGCACGGGAACTCGTTCGCTGTGAATGATATGTAATAAACTCAAGTCAAAGCACGGTACCCCTCATTACGTACAATAGGAAATGTTGGGTTTGTAGATGGCATTTTGCTGAACTTTGAGCTTATAGAGAATACACGTCGGTTGTTTCTTGTTATTTATTGTATTTACTTTATTTATATTATTGTCTTATTTATTCTATTAATCTTATCTATTTTGTTTACCTTGTTTATCTTATTTACATTATTAATCTTAATTATCTCATTTATCTTATTTATCTTATTTGTTTTCTTTATTTTGTCCGTTTTAATCATCTTATATAAATAAATAAAATAAACGGAAATTGTTTTCAATTAAAATAATTTGTTTATTTCATGTCATATTGAATATGATGATGAGGAAGTAATGTCGAAAAGCACCTAGACCGACTTTTTAACATTGTTTTTCTATTTTCTGAATTGTTATTTGTTTCATATGTCCCATTTATAAAATTTAACCAAAAGGTCCATTTATGTTTTACAAAAATAGTTTGTTTCAATGAAGGATCTTATTATATTCTCACATATTATGTTTAAATATTACTAGTTTCAAGGTCAATCTAACCCATCCTCAGATGCAATAATTAAAAACGAGATTTGTCAAATGGATCAAATTGACCCTTAAAATTGGACTTAGCGTTGTACAATGTTACCCCTACAGTGGCAAAGTTAATAAATATATCAGAAAACGCGCCAAAATAGTAACATGTAACAAAATCCATGTGAAACTTGTGTAAGAAATATCCTGCATCTAAGTAGTTATTTTACACAATAACGGTCTTATTCTGCCTTAATGTTATTATTTTAATATTATTTTAATAATGTTTATAAATAATTAGATGAGATATTATTGGTAAGTTTAAAAGAATGTAATTGACTTTAACTTAAAATGGATATTATTTTTACAATACGGGTTATTTGATAAAAAATTTTTGTCGAAATTTTACACGATACTGGTTATTTATTTTTATATTTTATTATATTACATTATCCTATTTTTTATATTCATTTTTAATAAAACAGTAATACAATATTTGTTTTGTAAATATAGCATATTTTTGTTGAATTTGATCATTTTATTATTACAATAACTTAACCGGTATATGTAAAAATTATTTAACAAAATTATCTGTAAAACAAATTAAGAAATCCATCTTGCCAATTTGTAAAAAACCTTTTTAAAGATAGTTTTAATGTCAAACGTTGTAAGTCGTCCTTTTAAAATTAAATTATTAATGAAAAAACTGTTTTATCGTCTCCTGTAAAATTGTGCTTTGTAGATACAGGTTATTAGCATTAGGCCATCGTTATGTCTCTAGAGTTCTTCTTAATATTTCATATTTTCAAATTTGCTGCCTATTTAATCATTTCGTTATATAATTTCGAATACTTCAGACATTGTGCGATTAACAACATTCTTTAAAAAATGCGTCTTAACAATAATTGACGCTTAATAGTTAGGGTGTAGTGATTCAGAAGTGTGAAATAATTATCAATTCTTATCCACTCCTGCGGCTCGAAACAGTTAAAGAAGTAAAAATTTATTTGTGGAAGGCGTCTATATAAACATCACATCCTCAGTATTTAGAAAGCAATTTGTCTCACACGAGTTGTCAATATTTTGAGAAGCCCGTATACACAAATCAATCCAAATGATTGGTTTACTCGCTTGTTCAGTTTAAATATCGGGTTCTTCCGACTTTAAAGCTGTAGAAGCTGGCAATGTGAAAATCCATTAGTCCTACGAAATTTGGCGATACAAGGAATATTGATAGGATACTTCCTTTCGTAATTTTTTGTTAATAATTCTTGATCTTGAACACGTTACAATAAATAACAAAAAGGGAGTGTGCACATCGTAGCTTAAGGAATACAATACAATACAACAAATTAAATTAAAAAGACAACAAAGTTTTTATGTATGTATTTATTAGCATATTTGTTGTAATTTGGTTAAAAGTTTTTTCTAACAAATAAATTGGTTATGTATTTAAAAATCCATCATTTAAATTTATATAAAGAAATATTTATAATTCTGCTTGAATATATTCTACTGCATAATACCAATAAATTGAATTCTTTGCGAAAACTAAAATACGTAGGCAGAAAATTTAAAAAAGAACTGTCATTTCAAATAGCCATTTTTTCAACTTTAAAGACCTGCTCTTTAAGAAAGTAAACTGAACTGTGCTCTAATTACTAAATAAGATTTACAGGAAACAACTACCCAGCGGACAAAAGCTCCGACCTGCGTTGATATAACCTGCATGTCTTGTTTGGTAGCTAAGATCATTTGTCAATTCCTCACTAGACATAGACTGGTTTCGAACTTGTTATGTTCTTATCAGTATGCCATAAGTAATTAAAAAGACAAATAATAATAGCAAATCAGGCTAGCCTAACGCAGACTAAGCAAGACAGATATAGTGAGTGATAAGTGTATCCCTCTGGTGGTCAATGCCACTACCTATCAGACATCACTGATATCTTAGTGACTGATAGCGACCTGCAAAACAGGTACCAAGGGCTGCGACCTATTACCCTGGTGGGCTAAGCTATACTGAGTAAGATTTACAGGAAACAACAGAGAGATCCACTTATCTCTCACTATACCAATGAGTCTGCGTTTTTATAGCTAGCTTAATTAGCACTTGAATAGACATTATGAACTCAGGGTTGCCAGATTTGGCGCTTTTGCCTCAAATTGGCGCTTTTGCAATCGGTTTGGCGCTGTCTTTTTCAAAACAAGCTCCAACCAATTTATTGACTGAAGCTATGTATTATCTCGCGCTTTATTATTACTTCTTCAGACACATGTTATATAGTAATAAGTTAGTATTCGATTCAAACAGCACAGTCATATTTGCATGCACCTGTACCAGTACATCACAGGGATCGTGCCATGCCTGCGCGCGCACGATCTCGTAATCTCTTCCGACGATCGCTCTATAACGCATATTAGCATTAGCATTAGCCACCCGCAACACTGTAAATGCAGTCACGGTCGTCACGGAATTGCATGGTGCCGTGGCGGTTTGAACGTGTTAATAGTAACAATCTGACTATCACCAACAGAGCCGGCATCTACATTTTAAAATGTCAGCTAGGAATCACAAAATTGGGCCAAAATTTGACTCAAGCATATTAGTCAGGTTCAATATCCCCAAATGATACTGGGTTTATTGTACAGCTTGTCGGTCATCATTACGGGCATATATTAGTGATTTAAAACGACATGGTGAAATAAAACTGCACAAACAAAAGGCCTCCAGATCTGCAAAAAAGCAAACCGTATTAAATTATGCCTCAACCAGTGCATCCTTTACCAGAGAACAAAAAAAAAATGACTTAAATTTGACCATTTATGTGGCAGTTCATAGTTCAATTAAAACTGTAGACCATTTAGGAGAAATGCTACGAAAACTCTGTAAAGGCAGCCTTCTTGAAAACTTGAGATTACGTAGAACTAAATGTTCTGTTCTTATCAAAAATGTGATCGCTCCAGTATTTTTGGAAAACACTTTCAACGTTATTGGAAATATTGGTTATTTACTTATATTGGACGAAGCGGCAGACGTTTCTGTAGTCAAATATATGGCAATGTGTGTTAAATATTTCGACAAACAAATTGTTAATATTACTACTCATTCTTTGGGAATCGTATTGATAGAAAGAGCAACGGCAGAAGATCTGTTTAACGTGATTACAAATTATTTGGAAAAAATTAATTTGTCTATCTTGAATATGAAAACTATAGGAACCGATGGCGCCAGTAATTTGGTGGCAAAAAATAATTCTTTATATACGAAACTGGAGAAGGAAATTCAAAATTTGATGTTACTAAAGTGCACCTGTCATTCCCTACATTGATGTGAAGAAAAAGCATCAAAGGAGCTTCCCACGTCTTGACTTTTTAATCAGGGAAATTTACAATTGGTTCTATTGTAGTTCCTTACGTCGCATTGAGTATAAGAGAATATTCGAACTGATTAATACTGGGTTTGACAAAAATTACTTCAGACAATTCGTCCAATGATCTTCTACGCGGTGGTTAAGCAGATATAACGCTATTAAATCAATTTTGCAGCAGTGGTTAGAATTAGAAACGCATTTTAGACTAATCAGTGATAAAGAAAGATGCTACACAGCAGAAACAATCCACAACATGCTTAAAGATGACCAGCTTAAACTTTATCTGCTATGCATGAAAAGTGTTCTGCACAAAATTGTTCATTTGAATACTTTATTTCAAAGTGATTCATTAGATCCAGGCACCGCTTATGATCTAATATATATGACAATACTTCAACAGCGAGAAGAATTTTGAAACCAGTATTCCTTCAAGAGGTTGCTGTTTACTGCAAGCTTTTCATAATGTAACAGGAAAAGTTCGAAGCAGTTGTCCCGATGTCGACAAGTTAATTACAAAAAAAAATGTGAGGACTAAACATATTCAAGAATTTTACAAAGTATGCCTACAAATTCCTGAACCACCACCGCCTGTAATAACGAGATGGCAAACATGGCTTCAAGTCACCTTCATGAACATTTCGACAAAGTTAAATCTGTAATATTGAAATTCGATATTCGAAAGTCCAGTTGTATTAAGGTACGTCAGGAGCAACTTATCATCGCACACGTTAAACACGATTTATATTATCAGGTGATATGGAAAAATTACAAGCCAACTGATTATCCTTATCCAAATCTTGTGAAATAGTGAACAATGTAAATATGATACTACAGACGTTAATAGATGGCCCTGGTCTTTTTGTTGCCTAGAAATTTAAAAACGTTTTAAACCAAAATTTAGATAGATTTGGTAATATTAACAATTGCATAAATGATGGACGTGCAAGTGATTTAGAACGATATTATGCATATGCAAATATTACATGTCTTTGAATGTAGCACGTTTATTTTCAAAATACGCCTTAATATTTATTTTAAATTCCAGCGTAAACGTTTAGCAGAGGATACTATAGAAGGTTTATTACCGAAGTAGATAAGTAATGAGAAGGCTGTGACGGAGCGAAAGAGCAGAGATCAGAGATCAGCCAATGAGAGCGCGACACATCATATAGGGGTGTGCGGAGAGAGGAGATGTGATGAGTCATACTAGACAGATGGTAAAACCGTTAAGGTGTATGCAGATACAAGGGAAACAACATGTGCTGTCTAGACAACATTTGGACTTATCAGTTGGTATACGCCAGGATATGCGGGGGAGTGGATATGCGGCGTTAACATGTATACAGTCCTCCCTTTCGGCAATGCACAAACTACACATAACAGAATTAAATAACTGACACAAGAAAAGTTTGGAAAATATTAAGTTTTATTTAGGAGCGCGACAACATCTGGACATAGCAGATGGTGTGCGTCATATGTGGGTGAATGTCCGGGTATGGGAACAAATGTAAATAAATATTCCCACGATGACACCTGGTGCACATCTGATATGTACGTGTGAGAATGGATGGAACGCATCCGGTATTAAAGTGTACACCCGGTATATTGTAATAACGCCCTGTATATAACATGTTCGTAAGATCTAGTGAAACCAGAATGTTGTACGAAGTATAATTTGTTTAAAAATATACATGTATGATTTTCTAAACAATGTTGTAATGGTATGAAATAAAAGCGTGGATTTGATGGTACAAACATATTTGGGGAATAACAACACAAAAATAATTTTAATTTATTAAAAATTAAAGCTTTGAAACATATTTAAAAGACTGAAGTAATTTCTCTACGCCCTATATGGTAAATAATATTTAATAAATAATTTTGATAAATAACGAGACAAAACAATATTCTAAAAATCAATAAATAATTTTTTGTAATCTATATTTTATTTATATAGGGAATTATATTTATGAAAACATTTTATTTAGTTAGCATTGTTGACTGTTTCAAATATATGGTTCCCATGGGAAAGATTCAGAATGCTAATAGCTAGAATTCGCAGTTTTATTTTTTAAAGAATAAAGTCGCATCTTGTAACATAATTTATAACTATAATTGAAAAAGACCATCTTCAACCAAAAAATTACAAAGAAATAACGTGCTTACAGCATATCTTAAAAATAAAAGAAATTCTAAAAAATATTTTTTTATTGAATAAGATAACACGATATTTATATATCAGTATATATTTCCTTCGTATGAAAAATACCGAAGCATGGATGTACTCAGAGACCTACGTTACACTCCGAACACATATCTTGACTCGCGATTTTTCTTCTTTGTTTTATGCTGAAATAGATAAGTAGATAGACTAGGAGACGTATACCAATTATCAGTGAAAAGGGAATGACCTTTTTCCAAGTATGGCTGCATAAGTGTTATTGCAACAGATCCTGATATTCCAAGGTCTTGTAATGATCTATTTCGGTTTTTTTACCAGTATAGACAATAGAGTCTAGCACAATCCAGTCTCGCAGTCGCATAGTAAAAATAGCTTCATACCAAAACGATGACGTTTAGTCCTTATAAATTGCTTGATTAATAGCCGCCCTTTGAAAAGAACTAAACTGTCATCTATCACAACATTTTGAAATGGTGTGAAATTATTTGCAAATGCAGCTTTTGTATTTTTGGAAAACACCTCGTACTTTACAGTAAGAATCACCTTTAATTTGTTCAGCATTGTCTGCAAAGTTAAGCATACGCAGTATAATTTGAAAACGATTTCGTGACATCACTTTCGCAAATATATGTGTATAGAGCAATTCATCAGTTGGCCAATTTTCGGTTAGTTTATTTTTTCAATGGCGCGCTGCAAGTAACAATACAGCGAGAAATTTGTAAAAATCTTCCTCAGCAATTGGAGTCCACTTAATTTTTCATTTGAACAAACTTGTTCTGATGCAAATTTATTAGTTTCTGTTATAATAAGATTTAATATTTGTCGATTTATGAAAAGAAGAAAATATTCCAATTTCTTTGGAAGGGTTTTCTATGTTTTCTAAATGGGCACCAGAATTTGTGTCGTCAAATTCATGCATTACTGGTATGAATTTGTTTAATCCATCTTACAAAAAAGTCTTCATATCATAAATTGTGTGGGTTTTCTTATCACTTTCTCTTAAAACTTTACATTATTAAATTTGTCTAAGTACAAAAAAGTGCTAGTCAGCCTACATTTTCGATCAAAAAAGCATAATTATTATTGTTGCTTATAAAATTAATGCATTTGTAAATTGTTTGTTTTGATATTCGTTTTGCAGATGTAGTAATTTATTATTGGCTTAAGATTATTCTTGTTAGTGTATTACAATTGTAGCATTAAGAGGACTATTTTTCTTAATATAGTTGCTGCTTACCCAAAAGGATATGAGGTTTTCCGCATACTCTAAGGGTTTCTGGTTATCCAAAAGACTCTGATGATCCACTCACTCAATTTTACTTACCGGCGCCGGTGATGCTTTATTCGGGGGTCTAATATGAGAAATATGTAATATTTTAATCACACACGACATTGAATATGAAATCTTAACAAAACTGACTACTCAAGTCTTAATAAAAATCTTGATTGCTCCTTGCTTCGCGCGCATGCGCTCTCATACCTTTTGGTCAGGGAAAGAGAATACTGAAATTTAAATACGCGCTCAAAAGGCAACTAATAAATGACTTATATTAAATCTTACTTAAATTCTAATATTATATCAAACATAAAACTAGTACTTTGACTTTTAGGAAGTGAAAATCGAACATTCCGCCCACCTAAAATTATATTTTAATTAATTTTGACACGGTGGAGGACACAGTTTTACAACTGTCCTTTAAAACTTTGAACCATCGGCAGTAATGACCGTGGCTACAAGAATGACACCATCTAGTCCAGGATGAGTTTGAATAACACGAGCTAAACGCCAGTGTAGAGGTGGCGACAAGTTGTCTTTTATTATTACAACTGTGTTAATTTTAATATTTTCACTGTTAATTAACCACTTGCTTCTCTGCTGAAGTGTGTGCAAATGAAAGCGGCTCTAAAGTTAAGAAGTGACCTGGGGTCAGTACCGATAAAGCTGTGGAATCCGAGCATACAGGGCATAAGAGCCTTGAATTTAATAGTGCTTCAATCTGAAGTAATACAGTATTAAGTTCCTCATATGAGAGAACCAGTTCCCCGATTAGCCGAAACAAATGTGTCTTTACGAATTTGACCTCCGTTTCCCCATAAGCCTCCAAAATGAGCTCCGGAAGGTGGATTAAACCGCCACTCAATACGTTCTGATTTCACAATATTCTCAAATATCTGTGTGATATATTTCTCAGCACCTACAAAGTTCCCTCAGTCGCTGTGTAATCGAGTACACCGACCGCGACATGCAATGAATCGGCGCAGTGCTGCAAGAGAGCCTTCGTGGCATAGCAAAATAAAAACGCACATATACGCCTTTCGAGATGGTACACCACGGGCTTTGAATAAGGTAATCAGGACCAGCCCGCAAAAATTAACCTCTATATTGTGAAAGGCTTTACTTGGGTTATGCGAGACGAAACGAGATTTCCCATATAGGGCCGCAAAGAAGCAGGGTTAAGTCGAAAACATTTGAAATACTTACACAAAACACGGAGAATTGCACGTTTAGGTGACGGTATCCAATATTGTTGCAGCAATAAATAATGCAGTGTTTGCATGTCCAGATGTAAAACCTCTTGATGGTGAACTCTCAATGAGTAATTCTTTAAGCCTGTGTTTCCCCGAGAAAAGTATCGGATATTTTTTATCATATTCTATCTCTGAATAAGAGAGCATTCCACCCATCCTCTTCATCTAGAAACATGGCTAATTTACGGAGAGGTCTAGAACAGGGCTTTTTCTGAACGTATATAATTAATTTTGAACGTATTTAATTAGAATAATTAATGGATTGCGTAATTCTATAGACGAAAATTGTCCTATGATTTTATTACTACCGGAACGGACGTTATTTATAAACCTATTGCTTAAAGCAATAATTAATTTAATTTTAGATAAAGATGAAAATTTCTGAAATAAACAATTTATTTCATTATCACAAAAAATGAAACGAGAGTTAATTTTTCTCTCTTCGATATATATATATATATATATATATATATATATATATATATATATATATATATATATATATATATATATATATATATATATATATATATATATATATATATATATATATATATATATATATATATATACCCTAGATATATATTATATATATATATATATATATATATATATAGTAAAAAAATAAATGAAATTAACGGGGTAACGCCCACAAAAGAAAAAATTAAAATGGATAATGCAAAAATTGCAAATGGCAGAAAGATATTGAAACCGTGGACACGTGTTTCTTATTTAATAGGTGATAATTTTTAACACGTGTAAGCTAAGAATTTAAGAATTTTGGATAAAACTCAATGATAAAGACAGAAAAGGAAAACCACTGAAAGGGAGCCAGTCGCATCTTTCTTGCAACTATGACTCCGAGTATAGGAACATCTCCAGGTAACTCGAACAACTTAAATAACAACCTGCGTGGGATTCCGCCTGGTAACATGAATTTAGGTACAGAACAAGAGTTTAAACCTGGTTTTTTTACATTACAGAAAAAATCACTTATATTAACAGGTAACGCCCGCAAAAAATAAAAAATATTGTGGATAATACAAAAATTGCCAAATGGCAGAAAATGCATAACCGTGGACACGTGTTTTTCTGACAAATTAGTCTTTATCAGCATGGTGTAGCTGAGTTAAAATGATGGATAAAACTCAAAAAAGACACAAAAGGAAAACCACTGACAGGGAGCCAGTCGCACCTTTGTGGCTTCCACTTGGATGACTCCGGTATGAGAGCATCGTCCAAGCATCACACACGCGGGCAACTATAGCAACCTGAGTGGGATTCCGGACCCAGGAGAATGAATAGGTACAGAACAGGAGTTTGACGCGGGTTTAATTACATTTTAATTCAGTAAACAACAAATGATATTAACCTGTAACACCCGCAAAACAAAAAATTGCACAGTGGATATATACAAAAATGTTGTGCAAAATGGCAGAAAGATGCAAACAGTGGACGTGTTTCTTACTAATTGGTCTTCATCAGCACGGTTTAGATTAGTTAAAATGTGTCTAAAAACTAGAAAAGACACAAAGGACAGCCACTGATCAAGAGCCAGTCACACCTTTGTTGCTTCCACAATGGATGACTTGTAGGGAATTTTTTTGTTCAAGCTTCGCAGACGTAGTAACTTATTATTGGCCTAAGATTATTCCGGATCCAGGACAAATGAATAGGTACAGAGGAATATTTTAAACTGGGTATATTTGCAGTTACCGTAAAAAGTAAGCATGAAATTAACGGGTAACTGCCCACAAAAGAACCAAAATTGCACGCTGGCTAATGCCTTACCCAATTTCCGGGCCGGAAGATGCAATCCGTGGACACGTGTATATGACTAATTGTCTTCATCAGCACAGTGTAGCTGAGTTGAAATGATGGATAAAACTCAGAAAACAGACACAAGGAAAACCCCTGACAGGGAGCCAGTCGCACCTTTATTGCTTCCACGCATGCGCTCTCTCCCTTTTGGTCAGGGAAAGAGAATACTGAAATTTAAATACGCGCTCAAAAGGCAACTAATAAATGACTTATTTAGATCTACTTAAATTCTAATATTATATTAAACATAAAACTAGTACTTTGACTTTTAGGCAGTGAAAATCGAACATTCCGCCACCTAAAATTATATTTTAATTAGTTTTGGTACGATGGAGGACACAGTTTTACAACTGGCCTTTGGAACTTTGAACCATCGGCAGTAATGACCATGGCTACACGAATGATACCATTTAGTCCAGGATGGGTTTGAAAGACTCGAGCTAAGCACCAGTGTAGAGTAGGCGACAAATTGTCCTTTATTCCTACAACTGTGTTAATTTTAATATTTTCACTGTTATTTAACCACTTGATTCGCTGCTGAAGTGTGTGCAAATATTCACTGTCACCTTCTCCAAAAATCTTGATGGAGACTAATGAGCAGTTGCCACCGAGATAGATGGTTTAGTTTAAGGTGAATAAGATCATGGTCAGGAAGAGCTGAAAGCGGCTCTAAAGTTAAGAAGTGACCTGGGGTCAGTACCGATAAATCTGTGGGATCCGAGCTTACAGGGCATAAGGGCTTTGAATTTATTAATGCTTCAATCTGAAGTAATACAGTATTAAGTTCCTCATATAAGCGAACCTGTTCCCCGATTACCCGAAACAAATGTGTCTTTACGGATTTGACCCCCGTCTCCCATAAGCCTCCAAAATGAGTTCCAGAAGGTGGATTAAACCGCCACTCAATAGGTTCTGATTTCACAACATTCTCAAATATCTGTGCAATATATTTCTCAGCACCTACAAAGTTTGTCCCTCTGTCGCTATGTATTCGAATACACCGACCACGACGTGCAATGAATCAGCGCAGTGCTGCAAGAAGGTTTCAGAGCTCATAACCGACACGAGCTCTAAATGTAAGCTTTTGTGGCATAGCAAGTAAAAACGCAAATATACGCCTTTCGAGATTGTACACCACGGGCTTTGGATAAAGTAATCAGGACCAGCCCGCAAAAATCAACTCTATTACCTGAGAGGCATAACTTGGGTTATGCAAGACGAAACGAGATTTCCCATATAGGGCTACAAAGAAGCAGGGTTAAGTCGAAAACATTTGAAACACTTACACAAAACACGGTGAATTGCACGTTTAGGTGACAGTATCCAAAATTGTTGCAGTAATAAATAATGCAGTATTTGCAAGTCCGGATGTAAAAACTCTTGATGGTAGCTCTCAATGATTAATTCCGTAAGTCCTATGTTTCCCCGGCCAAAGTATCGGATATTTTTTATCATATTCTAGCTCTAAACGAGAGAGCCTTCCTATCACCCTAAGAACATCCTCTTCATCTAGAAACGCGGCTAATTTACGGAGTAGGCTTTAGAACAGGGCTTTTTCTGTTTTAACTTTGAAATTTCATCTGAGAATTCTGAATTTTGAACGTGTTTAATTAGAATAATTAATGAATTGTGTAATTCTATAGATGAAAATTGTCCAGTTGCATTTTATTACCACCCTGAACGGACGTTATTTATGAACCTATTGCACCAAGCAATAATTCGTTTAATTTTAGATAAAATGAAAATTTCTGAAATAAACAATTTATTTCATTATCATAAAAAAGTGAAACGAGAGTTAATTTTTCTCTTCTATATATATATCGGGGGGACCGATCTGAATTTTAGTACTGGACCAAGCCTCCTGGGGTAGTTGCAACCATGCAGGCCCCGCCCACCATGCCGACAAGTTACAAGCTCGGAGGGAAATAGACTTCTTGTAGAAAAGTCAGCAGGATTTTCAGTCCTGGCAATATGACCACATGAGGATGGGTTAACCATTCCTTGGATTAAACTAACTCTATTACTGACAAATGTCTTCCCGCGATGTGGAGACGATTTGATCCATGACAGCACCACCATGTAATCAGTCCATGTCAAAATATTATGGAAGTGAATTTTATCTTTAAATATTTTCACAAGAAAGTCTATTAACTCTGCTAGAAGTACAGCTCCGCTTAATTCAAGCCTAGGTATGGAAAGCGTTTTTAGAGGGGGCACCTTTGATTTGGCAGTAATTAATTGGACACTGATGACGTCATCTAATGTCACAAAGCGAAAATACACAACAGCACTGTAGCCCTTTTCAGAACCATCACAAAATCCATCAATTTCACAACATTTTAGGTTATACATATTTAAGCCACGATTTAATTTTAATGACCTTAAATTAATTAACTCATTCTTGAATCGATTCCATTTACTAGTAATACGGTCAGGAGGTATATCATCCCACGATAAGCCTAACAACCACAGACGTTGAATCAAATATTTAGCAAAAAATGTTAGGGGGGAACAGAAAACCTACTGGATCATATTCGCGGGCTAGATCCGACAAGATACTTCTCTTAGTAGGGACTCTATCTTCAGAGGATACACTGTAAGAAAAGCAATCACTGGAGGGCTGCCAGTACATGCCTAAGATTTTTACGAAGGCGTGCTCTTCATGGTCAAACGATAATTGTCATCACTTGAAAGAATGTCAGTTAGGAAGGATGGACTATTGGACGACCACTTCCTTAATTCAAACCCGCCACGTTTAAGTAATAAAATAAGTTCATTTTTTAGCAAAACTGCCTCCGAGATATTATTACACCCTGTAATAATGCCATCTACATAAACATCTGAGAATAAAACCTGTGCAGCTAGAGGAAATTTATTCATTTCATCACTTTCTAACTACCTAAGAGTGCGCAGCGCAAGGTATGATGCGGAAGACACACCATATGTTACGGTATTTAGGGTATATTCTTGTATGAGATCAGAATAATTAAATCGCTAAAGAATTCTATGATAATTATGCTGGGATGGGTCAATTAAAATTTGTTGATACATTTGTTTAATATCCGCCGTAAAGACAATCGGACGAAGGAATGCAATAAATGAGTTAAAATGTCCTTTTGTAATTTGGGACCAGTCAAAAGTAAAACATTAAGAGTAGTTCCATCTATGGTTTTGGCTGACGCGTCGAATACAACACGTAACTTGGTTGTACTGCTGTCAGGCTTCAAAACATAGTGGTGTGGTATGAAATATTTTTAGGATGAGTTATCTAGAGGGATACTAACGACATATGGTCGCACTCTAAATAATCTTTCATAAAACCAATATAAGAATTTATTTGTAACGACACGATCTAGATGATTTTCTAAATAGCAAAGACGACGTATGGCCATGGTTTTAGACATAGCGAAAGTGAGATAAGACCCTATACGTTCCTTAAACGGTAACCGAACTGTATAGCGACCGAACTCGTTTCTATAGTGAGTCATCTTAAATAAATTTTCACAATAAACATCATCTGAATTTTCTTCCGAACAATTTGGGATATTTTTCAACTCCCAGAATTTTTGAAGAATATAATCTGTGGCAGAATTTGGTACAGCTAAGCAACAGTTAATTTCATTTGAGTCACGACACTTGGTTTTACCTATAAATGCCCACCTAAATATGGTGTTTATAGCAGTGGATTCATTGGGTTTACCTTGAATTTTGCCATCTAACATTATGGAAGGCAAAATGTCAGCACCCAGTAACATATCTACCGAATTCGGAATATTAAATTGAGGATCTGCCAAAAATATATTTTGCTAAGGTAAGGTACTTGTTGAAATCGCACAAGTTTGTAAATCTGAACATATCCTATTTAAAACGACTGCTTCTAGTGCGAACGAGATTTCCGGATGGTCTTTAGGACAAATTTTACACATGGTTATACCAAGAGGTTTTATAGAATTCATCTTCCCCAATCCTAGTATTGGAAATTTTAAATTTTTGACAAAAAACGGGCTATAATAAAAATCGCTTGATTTCCACTATCTAGTAACGCACGTATCAAATGATATGTATCGCCCGAATCTAAAATTTCAAGCTGAACAGTGGCAAGGAGAACAGAAGTTACATTATTAGAAATGGAATTATTGTTTACCAACTTGGTTTCTGCAACAAGAGCGTTCGAGGAATCGTCACCAGAAAAAGGCTCGACGACGCGCTGTCACCAGGTTGAACGATATTTTCCGCATCTACTGCATTAGAATTCACCTGAATATTATTTGACTTATAATCTGAATTATCTGTATTAAAATGTAAAAATGTGTGGTGTCTCGCCTCATACACTCTACAATTAACAGTTGAAGGACAACCTTTGAAACGATGAGCGTTAGATAAGCAATTTACACAGAGATTATTTTCTTTAGCAAACTGAAATCGTAATTTTGGAGTCTTATTGAGAAATAGCGAACATTTTTGCAAATAGTGTTGTGTTTTACATAAAGGACACTGAGTTGAGGTAGTATTTATCAAGGAAGAATTAATTTTAGAATTACCGGAATGCATGGGTATTCTATGACAATTTGATTTATCTAATGTTGAACTCGATATGATTCCAAGTGCTTTACACTGTTGCTTTAAAAAATAAATCAATTGCTCATATGACGGAATTTCTATTGAACTGTGTTCTAGCTCAAAACGTTTTCTTGATCGAGAATCTAATTTATTTAGTAAAACGTTGAATAGTGTAAAATCCCATTGTTCGGTACGCAAAACCTAAAATTTTTAAAAGTGATAAATTTTCAGAAAATATATTGATTAAACGTCTGAGTGATTGAGCAAATTCTGATGACAATTTGGTAGCACCATTAATTTCATTCCAACATGAAGTTGTTAATAAACGTTTGTATTGAAATGCACTTACAAGAGTATTAAAAGCAATTATATAGTTATCTTCTGCCAAAGAAACACTTTTAATTAATTGCAATGGTTCATTCGAAAGTGAAGTGAGCAAATATTGGAATTTTTCAATATTTGAAAGGGTAGTATTATTATGAAAATAGTATTAAATAAATCTAGAAAACTCTGCCAAACTTTATAATTTCCATCAAAGGTTGGTAGGGATATTTTTGGAAGCTTTACGTTAGAATATGCTTGTTCATGTACATTTTCAGATTTTCTTGAAACATTTGAAACTAACAAAGTCAATATAATGTGATTTTATGGAATAATGTATGCTATCAAAATTGTGACGTATGTCATCTTGAGAATCAAGTTCTTCTTGAACCTCAGAACAAGCTGCAACTATATGTGAATGATATTTTAAAATTCTGAACAATTTGTGTAAGAGATTCGTAGATAACCATAAATAAATTGACCGAGCCCTTTGTTCTTTCTTCTATAGCTGTGTTTGCACAAGTTAACAATTCCTCCAACCGTTTGATTCAAATTTGACGACTTGCTTTGTTTTGATTAAGTTTGGCACTCATGGTTAAAGAACAGTGATAATTAAATTTAATAATTACATTATTAAAATGTTTTTTTTACATGCAATTTGACATGTAAAATCAATTTGCAGTTTTGTTTGCCAGTGAGGAATGCAGACAAAAACTCTTATCATACAGTTCAGTATTTTTTGTTAGTTTTTTAATGGAATTTTAACTTTAACATGAATCAGAAATTAGGTATTTTAAGCAATTATATTTTATATCAGATATAATATTATTAAAAAACATAAAAAATTATAATTACTAGTTATTAATCCGTAATTTTGAGGATAAATCAAAATTTGCGTTATGCAAATATTAAAATATTAAGAATGAATCAAATAGGACTTGACTTGTTTGATTAGTGGATAAAATTACGAAATTACTAATAAATCGAAATGATTCGAATTAGCATTCCTGCCCGTAACAGGATTTATCAATTGTCTTTCGGTTTTAAGGCATAAATAGGGCGAAGAAGGCCAAAAAAAATGTCGCATTAAGAGGACTGTTTTTCTGCTGCGTATCCAAAAGGATATGAGGTTTTCCGCATACTTCAAGGGTTTCTGATAATCCAAAAGGCTCTGATGATCCACTCACTCAATTTTAATTACCGGCGCCGGTGATGCTTTTTTCGGGGGTTTAATATGAAAAATGTGTAATATTTTAATCACACACGATGTTGGATATGAAATCTTAACAAAACTGACTACTCAAGTATCAATAAAAATCTTGAATGCTCCTTGCTTCGCGCGCATGTACTCTCATACCTTTTGGTCAGGGATAGAGAATAATCAAATTTAAATACGCGCTCAAAAGGCAACTAATAAATGACTCCTATTAAATCTACTTAAATTCTAATATTGTATTAAACATAAAACTAGTACTTTGACTTTTAGGCAGTGAATATCGAACAACAATATTCTGGTTTCACTAGATCTTACGAACATGTTATATACAGGGCGTTATTACAATATACCGAGTGTAAACTGTAATACCGGATGCATCTCAGACATTCTCACACGTACATATCAGATGTGCACCAGGTGTCATCGTGGGAATAGCTATTTACAGTGGTTCCCATACCCGGACATTCACCCGCATATGACGCATACCATCTGCTATGTCCAGATGTTGTCTAGACAGCACATGTTGTTCCCCTCATACCGCATACCCCTTAACGGTTTTACCATCTGTCTAGTATGACTCATCATTTCTCCTCTCCCCCGCATACCTCTATATGCTGTGTCGCGCTCTGATTGGCTGATCACTGATCACTGCTCCTTCGCTTCGTCATAGCATTATCATTTATATACTACTTACCGATGCAAGTGTACGATGAGTTAAACAATAAACAACTGTTAATAGATATGATATAAGAGGTAATTCTTTTTAAGTTACACTATACCTCAACCGACGCCAGTCAATTTCTTAAAATAAGTCGGGCTTAACTATAACACATTCACAGTTTTTAAACTAACAAAATCCTAAATAGCCTCTGTTTACAACGATTTAAAAATATTGGGTTTCAGATTTTAGAGCAATAAACATGGGATGGAACTATCTATGTATATTTAATCTACTTAAGATGGCTAATGGAACCAGTGTTTGTAAGGTAATTTTTTCAAAATTTATTTCTTCCATACGGTTTGGTCAAATTACACCAAATTTGGAGGATTAGTAGTTGAAAGTGTACTAGAGGGTACATGTATATCTATTTTAATTAATTTTTCACTTTATGTAGGGAAAATTTATACTGTAAATATAAGTGAAATTTGAACGTGATTAACTCCTAAATTATGATAGAAATCGGTAAAATTCGAGGTAAAATTCATACATGTCTTCTAGAATGAATCTTCATAATTATGCTCAGCAAGTTTCAAACTTTTATTCCGTACTATTTAGTTAAAATGAATTTTCTAAATAAATATCTTTGTCACTACAAATGGAGCAAGGAAGTGTTACCTCTAATAGGAATCGCACCTCAATGAAGTCGGTGAATAAAACGTCCAGTGAAGGTATAGTCAAGAGCAAAATTATTCAGCGGCGCATGTATAAAAACTTTCCAGAGAGTGACACAGCTATCCGAAGCTTTTTCCCGACTAGGCCCCTTAAGAACTAATAAAAATTATAGTGGTTCAATATAAATATACAGATTATCTTTTAGATGGTGAGGGAAGTATTTATTTTATTTTTTATTTATTTATTTAGATTACACTGCTCAACAGGTAAATAACCCAATTACAGAACAGGAGAGTAGGCAAAAATAAAGATAGAAAAATATAATATGTTCATAGGTACTGAAATAATTACAAAATACTAATGACAAAATACTAATTATAAAATACTAATTACAAAAAACTAAGATAATTAAAAAACAAAATAAAAGGGGAAAAGAGAAGGAAAGAACACAATTAACCTACAAGTCATTACTTAGAGATACAACATTTTTATGTTATTAAGGCTGCAATTAAATATATCTAAATGGATGCCAGCGGCATTACAGTTATTACAAATAGTATGTAGTGGAGAATATTTTAGAATATTTGTACGAGGTGTCGGGAGATAGAATGTTAAGTTATCTCTAGAGGTTATTCTAGGCACAATAAAGTTTAATTTAGATAAAATATCTTGACAATCGGTAATATTGTGAATAATCTTAAACAAAAATACCTGAGAGAAATATTTACGTCTTGTATCAAGACTTGCCAGAGAATGTTTTTCTAATAACTCACTTTGAGGAAAGCCAATGGGAGGGTAAGTACCGTCAGCTTTAAAGCTTAAAAGTTTTAAAACTCGACGTTGAACAGATTCCAAAATATCGATGTGTGCACCGTAGTGAGGGACCATACAAGAGAAGCATTCTCAAGCTTAGTTCTGACAAATGTAAAATATAATAATTTAACTGTGTTTGTGTTGGTGAAATCACGACAATTTCGAGCTATAAATCCTTACGTCCTTCCAGCTTCTAAGACTATGGAGTCTATATGTCTAACAAAGGCAAGTTTATTGTCAAAGATAACACCAAGATCACGGAATGTTACTGGACGATTTAGGGTGATATTATCAAGATTATAATCGAAGATAATATGTGTTGGCTTCGTTGAAAATGACATTATGTTGCATTTGTTAATATTTAAAGGCAATTTGTTTTCTTGACACCAGATATTTACATTATTTAGATTACTCTGAAGGTGGAGGCAATCACTAAAACTGTTAACAACTGAGTACATTTTTAAATCATCGGCATAAAGGAGGCAATTCACGTCCAAAACGTTTACAATATCATTTATAAAAATTATGAATAACAAGGGTCCAAGGATGGACCCTTGGGGGACACCTGATGTTGCTAAGTATTCAACAGACTTGAACTCATTAAACATTACATATTGAGTCCTATTATGTAGGTACGACTTGAAAAATGTAATTAAATGATCAGATAAACCAAAGTTACTCAGTTTATGAAGTAGTATATTGTGGTCAAGTCTGTCAAATGCCTTAGAGAAATCGGTGTAGATTACATCTGTTTGTGTCTGATTGTGAATTGCTTCAGCTATGTACTGAGTAACACAAACCAGGTTTGTCACTGCGGAGCGTCCTTTTACAAAACCATGTTGAAATACCGATATTTTGTTGGAAACATGGAAATAAATATAATCATGAAGTAACGTTTCTAAAGCTTTACAGAAATTACATATAATGGAAATTGGTCGAAAATTACTAACTTTAGATTTATCACCTTTTTTGTGTATGGGACAGACTTTCGACCGTTTCCACAAGTCAGGCAACTCACCGTTCATTAAACACATATTAAAAAGAATTTTTAGGGGATAAGCCAGCACGTATGCACAGTCCTTAAGTAAAAATGCAGGAACACCGTCTGGGCCGGTTGTCATTTTCGGTTTTATTTTCTTTAAAACAGCTAGTATTTCACACTCCTCGAATTCACGTAAGTGCACAGTTGAACTAGGATAATGATCACTTGACAAATAATTAGAATTGCATGCCGGTGTATAGGATTTGCAGAAGTTCGCGAACGCGTTAAGAATGTCATTCGGATCAGTGAATTGCTGCCCATTATAGGGCATTTGATTTGAGATGTTAGATGATCTCTTCAAACTACCTATAAAAGACCAAACTTACTAGGTTCTGTTTTTATGTTATCTTTAGATGTACGAACAAAGTCCTTGAAAGATATGTTTATATCAGATTTTATTTGATGTCTCAATATTTTGATTTCGTTAAGTGAGCGAATATCATTGGTTTTTTTATAAGCACGCCAGTGTCTATCCTTCAATTGAATATTTTTTATTATAAGAGAATTATACCAAGGAGGATACTTTTTTCTCTTGTTAGCCGCAAAAAAATTTAGGCACGCAAATATTAAATATAGAATAAAGTTTATCATAGAAATAACCAATCGCATCCTTTACATTAGAGAAAATTTCAAGAATTTGCCAATCGATGCTGCCCATTAAATTACATAAAACCGGGAAGTTTGCTTTTCGGAAGTTATAGCTACAATTATTATTAATATTGGACGGAAAATTGTTTTTTGAATTGTAACTGACATTCCCCTGAAGGGATATATGAAAAGCAGGGTGATGGATATCCTCCTTTACAAATGGATCGGCGGACTGTTCCACAGTACAATTATTATTGTAGAGGACTAAGTCAAGTAACTTACCATTGTCATTAAATATAAAATTATGCTGTGAAATATTCAGAATATTTAAAAAGTTATTTAATGTAAAAATTTGACGATCGACATGAGAGTCTTTAAGATAGGTCGAGTATTTTGATATATTAAAATCACCAATCATAAGTAGGTTTGATCCGTGTAAATAATCAAGCGATTCAATTCCCTCAAATAATTTTTCATACTCCGATACTGCTAACATAGAAGGAACATATATTACAAAAATATATGTTGAAAAACGGTTAGATATAATTTTTTTGCCTATAATATCGATTGATGGCAAATTAATGAAACCTGCAGAGGAAAGATCTAGTAATGTTGAACTAATATTATCACGTACAGCAAGTAGTACGCACCACCTCTACTACGGTTGATTGCACCAAAGTTTCTATCAGAACGATATATATTATAATTTGAACTGAAGAGTTCACTGTCATAGACGGACGAATCAAGCCATGTCTCGGTAAGTGCGATAGCCGAATAATGTGAGCTGTACGATGCATTATATATATCACTGGTTTTAGTTTTAAGGCCACGAGTATTTTGGTAATAGATGTTAAAATTTGACAGGTAGTCATCGCGCACATTCAAACCAGAAGGCGAGGAGGAGGAGGAAGGACTCAACCCGCTAGTGGGAGACTCGATGACGGATACACGGGACGCCTGTGGTTGCTATTGAATAGACAACAGGTCATTTCGGAGCTTGTCACGGGCGCGGATATACGCCGTACACTTTTCTTTTTCCCAAACAGCGTGATCAGTAGACACATCAATATTTTGTAATTTTATTAGGTTAGCGCAATTACTGCAATGAGGTACTTTAGATCTACATTCTTTAACATCATGATTTTGGCCATAAACAGGGCAGGAGATAAACTTATTGCAAAATCTTGATGAATGATGAAATTCATTACATTTAAAAAAACGATAAACTTCCACTGCATCAAAAACAGCACAGCTGTCAAAGCCTACAAATAAATTACCAGCCTTAATAACCCTATCATACGAACATCTATCAAGTTGAAGGATGCATTGAAAAATGTCATTGTTTTTCCGCAATGGAAACAGCTTAATTATTTTAACATCAGAATTATCTAACAAATCAGAGTTACATTTTTTTATATAATCAGATAGTTGATCTTCAGGATACTTTTCGGACATTCCAACTATACGGACCCTGGGTTGGACCCTATGTACTTCTCTGACTTCGTATGATTGAGATAACTTCTCTTGGACTATTTTTTTTACCTTCTCATTATCTTCTCTATTTTTGCACCCGATTAGGACACCGCCATTTTTTAAATTTTTTCTTTATACAGCTGGATATTGGATAACGAAGGGTTGATATTATGTGCAATGTCTGATTTAGTTTGCCTTAGTGGCTGTTCTAAGTTTCTGGGCTGAACAATGATAGCAGGCTGCGTTTTATTTTTAAGAATATCTGAATAACTGGGTTGTTCGACAGTAACTGGCAAATTAACTTTAGTAGTTTTCGCTAAATCTGACTGAATGTCTGACATTTTATCATTTACAACTGATAACGCATTCTCAATTTTATCCTCTAGTAGCTTACTAATATCTGCCTGATTGATTGATATGCAGTTTTCAATGCACTCGTTACATTTCCAGGAGAGACCATTTATACTGTTTAGTAGTTGAACTATATCGACCGCTTCAGTAATACATGTAGGATGGGCTTGCTTTTTGCATATCACACAAGAAACACTGGGTCTCCTTTTTATCACAGCAGAACAAAAAACGCACACAGAAAATAAGTTTTTGAAGTGAATGAGACACTTTTTTAAAAAATCACTTTATTGGTTACAATTCAAAAGACAGGACAAGACTACTATTAAATATACATTTACTCTATTTATAAGCATTCCTAATCTAGCAAAGCTGCTATGGCAGCATTTATTACATATAAGCGTCTTATTAATACCAGGAATATAACTCCTCCATCCCTCGATGAAAATCATCCCTGATTTTTCTTCATATGATAATTTCTTCCATGTTTTCAAGCTTCTTTGAGTGTTTCCCTGATATATACTTATTTCTAACAAGTTTACATAAAAAATACAGTATAATCATAAATAAAAATACATATAAAAATATAGTCCATATACTTGTAGCTATGGCTATTGGTTTATTTAATTTATCTAAATCGTTTTGTTGTTTCATTAGTTGGTCTTGAGCTTGTAAAATTTTATGTGTGTTAATTGTATTTAGGCTCAATGGACCTGGATTATAATTAATGTGGTGTGATTTTGACACCGTTAAGTTTAGGTAAGGTAACTCAAATTTGTAAGTGATTTTATTGTCACTATGAGTTTTTAAGACATGATTGGTAAGTTGTATTTCACAATCTTTATTTAAATTGAGTACATAAGTACCTTTTAATTGTAATTTATTTATTAATTTTTTGCAGGTTTGTGTTGCAACAATTTCATTAGGAATAACTAATATCCACTTATTAGATTTAATTTTTTGGATCTGATTTTCTTTAATTTCAATCGGAATAGGTAAACAATCGACAGTGTCTTTATCAAATGTTAGCAAGCTAATTTCACATGGTAGGTTATTATGCATTCGTATCGCATTCATATTGGTACACAGATATTCATTATCGGCGATACTTTTACACTTATCATCAGTTAAAACATAACTTTGATCATTTAATGCTACATATTTAGATTTTGGTAAAATAATCTGATAAGAGTTACTTGTTTCAATTGGTAATGGATATAATTCAAAATATTGATATATTTGTTGATTTACAAGAGGAATCTCTAAAATAAAGATTATAGTATAGTCAATAGAGTAACCTTTTATGTTAATTATGTTTTCGAATTTTAAAAGGTTTTTTGTATCTACTTCAAATGGAAAATTAACGTTTATTAAATGAATTGCAATATCTTTAATTCCTTGTATTAAATGAAATGGGTTAACTATAGAATTATGTAAGATGTTAAGTTTGGCAAATGTAATTGCTACTTCTATTTTATCTAACGCATTATAGATCGTTTGATATATAAAGGTTATTTGATTTAATATCATTTGGGTCAAGAAATATTGATAGCCATTAGTTTAATGAAGTATTATTTCTTTAACTATGCTTTCTATTTATAATATTCTTGATTCTAAAATATTTTGAAGTTTATGAAATTTTATTTTAATTTCATCAATTCATGAATAATAGGATTTATGTCAAATATTTGTATAAAAGTCCAGTAATCGTTACTTATTTGTGTTTGTCCAAGTTGTAAAGGAAGTAGTCCGGGATTCTTGGTTATTTTTATTAGTTCGGGTGACATTAAAGCTGTTCCTGTCGTACATCTGATATATGAGGTTTCTTTAGTTCTTTTAGATGTATTATTTCAACTTGGTTATTATTTGTGTTTTTTATTTTGGCTTTATTATTTTGTAATATTTCGGTAATAATAAATGGACCTAAAAATTTATTTTTACTTTTTGCTGACCGTTCAGGTACTTTTTTATAAATTGTTTGATTTACTTTAAATTCATATTGGTAAGGACCTTCTATATTACGTTGTTCAATTATTTTTTGTTTTTTCTTTTTTATCCTTAGCTTCTATTTCTTTATATAAAGCTTTCAACTTGTTTTGATGGGAAGTAATATAATCAGAATAAAATGTAGTAGTAACTAAGTCTAATGGATCTCTAGATTTTGTATGTCCAAATGTTAATTCAAAGGGTGTAAAATTTGTACTTGTATGTATACTGTTATTATAAGCTATTATTGCGTACGGCATTAAGTTTGTTACGGGTGTAGAAGGTTCTTTATTTTTAAGGATTCGAAGATGTTCAATTAATGTGGAATGAAACCGTTCTACAGGGGAATTTGATTCATGATGACGTGGTGTCGTAAAATGTACTTGAATTTTTTGGGCTTTAAATAGTTCCGTTAGGCAATGGTTTTTAAATTCGGCTCCATTGTCAGAAATGATTAGTTCCGGTACTCCATAATAAGAGAAGTAATTTATTAATTTATCTTGTATTGAAATTGCATTTTTAGTGCAAGGGAAGGCTTGGCCTAATTTGGAGAATTTGTCAATAATTGTTAGAAAGCTTTGGTATTCAAATACAAATATGTCGATATGTAAAATCTGAAATGGTTTCGATGGTGTTTCTGTTAGTACCAGAGGTATATAAGGGGTGTCTCTAGAATATTTAGCTTTTTGACAAATATTACAATTGTTTATATAATTTACTACGTCTTGTTTCATATTTTTCCAATAATAATTACTTTTTAATTTTGTTAACGTCTCTGTTATTCCACGGTGGTTGGTTTTACTTTCGTGTTGGTGTTTTATCATTAAGAGCTGGTCTTCTTTATTTATAACCGTGTTAACTAATCGAGTACATTGTATTATTTTCAAAGTATAAAAGTTTTGCATATAGGCGTGGATGAAAATAGGAATAATTTCTTGATTTTTAAAGTAAACGTGAATAGTTTTAGTTGGATTAATATGGTCTCGCAAAAGCTCTATTACGTATCCTTGGTTATAAGTTGGAATTTTTATGTGTTTAACGATATTTCCGTCAATTGTTTGTTGAACGATATCCAATTTTGGATGAATGTTTTTATCTATAATTAGTTGAAAAGGTTTATTATTTATAATGTCGTCTATAATTGGTATGCCTGAATTTTCGGCTTCTGCTGACGTATGGATGGTATCGATAGGATCATCTGGATTATCAGGGTTATTACTACCGTTTTTATTTTGATCGTTGTTATTTAGGTTTATATCTTGAATAATATTTATTCTTTGGTTGTCATTTATGTTAGATGTTAGATCTGGGTGGTTTATAGGATTTTCTGCTAGGTCGCGTAAATAATTTGTTATGTCCTCATTAATTTCACCTGGTTGATTAAGGATTGATTCGGTCTCATTTGCGTTTAGTTGTATACGACTTAAGGCATCTGCATTAGAGTTTTGTTTTCCTTTTTTATAGACTATAGTATAGTCAAATTCTTCTAGTTTTAGTCTCCAGCGTATTAATTTTGAATTTGGGTCTTTCATGTTAAATAACCATACTAGCGGTCTATGGTCTGTATATATTGTGAATTTACGTGAAAATAAATAGGGCCTTAGCATTTTACATGCCCAAACTATTGCTAATAGTTCTTTTTCAACTGTTGAGTAGTTAATTTCATGTTTATTTAAAGTTCTAGATATGTACGAAATAGGTTTATCGTTTGGCGGGGTTCCTTGCGAGAGCACAGCACCAAGGGCGTAATTTGACGAATCTGTGGTTAACACAAATGGTTTTGAAAAGTCAGGATACTGAAGTATCGGTGCATTGATTAAAAGATTTTTTTAAATGATTAAATGACTCCAGGAATTCGGGTGTGTGTACAATTTTGGATTCCTTTTTTTAAACATCGAGTGAGAGGTTTTGATATTTTAGCAAAATCTTTTATAAATTTTCTATAATATCCGGCTAGTCCAAGGAAGGATTTAATTTCTTTACAAGTTTTTGGTATAGGGAAGTTTTTTACTGCGGAGATTTTATCAGGATTTGGTTTTATTCCGTCTGGTGTAATGACATGTCCTAAATAGTTTACATTGTGTTGCAAAAATTCTGATTTATCTAATTGTACTTTAAAGTTACTTTCGCGTAATCTTTGAAATATCTTTCTAAGTCGTTCTACGTGTTCTTGCAAACTTGTTGAAAAAATTATTATGTCGTCTAAGTATACTGCGCAAATTTCATTTTGTAATCCGCGAAGAATGTTATTCATAACACGTTGAAAAGTACTGGGTGCATTTTTTAGTCCGAATGGCATTCTTTGAAATTCGTAATGTCCGAAGTCTGTAGAGAATGCGGTTTTTGGTACGTCATCAGGTTTCATTTCGATTTGGTGGAAACCATTAGCTAAGTCTAATGTTGAAAAATAATTACATTTTCCGAGTTTATCAAGTATTTCGGTAATGTTCGGTAATGGGAATTTATCATCAACCGTTTTCTCATTAAGCTTTCGATAGTCCACGACCATTCGCCATTTTCTTTTTCCAGAGGCATCTAGTTTTTTTTGGGACTATCCAAATTGGCGAACTCCAAGGAGAATTTGAATGTTTAATAATGTTTTGTTTTAACATTTGATTAACTTGTTTATTTACTTCGTTTTTATGAATCGGTGGATATCTATAAGTTTTTGTATAAATTGGAGTTTCATTAGTTAAGTTTATTTCATGTTTAATTTGGTTTGTAAAGCTTAACGGAATTTTTTCAGTATAAAATATATCTTTATATTCATAACAAAGTTTCCTAATAGAGTCATATTCTTCTTGATTACAATGTTTTAGTCTTAAGTTCTTTAAATTAGCTTTCTGAAGATTTGCAGTATTTTGATCAATAATATTTTCTGTTTCTACGTTTTCTAAAAAGTTAATTTCATTTAAATCTATCTGTTCTACTTCAATAGGGTCAAATAGAGTATATTCAATTTCTTTTTCGGTTTTATTAATTATAGATGTGAAAGCAAAATTATTATATATGTTTACTAATGCTTGTGGTGTTTCTAATCCATTAAATTTTGTATAAGGTATAATTGCATTTCCTGAACTTTGGCATGTAGGTAAAGCTACAATTTGTTCTGTACGGGGTGGAATTCGTACGGTATAAGGCTGTTTTAAACTAACTCTTTTATTATTCGTTATTTTCTTATTTGCATCTGACATTATATCAAAATGAATAGGAATATTAACATTGGGTGTTTTAAGTTGTTTAGATTGTAGACTTATCTCTGCATTAAGTTTTTTTAAAAAAATCTAGACCAATAAGTCCGTCAAACTTTGGCGAAAAATCAAAAAGATAAAAAGGATGACAGTGATCGATTTTAAAGTCTGCTAATAATAAAATATTAATTATTTCGTTATGAAGAGATGTACCGTGAGCTGTTCTAACTTCAAAGTTTTTGTTTTCTATTATATCTGAAAAATAATGATACGCTAGTTTGGGGTTGATAAAACTTTTTGTACTACCAGTATCTATAAGAAATTTTGCGTCTAAAGTGGGTATATGAATATATGAGAGATCTTGATTATAATTATTTACATATACTATCTCGGTGGTTGTTCTAATTGGGTCAATGTAAAATTTTGTTCTTGGAAACAATTATTAAAGTCGGTTTGTAAATGTTCGCTTTGTTCTGTATCATTGTTATTATAACAACAATGGGGTACTGTTTCATCATCATAAGTTGATTGAGAATCATAAAGATATGGTTGTGTAGAATCAGGGGTTTGATAATTATTTTCTTCATTATTGAATGGACAATTATGTGCAGAATGCAAAGGTGCATTTTGTGTATTATAATTAGGTTGTTGATAATTATTATCTACATTACAATTGTTGACTGTTTCAAAGTTGTTATCGCTGCACGTGGAGTCTGGTTCATTATCTTCTTGTACATATTGATTATATAATTTCGTTGTAAATTGATTTGGTTTATTATTTGAAATTTGGGTATTTCCGGAAGTAACATCCATAGGTATGGGTTTTGGTAAAAATCGATTAACTCGTGTTTGAGGTTTAAATACATTAACTGGTTGTTGTTTAAATGTATTATTATGAGTATTGTTATAACTAAAAAAGATTTGGTTTTGGGATTGTTTGATTATTATTATACCTTTGATTTTGACCGTTATAATTATTATATGGTCTTTGAAATGAATTAAATGGTTTTTGTGTAGGAAAATTTGTTTGTTTATTCATGTATGGATTTGGTGGTCTATGATAATTTATAGGAGGTTTGGGAATGTTTGTCTGTCCGTTAGGATGTGTGTTCGATGTAGAATTTCTATTTCTAAACTGAATAAAATTTTCTTCCTCGACTACAAAGCTCATTGCATGCTCAAGTGATGTAGGATTTCGTAATCTAACCACTAATTGCATGTTATATGGTAAATTACTAATAAATGTTTTCAGAGTTAAGGCTTCGTAACTTTCAATTTTGATTAATACTGTTTCTCTATTATAATTTTCTTGATTTAATTTAACAAATAATAGGCTTCTAACGTTTTGCAATCTATTAGCATAATCAATTAAATTTTCATGTCTAACAGGCTTTAGTGATATTAAATCTTGTACTAAGCAATCGATATTTCTTTGATCCGAAAATGTTATTATTAGTGTATTTTTGACTAGTTCCCAACTGTCTAGTTCTTTTCTTGGACAAATTAAGTCTGCCGCTCTTCCTCGTAATTTTGAAAAGATTGTGTCTAACAAACAAATATTAATTGGAGAATTTATATTCGTTTTATCTTGAAATGCTTTGAGAAGGTTTTCACATGCTGTAATAAATCGTTGTAACAGTTTTGAATTACCATCGAACAATGGGATATTGTCCGCTTGATATCTTAGTAGGGCATAGTTTGTTTCTGGCATATTGCTTATTTCTGAACTTGAACTTGAATTATTTAATAAAAAGTTCGTTTGTGTTTACTGATAAATTTAGGTTTAAATTTGAGAAATTACTTAGAAGTTCCTCCAGTTTACAGAATATTTATAAAAATGACTGTTTTGTGATTTTATTTATTTCACAATAAAATAGAATAGTTTTGTACCTATTAAATTTTTATTTTAATTTAAAATGTTTTTCAAAATCAGTTTATTATCAATTTAATAAAAAAATGAAAAAAATATTAATTAAAAAATTAATAAGGTAAAATGTTATGGTCATAAACTGACTTTAAAATTAAAATGTTTGAAATTGTTTATTCTATTGACTAGAATTTTTTTTGTTGCTGAACAGTGAACAGTAACTAGCTTGAAATTGTGAATTTTAAGCAGTTTCAATTTTTATAAATTAAACTAACTTACATTAGGAAAATTGTCCAGAGACTGTTCATAGTTGTTTGCTTCTTAACCTAGTTTTTCTTTGGGAAATTCTTTGGAATTTTCTTCGGAATGTTCTTAAAATTAGTACCTCTAACCACTAGGCTTCATGGGAGTTCTTGCGTCTTTTTCTTGTTCCAACGGTGAAGAGATTCACAGGATAAATCTGTTCCGATCCACGATGGACAAATCTTCTTCGTTGACTTCTTGTAAGTTACTCAATTCACCTACTTGATGTTATAGATTACTCAATTCACCTATAATTTGTTCGTTTTGTGACAAAAGCTTGAAAACTACGTTATTTCAGGATTCAGGATAAATCTGATCCGACCACGATTGGCATCACTGAAACAACTTCACAAAATCCGTTCCGACTGCGCCAAATAAGTTTTTGAAGTGAATGAGACACTTTTTAAAAAATCACTTTATTGGTTACAATTCAAAAGACAGGACAAGACTACTATTAAATATACATTTACTCTATTTATAAGCATTCCTAATCTAGCAAAGCTGCTATGGCAGCATTTATTACATATAAGCGTCTTATTAATACCAGGAATATAACTCCACCCTTCCCCTGTTTTTTTTTGGGGGGATTTTTTGGGGACAAAAAAAAAAAAAAGTTTTCCCCCGGGATGGCCCAAATTTCTAAAAGTCCAATTTAAACACACGTGTACTAATAATTGCCTTTACACAAAAAGTCACCAGATAACTTATTAAAGCAACATAGAAACAGAAAAATTCACAGAGCCAATACACGCACTTGTTATTCACACAACATCCAACAAAATATAAGTATTAGTTATATACAATTTTTATAAACAATATTGGTTTTAGAAATAGACAAAAACATAAGAGTAAAAAAAGGTTAAAAAATGGAAAGTCCAATTTATCAATTACTTATATTGAATCGAACCTGAAAAAGTAATTGCTCCTACCTATATAATAAGACACATGAGGGTTATAAGGATTTTCCTCTGGGTATCATAGATATCTGTAAAGCTTTCTAATTTAAACAAATGATACCTTAGAACTAGTCTGACCACGATTTTAAAATTAACAAAAGGACAATCACTAGTGGCATGTAGCATTTTAAAAGATATGTGAACTAAGTATGTTAGGAAACTATTCATCTCCAGTTCATGGAGTTAATAAGTATTTAAGTTTTTAAATGTTTATACATTTAGAGTGTTGTCGTTACATTCTATACGAGATGTTGTACAAGTTTCAACATTGGCTGACTTATAATATTTAGAAATTCTGTACAAATTTTTACAGCTGTTAACCATATGATGTCAAAGATTTCGTATATAGTGAACTGTAGTTGAAAAGGCCAGATATTAAATTTTCTGATTCGCATAAATTTATTGAAAACTCAAGCTATGTACCAGCTTGGAAATTCTGGAAAATCTAGAATTGTAAAGGAATTTATTTTAGTCAGGGTAATCTTGAAAAGATATTTTTGACTTTACTGTGTGTCTTTCAAATATGGCAATCTCTAAAATAATAAAAAAATTTAGATGTGTTAACACATCTAAAAATTGTAAAATATTAATTTGTATTTTTATTTTCTAAGAGTATACATATATTAAGGCTAAGGTGTAAATTTCGCTAGTTTATAAACTAGATAAAATGGAAATTAACTACACTTTTGGTTATTTTAATAGAAAACGCGAACAAATTTAATTAGTTTGTAAAATTACCGGTTAGCTCATATACTAAGAAAGTTAGCCAGTTTAAAGAATATGCCTCGTTTACCTTGATGATATAATTATTTTCTTTACATCTTTACAATTAGAAAACATATTTCAACCGTTACGGGATTCGAATTTTAAAACTCAACTGGATAAGTCTGAATTTCTCCGCAAAGAAATCACTTATCTAGACCAAATCGTCACTACGTAGTTGCGAAGACTACAAAGAGATTAAAGGTTTCTTTGGGTTATTAAGTTACTATTGCCGGTTCATAAATAACTGCGAAAATTATCAAACCTTTACCAAGTATTGTCTGAATGTTATTAATGGCTTTCTTTAAATTTTAAATTTTTTAATTTTTGGATCTTACTATCACATGAACAATTCTTGGTTATCTAAAAAATACAGTTAATTACCAAGTATGATACTGGTAAAATAACCTTCTGCGCTTATGATGTTACGTCAAAAAATCGCTCATAAGGTGTTTTTTGATAATTAATATAAGAAATAAAAATAACATATTTCTCTAACTTTACGGAAACGGATTGGTTTCCTTTTGGAATAGATTTCTTTAAAAACTGTCTCGCTCGTATATAATACTACATATACTTTGAAAAAACTTGAGATCTATGAACCCGTTTCAGTTGTTCTTCAAACATATTTTAAGTAACCATCAACTAAAATAAATGGTGTACTAAAAAGCTAATTGATACGAAAATGGACAATATCGAAAACAAAAAATTATCACAAAGGTAAATCGATTCACCATGACATCGACGAAAAATATCAAAGAATTAAACATTATTGGCCAAATGTCACAAATTATGTTCAAACTCTTATCAGTAATTTGTCAGCAGAGTAAATATGAACGTAATCCCATACGCGTCGAAATTAATGCTTCCCCCACCGCGACAAAACCGTTTGAAATTATTTAATTAGACACGTTTATATTTCAGCAATTAAAATTTCATCAACTCGATAAGTAATGCAGCGCGTAAATACTTTAAGGCACTGGCTACAGGAGATTTCTTTCGATTTCCAATAAATTTCCTAAACTGACTTAGGGTGTTTAAAAAATAACCGATTCATATTCATTTGGAAATTTGTTTCTTCACTACACATTTTGGGTTATGATAGACACATGATATTGAGATAAAAAAAATTAATAACACATTTAAAACTACTGGATACAGAAAAACAACTCATACTAATATATTAAATTTTCAATCTAACCAGGCAATAATTAATGCTAAAAGAGGTGTCGTAAATGTTTGTATGACAGCGGACAGCAAAAAAGAAAAATTAAGGAATCGGCAATAATATTATTGTTTGTATTAAGAAAACTTATTTTCAATTAGATAATGATTTCTATCAGCAGAATTTCGGTATGGCTATGGGATCATCATTATCTCCAATGTTAAGTAAGATATTGTGACATTGTGATGGCTACTGAATAGGTGAATTGTGTCGCACTCCTGAAGTTATTATTATTTTGGCAGTTAAATCTAAAACATAAAACGTATAAATTGAACAGAATATTCCCATTAGTGCGCCATATTACATGGTAGCACAATATAGATGTTATTATTAGACATTGTGCTTTTTGTCAATTAATTGCAATTAATTGTTTGTTTACTGGAATATACTTCTTCCTCGTCGATAAAATGACGAGAACGTGAAATCAGATAGATTATGTGGTAAGTGAGGACCTTATTACTAGCATATGCAAAACAACAGTCAGAGATGATCAGTAAAACAGTAGATGAAAAGTTTAAGAAAATGGAGCAGTCTATAAGTTCTCTTGTAAATCAAGTGAAAAGTAATACAAAAAAAAATGTAGATTTGGAAGATATAGTGCACTAACGAACAATACGCTCGACTCGACGAATTTAAGAGCACATGGCCAGAAAATGAAAGAGAAACGCCTCAAATGATCGAAGAAGCTGTGTTGAACCTTCTTAAAAATTATCTCAAAATTGATGTCAGTGAAATAGACAGGATTTATAGAGTGGAAATATAAAGGGTGTTTCAATAAGAGCGCAATATTTAAAGGTTCATTAAGACATGGTTTTTTGAAATATTTATTGAGTTATAATGTAGATATTTGGGAGTTATGTAAGGGACAACACATCTGGTAAATGGCTGCCACGGCTTTGTTGGCACATGCGTACTGTTTTAGCGAATTTTTGAATAACGGTGTTACATATATGTGGCGATATTTCATTGATATAGCGTCTAATTTCGGCCTTCAATGCTTCGGTGGTAGCGGGCTTGTTGGCATAAACCTGTGACTTCAGATAACCACACAGCTAAAAGTCCAAAGGTGTTAAATCGCAAGAGCGTGGCGGACAATTGTGGTCACTAAACTGAGAGATGACACGACCAGGGTAAGACTCGTGCAAGACCGTCAATGATTCACGGGTGGTATGGCAAGCGGCACCGTCCTGCTGAAACCACATGTCATCGAGAGCAATATCTTCCAATTGAGGCGTAAAAAACTGGGTTCGAAGAAAAACAGCCCGATGATTCCTCCAGTCCACAATGTACATCAAACAGTGACAAGTTTTGGATGCATTGCTTTCTCATGAATCGTTCATGGATTTTCTGAGCCCCAAACGCGGCAGTTTTGCCTATTAACGAAGCCATTGAGGTGGAAATGGGCCTCATCACTGAAAATTATTTTGTCCACAAAATTCACTTCTTGTTGTTCAAGGATCCAATTAGTGAACACCCTTTATATATATATATATATATATATATATATATATATATATATATATATATGTGTATATATATATATATAGGTATAGACGGTAAGTTGTGAAGCCCGATATATCTATAGGCCGCTCATAAGCCCTCCCTTTCCCAAGTGTATATAATAAAAAATTTATTAAATGTTGAGAACATTGCGCATGTTCTTTCAGGGGACGCCCAGAGGGGTAAGATATTTATCATTTTCTATGAATTATATAAACTTGGCATATTTTGAATCCCTGATATATGAACGGGTAGTTTTAAAGCCCAGTGTATATAAAAATATATCTAACGTGCGTTCTCTAGCCCGACGACGTTGCCAGTAGTATTGGGCCTTAATAAGTTACATTTTTATACTATATATTATTTAATACATGTATTCTCTTCAGTACCAAATAAATTTCGTTTCGGTAGTGTCAATACTATAAAAATGAATCGCGGTAAATGACTCGTGTCTTTAGAGCTCACCATACACATAAAGCTCTATGGGCCTTATATTAATATGGAACTACAACTGTTAAATTCGAAAAATGATCATTATATTTTCTGCAAAATTATTTGTAGTAATAATTTCAAGTATTGTTGTAAAGAAATGTTGTTCCCCTGTGACGTACAGCAGTTGGTAATGCTTTTATTATTAATATTTATTAAATACCTTTGTCCCAGCTCCAGGGTCGTGGAAACGTCGGTTTTCTTTTAAAGTTATATTTAAGTAACAGGTGAATAAGAAGTTATAATTAAGTAAGCTAGTTATGGGCGCCAGGCGCCAGCCGATCAGATCGACAGAAAAGGGATTACAAAATAGACAAATTAAATTAAGATCAATTATTAATGACTTTAATAATATATCTCGTAATATATAAACATCAAAATTACAATTAACTTCGGAAAAAAGTATCAACATATAAGTTCAATAAGGACCAAAGATATCACATAAATGAGGAAAAGTAATATAGTTTACTTAAACTAATAATATAACAATAAATATAGTTTAAAAAAAACTAAAAAACACGCTTTTAAAGCACATCAAACTAAAAAGTGAAAAATAATTATTAATATAAACTGAAAACAATAATGAACGAAAAATACTAGTATTATTGTGAAAAAAGCGTGGGTTGCTCGATATACGAAAAATATGGCACAAAGCGCCCCACGCTTTTTTTCACAATAATACTAGTATTTTTCGTTCATTATTGTTTTCAGTTTATATTAATAATTATTTTTCACTTTTTTAGTTTGATGTGCTTTAAAAGCGTGTTTTTTAGGTTTTTTAAACTATATTTATTTTTCACTTTTTTAGTTTGATGTGCTATGAAAGCGTGTTTTTTAGTTTTTTTAAACTATATTTATATTAACGTAGATAGGTTGATCCCATATGAGTAATTGTTCATGATAAAGGAAACAGAAAAATTCTCATAAAATTCCTTTATTAATGTGACCGGTTTCGTGAACAAATTAATTACTTCACATCATCAGACACAGGAATTTTTATAAATACCCTGGTTTTATATTTATAAAAATTCCTGTGTCTGATGATGTGAAGTAATTAATTTGTTCACGAAACCGGTCACATTAATAAAGGAATTTTATGAGAATTTTTCTGTTTCCTTTATCATATATTTATATTGCTTATTGATGCTGATATTATAATAATATTACAATCCAACAGATACTTCTGAAAAAAAAAATATTTTTTTTGGGATTTGAACTAACGCCCGAGAGTCCGTCGTTTCGCGTGGACTAAGACTTGCGCCTTAGCCCGCTCGGCCAACGAACGAACTAAGAATCACGGTATGTACTAACAGTAATAAGCTACTGGCTCTCACGCAGAGGATACGTGAGGAAATTAATTATTTATCCTGATCAGGATAATGATATAAACTTATCAAATTATTGTATTGTTACCGGTTCTTCGTAAGTGTACAAAGTTTCAATTAAATCTGTCCGTTTAAAGTGGGTCAAAATCGAGTCCAAAGAGTCGGTTACAAACAAACATACAGGTGAAGCTAATAAAAGCGTGTTAAAAAGAAGTAACTAACACACGAAAAACACATATCAACGAAAAAACAATGCCAAAATCTCGTCGCCCTCCTTGGATAAGTGGATAAATTTATTAGTTTTATATATATTACTGACCAGGAATACATCAATTAATGAAACTTGAGTCCGTTAAATTCTAATAAATTTCTGCTATTTATGCCATAAGTTAAATAAACAAAAGCAAGCATTTATATAAACATTATAGGTATCCCGTAATTCCCGTTAAACAGCTGTTTATTGGTTGACAAAAAAATTAATTACAGTATGCAGACGGGACAAAATATTATATAACATCAGAAAAACCTACAACTATAATTGTATATCCAAAAAAGAATTATAAAACCTTTAATACTGGGGCTTCCTTTTACTATGGAAAATCCTCACTTTAGGCAAAATGTGGTCGCCGTATATTTTACTACGGGTTATCCTTTGATTAGAGAAAACTTAACTTTGTTTCTATTCCCCGGATTACCATAATGTGAAAACATATGTAATTTTGTAAAAGTACAGTAAAAATACGAAAAGTATCCCCAAAACTCGAAAATGTTAATTAAAAAAAATGTCTGAAATAAAATTAATATTTATTTTAAAATCAGAAAGGATGAAAATATATTTAACCGTCACAATTCACAAACTAAATTTCATAGATTAAATAGAATTTTTTCCAGAACACTTCATTGGTCTATATATATATATATATATATATATATATATATATATATATATATATATATATATATATATATATATATATATATATATATATATATATATATATATATATATATATATATATATATATATATATATATATATATATATATATATATATATATATATATATATATATATATATATATATATATATATATATATATATATATATATATATATATATATATATATATATATATATATATATAGTAAAAAGTAGATGAAATTAACGGGTAACGCCCGCAAAAAAGAAAAAAAATTGCACGGTGGATAATGCAAAAATTGCAAATGGCAGAAAGATGCAAACCGTGGACACGTGTTTCTGACTAATTGGTCTTCATCAGCACGGTGTAGCTGAGTTAAAATGATGGATAAAACTCAGAAAAGACACAAAAGGAAAACCACTGACAGGGAGCCAGTCGCACCTTTGTGGCTTCCACTTGGATGACTCCGGTATGGGAGCATCGTCCAAGCATCGCACACGCGGGCAACTATAGCAACCTGCGTGGGATTCCGGACCCAGGAAAATGAATAAGTACAGAGCAAGAGTTTAAACGCGGGTTTATTTACATTACAGTAAAAAATAAATGAAATTAACGGGTACATATCATCATGTACTTGTGTTGTTTATATAATTTTAGCGACCCTTGGAGCAGTGAGAATTAGATAAATTGTCACTCATTTTATTTCTCTTTTTCTCATTTATTTACTTATCTACACACACACACACGCACGCACGCACGCACGCACGCACACGCACGCACGCACGCACGCTCGCACGTGTAGGTTAAAAATGCGCATCTTAACCCGTTTTTTTCCCAGTGTTCCAATATTGGAATAGTTATGTATCTTCCCAGTGTTCCAATATTGAAACAACATGGGATATTCCCCCTCCAGTCGATTAACGCTCGAGGTCGTGTAAGCATCCCGCTGCAATTGGTTCAGTAACGTTTCACCAAGCAAAAGAGGAGGTTTCGTTAGTTATATTTTGACATTTCTGCGACTGGCGCGTTAGATTCTATAGTTTCTGATCACCCACAAAAATGGCGTCTAAAAAGTAAGTATAATTATTATACTTTTCACTTTAAAATTTTTCTGTTCAGACAAATCAATGATAATGCATGTACTTTACTGGTGTTTCATACTTTTTTTAAATATGAATTAAAAGTTGCTAAATTATACGGTATTTTTTATATGTTCCTAAATTGGAACACTGGGAGTAAACGAGTACACTATTTTTTTTATTTTTTAGGGGTTTCCCAAAGAATTAATTGATTTAGTTGAGAATGAGGAATTTTGGGAAGCTGATGTATATATTATACCTCCAAATGATGGAATGGAATCAGAAGAAGATTCTGATGATGAATCAGAATCTCCTTCAGCAAATGTAAATCACCTTAGTGGACGCCAAATGCAATCAGAAGCTTGCGCTAAAATAAAAAAAATTGGACGGGGTAGTTTACGTTGAGGATAATGGTCAGGAATAAAATGATGAAACATTCTTTGAAGCTAACCTACAACCAGGAACTTCAGCTAATGCTGTTGAAGAATCTCAGGAACTCTTTGACGGTAATGCAAGCGATGACAGCGAAAATATACCTTTGGCTCGGTTGATAACCCAAACTAACAAACAAAGAGTAGAAGCAAATTTTGAACAAAACTGGAACAAAACTGACCTTCTTTTCCTACATTTATTTTACCTAACGCAACAGATAATGAAATCACATTTCCAGATGCTTTTGCGTGCTTTGAATCATTTTTTAATACAGATATATGCAATTTTTTAGTGGAAATGTTTGGATTGTACGCCAGACAAAATGGCGATCATAACTTTAGAACAGATGCGGGAGAATTAAAATGTTTTATAGCGATTTTATATTTATCTGGATATTTACAAGCTCCAAGGTGGCGTATGCTTTGGGAAGTTGACACTGATACATATTATCCATTAGTAGCAAATTCAATGCGGAGAAATAAGTTCGAAACGTTGAAAATATATGTACATTGCTCTGATAATAATAATTTAGAAGAAAATAATAAATTTTCAAAATTACAACCCCTCTTCAATACGCTAAATGAACGTTTTTTTGTCTCATACTCCTCTTAGCAAAAAATTGTGCATTGATGAGTGTATGGTGCCATACTTCGGTAAACATGGGGCAAAGCAATATATAAAAGGAAAGCCCATTAGGTATGGTAACAAAATATGGTCTTTATGTGAAAAATCTGGATACCTAATACAGTCCGATCCATATCAAGGCAAACAAGCAAACAGGCGACACATAGAATTAGGATTAGGAGGATCTGTGGTAATGAAACTTTTAGAAAAACTGCCAAAAGAGGTACCATTCAAAATTTACGCCGATCGATATTTTTCTCCTTTAAAATTAGTAAATTTACTTCAAAAGAATGGGGTAGGATATTCAGATACAATCAATGCAAACAGATTGGAAAATTGTCCTTTGCGCAATAAATTAGACATAAAAAAATGTCCAAGAGGAAGCTTTGATTATTCTACAGACACCAATTCTCAATTAACAGTTTCATTATGGAACGATAATCGCCCTGTTCTAACTGTAAGTAGTTGCGATCCGGTAAATCCAGCTTCCCAATAGGTGGATATCAGATGAAAAAAAGAATAGTTCGGTTCCTCAGCCATTTGTAATCGGTCAATATAATAAATATATGGGCGAAGTGGACCGGATGGATCAAAACATTCATAACTATAGAATTAGTGTCCGTTCAAAAAAATGGTGGTGGAGTCTTTTTTCATTTTGTTTAGATTCGTGCATGCAAGCAGTATTATAGGCTTCAACCAAATTGCGGAAAAATAGATTTTTTACAATTTCGAAGAGAAGTGGTGCAAGTGTATCTAAACCAATACGGAAGACCAATTTCAACTTGGGGTTGTCCTAAATCGTCCAAACAATTACAAGAATGGACTCATAATCAAATTAGATAAGATGGTATCTATCACTGGATTGTTCCAGCCAAAAAACAAAATAGGTGTGTTCTGTGTCGTAAGCACTCGACCAAAATGTGTGAAAAATGTGATATTAATTTACATGATGCTTATTTTAAAACTTTTCATGTGCCCAACTAATATTATAATCTCTTGTTTATATAACTTCATTACATTTTTCCTACTTTGTTTTTAATAAAATTAAAACCGCAAATATTTTAAAATTTATTTTAAATGATCCCATCCGTATGACAAGTCAATTAATGGACACCCTGGATGGTCTAAGTCTCAAACAAATTATTAATCAAGCAACAAGAATCACTCATAGGAGTGCCTCCTTTATTGATTATATTTTAACATCTTCTAAAGACATCGTGTCAGATATAAATGCCTGTTCAAGAGGTAAGTAATCATGATCTTATTTGCTGCAATTTAAATATATGTGTAGAGAAGTCTGAACCAATATATAAAACTACTAGGAATTTTAAACATTTTAATTGCGATCAATTTTATTCAGATCTTAGATCGATTCCTTGGAACAACATTTTTGATATTAATAATGTGGATGAAAAGGTAGACTTTTTAACCAATAATATATTGATCTTACTGGACTTACACGTACCTGTTGTTACCTACAGAGTTACCAAACCATACGCTCATGGCTTACTGCTACGATTAAAGCTATGATGGCTGACAGAGACAAAATCAAGAAAAACACAAAAGAACCAAAGATCTTGCTGATTGGAATTTTTACATACAAATGCGAAATATGGTTACTGCAGCAATAAGAAGTAAATAAAAGTCATTTTATAATAATCAGTTCAATCAGAAAGATATTTAGTCATGTTTCAAATTATTAGGTGTTAACAAAAACGATGAGAAGGGTCATCTGCAAGATAACTTGTTTGAGGTAAATAATATAAATAACCATTTTGTTAATTTAGTTCCTCAGCTCTCGCCTTATCAGTATAAACTTTTATAAAAATAAGTTTAAAAGTACAGTTAATTCATTCTTAACCTTTAAACCTGTAAGCGAGATTGATGTGTTACGAATAATAAACAGTATTGAAAGTAAAAGAACTGGTCTTGATGGTATCAGTATCTTGACAATACATTTATACATTCCTTTACTTTTGCCATACATCATTCATATAATTAATTTTTGTTCAATTAACTCTGTATTTTCCATCAACTGGAAAAAAGCTATACCTTTGCCGGACATTTCTAATCCAACAAATTTAAATAACATTAGGTCAATTAGTATACTCCCGACTATGTTTAAAATATTAGAAAAAGTAATTGAAGAACAATTGCGAAAAACCATAAATTTAACTCTATTCTCCCGCAATGCAGTTTGGATTTAAATCAGGGCACGGTTGCACTACAGTTCTCTTAAATATTACAAACCACATATTTACAGCAATTGATAATGGAAAAATAACATTACTAATTTTACTAGATTATTCGAAGGCATTTGATACTTTGAATCACAAAATTTTTTTCTCAATATTTAATTTTATTGGCTTAACTCTGAAAGCATCAAATATGTTATTACATTATCTAACGGATATATGTCAGGCTGTAATATACGATAATGCTATTTCAAATTTTTTAACTGTCAGTACTGGTGTGCCTCAATGCTCAGTTTTGGGGCCTGTATTCTTCACTGTGTACACATGTAACATCCCGTCTATCTTTTTGTCCTGCTCTCAGTACTATTATGCCGATGACACACAAATATATCTTAATTTTAATTTGCAGGACTCTTTCAAGCGGTTGCCGCCATTAACTATGTTTTACTTAAATTAGCAATTTACTCAGAAATACATTGTTTGAAACTTAATAGTGCCAAAATAATGGCAATAGCCTTTTGTAGAAAAGCATATACAATTTTTTTTAGATAATTTTGGCAATTCATTGCATATAAATAACAATTTAGTAAAGTACAACGAATGGTTTACATGTCATATCAATAAAAGCCTTCAAAAAACCTACACAAATTTAAAACTAGTATATCAAGACAGGCACGTTCTAAATACCCGGTTAAAATCGTTGCCTTGTGATTCTTTATTTCTGTCGCAACTAAATTATTATGATATACTGTATCGTCCTTGTTTGTCCAATATTGACATTAGGAGAATCCAAAAACTTTCAAATGACTGTCTGAGATTAATTTATGGCATAAGAAAATTTGAAAGTATTAGTCACACACTAAAACTTAACAAATGGCAAAGTATGTACAGTCGAAGTAATCCGCATGAAATGTGTTTATTCAATGGGTTAATACGCAATAAATCTCCACCGTACTTGTGTAATAAAAATCCATTTTAGAACTGATATTCACAATATCAACATTCGCTTTAAAAACACTCTTACGCCTCCTGTACAGCAAACGGCCATATCTGAGAGATCTTTTTCATACAACATAGTTAAATGTATTAAAGGTTTACCAGATAAATTCAAATTCACGTCCAAAATAGCGCTGAAAAAGTTTTTATTTAATGTTCTGATGTTGACTCAGTGATTAATTATAGTCAATACATTCTATGTGTATCTACGTGTGTATATGTTAAATTGTGTTTATATTGTTTTTTACTATTTTTAATATTGGTTACCTCTGCATTTAGTATTATACTGAATTTCCTTATTTGTCAACTTTAGCCTTACAGACTTGTTATTTCAAGGTTTCTTTTATTTATTATAATTGTTATTATTATTATTTTTGTTTGCGTTAGTTGGAGAACCGATATTGAGTACTTTGCTTAATCTCTGAATATCGCCCGTTACATTATATTATGTGTAAACACTTTAAATATGATAAATTAATAAAGATTTTTATTATTTCTTTCCTTCGGAATGTCCGATGCCAGACAGTCCTCCCGTGGACTCCAACGCCTCACGGGAGTCGTGCCGGCGCATTAACTATAGCCGCGCCCCACATCCTGCAGAATTAGTGACTATAGATACCAGAATCGTGTGCTCTAAGCAGACGGAGAGAACCCAGAATGACCGCCTTCTGCATTTGGCCTGCCAGCCACTCGGCTGATTTTTTGCAGGCCGGTATCATCTTTAGTTCCGAGAGCAGCGTAGGCTTTATCCCTCCGAGTACACCGATTATTAGGACGATAATTTTGACCGAACAGCCTGGGTACAGCACTTGGAGCTCGTACCGGAGATCGCGATATCTGGTCCATTTCTCCTCCTCCTTCAAGGTGATGTTTTTCACCGCAGGTGCCGAGAACTAGATGACATACATCACCTTGAGTTGATAGTCGAGAAGGACTATGTCAGGCTGGTTTGCTTGTATTAGCCTGACCGTCGGGGACGAGTAGTTCCAGTAAATCTGACAATTCTCGTTCTCGACGACGGACTCAATATCTCCGGGGACGTAAGGCAGTACCGGTGTCCGTACGAGTGCCTTAGATGGTAGTATAACACTCGTAACGCCGCGTTAAGTCGGTGGATGTAGGCCGAAATCGCGTATACGGGGCATGCAGATAATATGTGCATGAGCGATTCCGGCGCCTGATGGCAGATCCTGCAGGTGATGTCAGGAACCTCTCTCTACACGCCACACGCAGCTGCGTCTACCGCAGCTGCGTGTGTGTTGATAACAACATCTTGGCAGGTCATAATGAATCCCTTGGTTTCCGACTTAAGCCCGGCTGACCTTAGAAAGGCGAATGTCAGCTTGGTCGATAAGCACAGTGTTTCTATGTTGTTATAGAAGACACCATGTTGGGGTTTATCAACGTGCTGCCGAAACAGATTATCCTGTTCGGCAGCTCTAATTCGAGCTTTTCGGCGATTTGGCTGAAGTTAGTAACTACATCAGCACCACGCCGGCCACCTCGCCAGATGTCGAATGCGAGACCGAGTTCATCTGCTGCTCTTTTTGCTGCCTTGAATTGAATTATCATTCTCCCACTCCTACAGTTTCGTGATGTTTTACAAACCACAAGTGGAGATTTGAGCTCTTGAGGATGTTACATTCCATACTCTGTACTACTTTGCCATGCGTACACTACAGGCTCAAGAGCGTTTAAGACCTATTTTTACCTGCCGTCAGCTTTAAAGCCAGTGCATCTCACCTACCAGTGGAAAACAGGAGAGTGGATAGTCAGAGGCCTTTGAGACACCCAGCCAATCTCCAACAACGTAGTAAGCTTAATTAAAAAAACTAGATTAATTAATTTCCTCCGTTCATCTATTAAATTTTTTCCCATGAAACAATAAAAACAGAAACAGTCCGCTTTATCTCTATATCGAATTCTATAACTTTAGATACAACAGTTGTGAACCCCATTTATTACCACCAACTGATCTACAGTTCTTAGAACAATCTTTCGTTGGCCGTTTTCGCAGGTAAATAAATCTCCACGGGCCCTAGAAGTCTTAAGATAGGCACTAAGAAATTTCTCCACGCGCGAGGCTGGGTTATTTTTTGATACTCAAGATACGAAGACGGCGTTCACCACATATAAAATATTTCTACAACATCCACCGCATAAAACCAGAAGCACTTCTTCGACAGCTTTTATCATTCGTGGATTTTGGCTTGAGGAGTCTTCCATCATCAGGTTTTATTGTAAAACTCTACATTGTTTTTTATTTATTAAACTTAGAAAACCACAAGCAGGCTACAAATAAAAAATTAAACATTATTGCAAAAGAACATCATCGACTGAGATCTCCGAGGACAGGTAGTGACTTGCATACTTCGACACTTAGAATTATTATTAAAATTATTTTTTCGCGAGGCTAGGCTTTTGAGAAAATTCACGAACCTCATTTTATATAAAAATTTTATTTGTTTTAAATCAAAGCCTCACAATTTGGTTAGTTCTAAGTTTTCCGGGTGTTTACTAGGCTGCCATAAAAGTTTCAGAATTTATTGAAACTTTTTTGAGTTTTAAGAATCGACATCCAAAATTTTCCCAAAAAAAAAATTTCATCAAAACATTTTTTTTATCCACCATGACAGAAAAATTCATTTTTAAAATTTTAATAACTTTCGACTTGGTCGTTTGAAAATAAATTTTCAAATTTATTTTCATTTTTATAAAATCACATTAAGCATAAAAAAGATATACTGCTGAAACAATTTTTTGTTCTAAATCCAACTTAAAAAATTTTTAACAATTTTTTTTTGTTTTACAAATCGATCATTATTAAGAAAAGTTGTGAAGTCTTGCGCGACCTTTTGGGCAGACTAGTAGTATCCGAGTTGTAGGTCAACTTGCTGTCCAGTCTACTGAATTTCAACAATTTTTTTAAAGAATTTTTTGAAGGTGTTTTGTGATTGTGGATTTTACGTTCATCTAAAAGACAATTTTCTTTTTGGTCTTAACGTCAAAAAATTGACACTTTCACAAATCACCTGATCTCACGAGGATATTACAATTTTGTAAGAACCCTCTGTCAAAATATTTTGGGCCTTAGGACTTTGAAAAAATAACTTTATACTTCAAAAGGCACTTAAGGGACGCAAAAATCCATTTTTGCAGAGATCCCCTGTACAATTTTATTTTTACGTAAAAGCTTATTGAAAAAAATATTTGCAGTATTTCATAAAGTCATTTTCAGGTTAGAAAAAAAGCCAAATTGCCAGGGATCCCCTGTGCAAATTTTTTTTTACCCTAAATAATAAGTAGAAAGCATACGCCGCTTGATTAAATCCTCTAGCTACAAAATACAATGTAGAAACAAGTCTCTCAAGCCAGGACCGCCGAAGAGGAGTTGCTGTAGTCTTGCTCAGCTCTGCCAGCATAGCCAAAAGCACACAGAAATATTCAACGAGGATAAGAACAGGCTACCTTACCTCTTCGTATAATAAAAATCGACCTTGAGAAAATTACATTCCTACGATCAAATACCAAGGCAATAAAATTAAAATTATTTTTTGTGGTAATAAGTCACGTGGCGCCCAACCAAAAATAAAAGTATAATAACCCAACTAGGGAGAAATAAAAACAAAACACAAACTAAATCCTTGTATTTGTGATATGGCGCCCAGCGTGGGGCTCTAAAAGTGGAAAGACTCCTGTGCAAGGAAACGGTTGACAAAAAAGAGTCCTCACCCAGAAAAGACTAGTTAAAAGAGTAAAAGAATAAATGTTAAATTTAAAAAAACAAAAAATTAAAACAAACAAGGAAGGATTAAAATAAATCAATTATGAACATAGGTAAGACGACCACCGCCAGTAAAGGAGTCGAAGTCTCGGACGAGAACACGATGCACTTATTGGGGATGGAAGAATCGCAGAATCAAGCGGCATCAATAAGCGGAACAACAACCTTAGTTGACACGGATAACCAATGATCTGCAGAACAGGACTTGACGGCTATCATGGAACATACGGTGTCGGAAGCGACCGCTCCAAGAAAAGAACAGCTCATAATCCAGGACGCTTCGTACGAAAGCCCTAACCCGACGCCAAGATGTATGTTACCAGGAAGCGCTGCCTATTCAGAAGGTCCGTTCTCATGCAGCGAGAAGACATGATGACAAATATAATATTGGACTAACTTAGGCCCAAAATTAAAAGCCGTCTTCAGAATTTATTGAAATTTTTTGAGTTTTAAGAATCGACAGCCAAAATTTTTACAAAAAATAAATTTCATCAAAACATTTCTTTTATCCACCAGGACATAGAAAAATTAATTTTTAAATTCTTTAAAATTTTTAATAACTTTCGACTTTCTACTTTTGACGTCGTTGGAAAATAAATTTTCAAATTTATTTTCATTTTTATAAAATCACATTAAGCATAAAAAGATACACTGCTCAAACAATTTTTTTTTCGAATCCGACTTAAAAAAATTTTTTTTTTTTTGGTGTAACAAATCGATCATTATTAAGAAAAGTTGTGAAGTCTTGCGCGACCTTTTGGGCAGGCTAGTAGTATCTGAGTTGTAGATCAAGTTGCTGTCCAGTCTGCTTAATTTCAATAATTTTTTTCAAGAAATTTTTGAGTGTTTTGTGATTGTGAATTTTACGTTCATCTAAAGGACCCCCTGTCCAATTTTCTTTTTGGTCTTAACGACTTGGTCAAAAAAATTTACACATTCACAAATCACCTGATCTCACGAGTAAATTTCATATTTATAAAGAACCCTCTGTTCAATATTATTTTGGGCCTTCAGCGACTGAAAAAATAACTTTCATAATTCAAAAAGCACTTACAGGGAAGCAAAAAGCCATTTTTGCAGTGACCCCCTGTTCAATTTTATTTTTACATAAAAGCTGACTGAAAAAATATTTCCAGTATTTCATTTTCAGGCTAGAAAAAAGCCAAATTGCCAGGGACCCCCTGTGCAATTTTTTTTAACCCCAGATAATAAATAGAAAGTATACGCCGCTTGATTAAATCCTTCAGTTGCAAAATCCCGGGTAGAAACGGGTCTCTCAAGCCAGGACCGCCGAAGAGGAGCTGCCAAATTCCACGAGGCTAAGAACAGGCTACCTTACCTCTCCGTATAATAAAATCGACCTTGAGAAAATTCCATTCTCACGATCAAATACCAAGGCAACAAAACTAAGATTATTTGTAGTAGCAAGTCACGTGGCGCCCAACTTGATTAGAAAAATAATAACCCAGCTAGAGAAAAATCAGGTCTTTATAAAATACAAATAAGAGAAAACTACCTTGTTGTATTTGTGACAGAAACTCGGCGATCTCATCCCGTCTTCTTGCGATTTGTATATCAGTCTATACGCAGAAGCTATGCAATCTTAGGCGAGGGTTGTGTAGGTGATATAACATCCTTTGGAAGGGATATAAACCAGTTGGTTCCTTGTCTATTAAATGTTAGGCAAGTAAAAAATCCCTACTCTTCGAGAGAGAAGAAGTTCGGCAAAATTCCGAGGTTGGGGGTATCTTGTCTCCTGGCATTGGCGACTGGACATGGTTGCGGAAACAGGCGGACGTTAGATAAATGAAAATAAAAATGTAACGATTATGGTCTTTGCCTGATAATAACTGAATTAAGGGGCCTAGTCCGGAAAAAAGCCTCGGATAGCTGTGTCACTCTCTAGAAAGTTTTTATACATGCGCAGCTGAATAATTTTGCTCTTGACTATACCTTCACTGGACGTTTTATTCACCGACTTCATTGAGGTGCGATTCCCGATAGCGGTAATAGTTCCTTGCTCCATTTGTAGTGATAATGATACTTAAATTAGGGAAGTGGTACCCGTGTGAGTCCATAATCTACGATTACTGGTTTAAATAATAGGTCCTTTATCTCACAAACTCTTTATTAATGCTACCGGTTTCGTGATATTTATACTAAAGTATTACCACATCTTCAGGCAACAAGACTAAAAATTGTTAGAAAACATTAGAAGAAAATAAATTGTAGAAAAAATGACGAATATAAGGTTAAAATTGTAAATATAAAACTTACGTTAAAATACAAATATACAAAGATTTGTCCACATTTAAAAGCAATATACAGCCAAATAACAAAATACATCACTTTGAAAAAAATTAATTTTAGACTGTAAAGTTAAAAAGTTAAAACAAATTAAACTGTCTATAATATATTAACATCTGTTCATAGACTAGTGACAGGTGAATGTGGGGACCTCTATCTTAAAATACATATAAAGTGGTCTTTCAGTTATATGTCACCATGTGAGGTTTCTTACTACTATATTTAATAAGAATTAATTGAAAGTAAATCTAAAATTCAAAAAATAGCTCAACAAAACCGCAACAACCAACACTCAAACCCCAAAAAAATCCTTCTTTTTGTAAAAATAAGTTCCGGATTCCGGGCGTTGCCTACCGCGGTCCCGGTGAGCTAGTTTTTTTGGAAAAACAATTGTCGATGACACAAGACAAAACTAAAAACTATGTGGAGTTACCAAGCAAACATCAAAACAACACTGAAAAAGTCGAAGTGGAATCAGATGTTACCTGTGAATTGAGTGATGTAACTGTGTTTGACTTGATATATCGAAGGATTTCTAAAGACTCTAAGTTATTAAGCAATCCGCCTCTATTAGCCAAGTGTAGTACCTCAAAACCAGTCTCTTGATTAAATGTGTGGCTCTCATTGAGTAAGCGTTCGGCAAACTGTGAAAAACCCGTTTGCAGCCTGAAGCATCTAAGATGTTCTTTTAATCTTGTTTTGAAATTTCTGTATGTTCTACCAACGTAAATACTATTACAGTCGTTACAGTTAAGCTTATATACTCCACATTTGTCCAGTAATGGAATTTCATCTTTATTGTGTACAAAATATTTATTGGGAGAATTAGATATTTTAAAAGCAATATTGCAGTGGTTGTTAAATATATTAGCTATTCTGTAAGAAACTGGTCCTATGTATGTAAGTGGAAAATATTTTTTTTTGTTATTTACTGCGGTATTATAAAGAGGGTCGTTAATATAGGTTAAATTAGATGTAATTCTGTTTCGTTTTTTTTGTTAATATTCTATCAATTAGGTTATGTGGAAAATTATGAATAAAGGCTATTTGTTTAATAATCATTAATTCTCTGTTAAAGGACTCTGTACTTAGAGGAATTTTTAGAATTCTGTCTATGTAACAGTGAAAAGCTGCTACTTTATGTTGGTATGGGTGGTTAGATAAATTATCAATAACTACTCCAGTGTCAGTTGGTTTTCTAAAAATGTCAAAATTGTGTTTATTATCTTTTAATGTGATGGTTAGATCTAGAAAATTTATTTGTTTATTTTTATTCTCTAATTCAATAGTGAATTTTATTGTCGAATGAAGCGTGTTAAGGTGACTAGCAAAATCATTTAGATCTTGTAGATTGCCCGACCATAATAACAGAATGTCGTCTACATATCGATAATAATATATTAAAAAATTATTAAACCTTGGATTATTCATAATGTTAGAAGTTTCAAAATTGTGCATAAATATATCAGCTAGAATGGGAGATAGAGGAGATCCCATAGCTAGTCCTTCATTTTGACAATATGTGTCACCATTGAATGAGAAAAAGTTTTGTTCTAGACATATATTTATTAAGTTGAGTAGTTCTCTAACCTGCTCGTCAGTAAAATTATTATCTGATGTCATTTTTTGTTTGATTAAATTTACGACTTCATTGCGTGGTATGTTCGTGAATAAATTGCTAACATCAAATGATACTAACATGTAAGTATTTTCTACATGTACATCTTTAATCTTATTGACTAGATCAACATTATTGAAAACAGTATGGGTAAAATAATCTTTGTAGATGTCCTTTAACAAAGAATTGAGATATTTTGCTAAATTATATGTTGGAGAATTGTTAAATGCTACTACTGGTCTTATGGGTATTTCTTCAAAATTGTTATTTTTGTGTATTTTTAATAAACCATATAATCTCGGTATTAATCTGAAGTCCGGGTTTAGTGTGAGTAATTTTGGTTTATCTAATAGGTGTGTAGAGTTTCTCAAACAGTTTTTTACTTTGTTAATAAAAGGATTCAGTTTTATATTACTTTTTTGAATATCGTTGTCTGACAGGAACTTTAGAACTTTTCATTATAATCTGATCTATTCATAATCACGATACAATTTCCTTTGTCTGCTTTACTTAAAATTAAATTATTGTTTTTTTAGTTTTTGTTGGATAGATTTGATAATTTTATAGTTAAAATTTCCATTTTGAATGTTGTTGTTAGTCAAATTTGCTTTTTGATTTTTTTTAAATGTTTTTAATCTCATCTCTGACCGGTTCTTTGTTTTCTATATTTAATGATTGTAAAACTGTTTCACTCTCTGCTGCTAATAACTCTAAATTTTTTTATATTGAATTTGTTATTGTTTATTGTAGGGTTAAATTTTAGACCTTTATTGAGCAAATTGATTTCTTGCTGGTCAAAGTTTATGTTAGAAAAACTTAGAAGAATACTTATTAAAGAAGAAATTAAATTTTGTTATACAAGAATACAATTAATAGATTATCAGCTGAAAATGTTATATGATAAACTAAAGACTGTTTGGAGTTACGATATTTTAAATCATTTTTTTAGGTAAGGTGCATGAAACTAAAGACTATTTAGAAAGGAAAAAGAAATATAGGCTAAATAGGAAACTAGATTTAATTAAGAGAAGAAAGACCAATCTAATTAGACCTAATAGAAAAGCTGAAAATGTTCATACATTTTTCACATCAGTTAAGAATTTTTCTAACATAAATTTTGACCAGCAAGAAATCAATTTGCTCAATAAAGGTCTAAAATTTAACCCTACAATAAACAATAACAAATTCAATATAAAAAATTTAGAGTTATTAGCAGCAGAGAGTGAAACAGTTTTACAATCATTAAATATAGAAAACAAAGAACCAGTCAGAGATGAGATTAAAAACATTTAAAAAAATCAAAAAGCAAATTTGACTAACAACATTCAAAATGGAAATTTTAACTATAAAATTATCAAATCTATCCAACAAAAACTAAAAAACAATAATTTAATTTTAAGTAAAGCAGACAAAGGAAATTGTATCGTGATTATGAATAGATCAGATTATAATGAAAAAGTTCTAAAGTTCCTGTCAGACAACGATATTCAAAAAAGTAATGTAAAACTGAATCCTTTTATTAACAAAGTAAAAAACTGTTTGAGAAACTCTACACACCTATTAGATAAACCAAAATTACTCACACTAAACCCGGACTTCAGCTTAATACCGAGATTATATGGTTTATTAAAAATACACAAAAATAACAATTTTGAAGAAATACCCATAAGACCAGTAGTAGCATTTAACAATTCTCCAACATATAATTTAGCAAAATATCTCAATTCTTTGTTAAAGGACATCTACAAAGATTATTTTACCCATACTGTTTTCAATAATGTTGATCTAGTCAATAAGATTAAAGATGTACATGTAGAAAATACTTACATGTTAGTATCATTTGATGTTAGCAATTTATTCACGAACATACCACGCAATGAAGTCGTAAATTTAATCAAACAAAAAATGACATCAGATAATAATTTTACTGACGAGCAGGTTAGAGAACTACTCAACTTAATAAATATATGTCTAGAACAAAACTTTTTCTCATTCAATGGTGACACATATTGTCAAAATGAAGGACTAGCTATGGGATCTCCTCTATCTTCCATTCTAGCTGATATATTTATGCACAATTTTGAAACTTCTAACATTATGAATAATCCAAGGTTTAATAATTTTTTAATATATTATTATCGATATGTAGACGACATTCTGTTATTATGGTCGGGCAATCTATAAGATCTAAATGATTTTGCTAGTCACCTTAACACGCTTCATTCGACAATAAAATTCACTATTGAATTAGAGAATAAAAATAAACAAATAAATTTTCTAGATCTAACCATCACATTAAAAGATAATAAACACAATTTTGACATTTTTAGAAAACCAACTGACACTGGAGTAGTTATTGATAATTTATCTAACCACCCATACCAACATAAAGTAGCAGCTTTTCACTGTTACATAGACAGAATTCTAAAAATTCCTCTAAGTACAGAGTCCTTTAACAGAGAATTAATGATTATTAAACAAATAGCCTCTATTCATAATTTTCCACATAACCTAATTGATAAAATATTAACAAAAAAAACGAAACAGAATTACATCTAATTTAACCTATATTAACGACCCTCTTTATAATACCGCAGTAAATAACAACAAAAAATATTTTCCACTTACATACATAGGACCAGTTTCTTACAGAATAGCTAATATATTTAACAACCACTGCAATATTGCTTTTAAAATATCTAATTCTCCCAATAAATATTTTGTACACAATAAAGATGAAATTCCATTACTGGACAAATGTGGAGTATATAAGCTTAACTGTAACGACTGTAATAGTATTTACGTTGGTAGAACATACAGAAATTTCAAAACAAGATTAAAAGAACATCTTAGATGCTTCAGGCTGCAAACGGGTTTTTCACAGTTTGCCGAACACTTACTCAATGAGAGCCACACATTTAATCAAGAGACTGGTTTTGAGGTACTACACTTGGCTAATAGAGGCGAATTGCTTAATAACTTGGAGTCTTTAGAAATCCTTCGATATATCAAGTCAAACACAGTTACATCACTCAATTCACAGGTAACATCTGATTCCACTTCGACTTTTTCAGTTTTGTTTTGATGTTTTGCTCGGTAACTCCACATAGTTTTTAGTTTTGTCTTGTGTCATCGACAATTGTTTTTCCAAAAAAACTAGCTCACCGGGACCGCGGTAGGCAACGCCCGGAATCCGGAACTTATTTTTACAAAAAGAAGGATTTTTTTGGGGTTTGAGTGTTGGTTGTTGCGGTTTTGTTGAGCTATTTTTTGAATTTTAGATTTACTTTCAATTAATTCTTATTAAATATAGTAGTAAGAAACCTCACATGGTGACATATAACTGAAAGACCACTTTATATGTATTTTAAGATAGAGGTCCCCACATTCACCTGTCACTAGTCTATGAACAGATGTTAATATATTATAGACAGTTTAATTTGTTTTAACTTTTTAACTTTACAGTCTAAAATTAATTTTTTCAAAGTGATGTATTTTGTTATTTGGCTGTATATTGCTTTTTAAATGTGGACAAATCTTTGTATATTTGTATTTTAACGTAAGTTTTATATTTACAATTTTAACCTTATATTCGTCATTTTTTCTACAATTTATTTTATTCTAATGTTTTCTAACAATTTTTAGTCTTGTTGCCTGAAGATGTGGTAATACTTTAGTATAAATATCACGAAACCGGTAGCATTAATAAAGAGTTTGTGAGATAAAGGACCTATTATTTAAACCAGTAATCGTAGTATAATGATACTTATTTAGAAAATTCATTTTAACCAAATAGTACGGAATAAAAGTTTGAAACTTGCTGAGCATAATTATGAAGATTCATTCTAGAAGACATGTATGAATTTTACCTCGAATTTTATCGATTGATATCATAATTCAGGAGCTAATCACGTTCAAATTTCACTTATATTTACAATATAAATTTTCCCTACATAAAGTGAAAATTAATTAAAATAGATATACATATACCCTCTAGTACACTTTCAACTACTGGTCCTCCAAATTTTGTGTAATTTGACCAAACCGTACGGAAGAAATAAATTTTGAAAAATTACCTTACAAACACTGGTTCGATTAGCCCTCTTAAAATACTTGCAACCACAATCTACACGCCTGAAAACTTTGAACAATAATGATGAATGAGGCATATCTTTGTGTCCTTGAGAAATATTTTTTGATGGGATGTTCTCCGGGATCTTATTTTTTTGTCCTATCTCGGCGAACTTTCCATCAATAATGATGAATATTATTCGATCGAAACTCAAGCCACCTAAAAATTCTTATCTTTATTCAAGAAAAATTAGAAGGTAAATTGATGCAAATATTATCTCAGCCCCAAAGAAAAAAAGTCTTAGTAAATTATTTAGGAGCAAATTTGAAATAAATAACAGGAAATATAGATGCAAATGATAGAAAACTGAGCCATTAATTCCAGATACAAGCCAATCAAATAAAATTAGTTTCAGCTATTAAAAATCAAAACAGCTATTAAAAATCGAATTCGTAGAGAGTTGAGTAGCGGAACTCAACCCGCTGCGACAGGGTATGTTTGGCTTAAGCAGCAGTATGTGAATTTATTTATCTTGTACTTGAATTGTTCTAGCTTCTGCGTGTTGTTTGATTAATGTACAATGAATATTGTTTAATTTTATTGTGTGTACTTGGTAAGCTGAAGTGCTTGTACAAGTCTTTAGTCTTTGGTGCTACGCACGTAAAATTTGTCTACTGTGGAGAAGTCTAAGGTACATAAACACTTAGTAAGTATCAGTGGCGTCTGATAGATTTAGGTTATACAATAAATCAATATTGGAACATGGAACCCAAGCAATATTTTAAGGCACGACTATCAGTATTGATGGAAGAAGTTTTGCAGAAAAAAATTGAAAAAGAAATTTGAGAAAAAAATTAAAAAATGCGCAGCCTCCCCAATTTACTTCTAGACCAGTAGTAAAATCTTTGCGAACTATTTTGAAATTTAAGTTTTTCATTCTGTAAATTTCAAAATATAACTTTACAAAAAATCAAAATTTTCAGAAACAAAAAAAACGGGGTGATAAATTTTCCTTCTGATTACGAAAAAAAAAATTTTTTTTTTGCAAATATTTTACTAATGGTCTAGAAGTAATCTGGAGAGGCTGCGCATTTTTGTAACTTTTTTTTTCTCAAATTTTTTTTCAATTTGTTTTCTGCAAAACTTCTTCAGTCGGTACTGATAAGACGTGCCTTCAAATATTGCTTGGGTTGAATGCTCCAATACTGAGATATGGTACAACCTAAATCCACCAGCCACCATTGGTAAGTACAGCCATTTTTTATTTCAACGTCGAGGTCTCCAGTGAAGGAGTTAACAGCAGAGAATTATCTTTAACCTCACGTTAGTGCGTGGATTAGAGCTGGAATTATTATTTTGAGTTATTACTGTTATTAACACAGCTCTAATCTACATGACAATAGTGCATTAGATGCGCTTCTTATCTGTGGCGGCGTATTTTTTATAGTTTTGTCTCGGTGTAATTTAAGATTATGTAATATTTAATTATTCCTTAGAATTTATGGTAACTTGATTCTTAGAAAATATTCTATTTGTTTGTATTAATGTTTAATTATTTATCTTTTATTAGTATAGACACTGTTTATGTTTTATGGTTATAAGAACTGTAAGCTGTTATTCAAATATTGAAAGTATTAATTAGTGTTCGGAAGACTTCGTTTTATTTTTCAAGTCAGTATGTTGGAAGTACATAAAGTTATGTGAGACTCAAATTAAGTAGTAGGAATTCTCAAGCAGCCATTTAGAGTGCATTGAAATTTATATGGAACTTTCCGAGTAAAATAAGTATTTTTAGTTTAAAATAAACCCCATTGCTTTTCCACATTTTAGTAGGGGACATTTGTACATTAAAATTTTTGTAGAAAATATCTAAATATTTATGATTATTATAAATAAATAAAATTGGTGACGCTCAACAAATACAAATAGAAATGTCTAAGATTCCACCGCCCACAACTCTAAAGATTTTACGTTTGCCTTAACTACTAAATTTCTACAAATTAAACAATTTGAATTTTGTAGAAAAACCCAAATTACAAGATACTGAAAACTCCCATATCCTTTTCAAAATTACAAGTTATTCATCCATGTATAATAAAAATAGAAGATTTATTTACTGAATTAAAAAGATTAAATGAAAAAAATGCCTATTTTTTCTTTAGCTAACATTATACAATGTACCATTACTTAAAAAGGTTATAAATAATAAAATTACATATATCCTACACACCCAGTAACTTGGAATTTAATTATTATCACTTTTATTTAGTCCCTATCTTGACCCAGAGTCAGTTTAAGACGATAATTCCAAAAAATAAATTTTTGGCATAAAACGGATTATATTATGCATTTTTGAGTAATCCCTCTATAAGAAGTGGCCACTCAAATCTACATGTGTGAGAGAACGGACTTTTAAGAAATCAAGAAAGGAAATCCTTGCGAAATAGTGGACATACAAAAATGCACCTGTGAATAAGTCTTAGTTAAGCTATCCAAATCTATAATCAAACGATTGCATAAATCTGACCAGTTGATTAGTATCCTGTCAAACGAAGAAGCTATTAATCTGAATGTACACACGAAGAAGAAATTCGAAGAGTACTATCCGGTATATACTTAATAAAAATTCCAACTAATTGTCAAATAGCCACCCAGCAGGAAACGATTGACAACACAATGGAATCAATAAGTTTAAGTCAACCAATACTGTTTCCTGAATTAAATATAGACATAATGAATACATCAAAAGCAAATATTAGTGTCTAGTTAAACAATGTTGAATTTGATGAACTGCAAGAAATAAAAACGTGAATAATTCATAACCAACAAGCTATTTTTTTCAAAAAGGGTCACAAGCTCCTAATGTATGGATATTAATCATTTATGGATTAATAATTTTAATTTTGGTCTATGTCTTTTATACAAAATTGATCTTGAAATATTGTCCCCAAAAACCCAAGCAGGAGCTTCAAACCGATAAGATAGATCTTTCAAACGGTCAACTCTCTCAGTTACCCTCGATAGTAGATCTTCAGGGGGAGGAATTAAATCAGAGGCCATCCCTCTTATCATAATAAATATGCAGAGACAACACATCCCACGGGAAGAAGATACCTAATTTTATTCAATGGCAGTCAGTTGCCGTAAACACATATTATTCTAACTACTCTACAATTTTTGTAAATTTGTGCATATTTCAAAAAGTGGACTACGGGTATTGAAAATAAAAATCAATTTATTCATAATCATTATACTGGACAGTATTAGACCACTGGAAAATTCTTCATTGTCATTAGAAGAGTGTTTAATTCTTATTCATAATATACAAGATCAATTAAAAATTCTAAAAAGATCCCGGTATGCAAGTGAGTAAGCGGTATAATGATATTTTCAAAACAAATATGGAATATGAAAAGTTATATTTTATTAATCTGTCTTAATGAGGAACATTCTGCAAGTGCTTTAGAAAGTTGCCAGATTGCATTTATTTCTTCAGTAGATGCTGAATGATCATTTTCGCTTTACACAAGTGTGTTTACATCAGGAAGGAGACGTTTTTTAGAGAGAACATAGCAACTGTATTACTCATACAAATGTTCGCTGTTGTGCAATTACAGACATAGTCCACGATACATGACATGTAAAAGGTAAGCAATTTTTTACCTTTAGGTAATACGTAGTTATTTTGTTTGTTTATAATCTAGGGTAACCTAATTGTGTTATTATCTGGAACTCCATCGATCGATATAGGGAAAAGTACGCACCAGAAAATTTTGAAAATTTAGAGAATTACTAATGGCAATGTGGTCAATCCAACTAAAATAATTACAAGCATCTGGCACTTCCGGTTATACCGGAAGTCGATACCAACTTGCTTATTTTAAATAGAATATTCTATATATTTTAGGGTTTTCGAAAAGAGCATAAAATTCAAAAATGTGGATACCTGTGCAGTACATAGAATTCATTTATTAGTTTCATATGAATATTATTTGCTTGTTTATAAATGTTGCATTTTGTAAGATATACCTACATATTGCCCCACGTGGCAACCTTGTTGAATTTTATATATAGAAATTGACAATATTGTATATAAGCAGTCCACTACTCTCCAAGTGTGGGCGATATCGTGATTTTTCATAAATGAATCTATATTTCTCATATATGATTTTAAAATATGATATTAAAGGGAGAAATAAACGTAAGGTGAAAAAATCTACTGTATCCGCCCAGATAATATACCTATCTACTATTAAAATATTTAAAAAAAAAAAAAATTATTAAATATTTAATATTAAATAAAAAAAAAGAAATAAAAAAAAAAAAAAAAAAAAAAATAATTAAAATAAAATAAATATAAAAAAAAAAAAAAAATAAAATCTCATCTTACAATTAGAGCAAAGACGTTTGCATACGTATGGTGTTTTTAAAACTATTTCTATTTGTACCTATGAATATTGTAGTAAAGCGCATGCAAGGTGACATCTGAGTATCATTTATTAAACTTACAGACTCTTATTGTCATCATATTATTGGTCACTTCGTCCGGATTGGGCACCAAAATCAAGAAACCGTGAAAAGCAGACTAGCAGAGATCCAGGAACGGTTTCAGTGTAACTACTACAGACTAGTAAGAGGCATAACATCTGGATAATTCCGTGAGTCCTTTCCTATTTACTCTCTATTTTTTGTGGCATTTATTTTGTTCACATTTTGGCAAAATGGCAAATTTGATGCAATTGAGATTCAAAAAGGGTCAATGCAAGGGAACAATGACACGAGTTCTAAATTATTTTAATAATATTGATCAAAATATGCTCGACGGAGGCACAATCTCGCAATTAAAATTACGGCTAGAACCCGCCTTTAATGAATTTTCCCAAATCCAATCAGGTATTGATTATTATTTAGAAATTAATGACGGCACCTTGGAGGATAATAAACAAAACGAAATTCAAGAACGTGAAAATTTCGAAAGTACTTATTTTGACTTAATATCGAAAATAAACGAGTTAATTACAAAATATCAGATAAATATACAAATTCCTAGTCCATGTGTTTTGAATAACAGTATTCTTGATAATTCCCAAAATTCGCAATCTATAGTAAAAACAAAACTACCTACTTTAAAATTACCAAGCTTTTCGGGCGTAATAGAAAAGTGGCTGGAATTTAGGGACATATTTCTTTCTTTGATTGAAAATAATAGTCAGCTTGATAAAATACAAAAGTTTTACTACTTGAGATCATACCTGGAGGGTGAGGCAGCTCAATTAATAGAGTCAATACCTGTAACATGTGACAACTATAACGTGGCTTGGACAAGTCTCGTAGATAGATATGAAAATAAAAGATTAATCGTCTTTAGCTATGTAAAATCTTTATTTGAGGTCCCACAGTTTCCAACTGCAGCGACTTAAGACACTTACATGACATATTTACAATAAATATACGATCATTACAAAGTCTAGGGCAGCCAGTTAATAAGTGGGGCACACTATTAGTCTATTTAATTTTTTCGAAATTTGACAACCGTACCAGACGTGATTGGGAAATATATAAAATTCAAGGAGAATTGCCGACGATACAAGAACTTAATACTTTTTTGAAAGAAAAATGTGAACTATTAGAGAAACTAAAAGTTTCAAAATCAGAAAACTTTAAGTTTCAAAATAAAGGCAAATACAACAAAAAATCAAAGTACGTATTCTCTTGTATCCAGTCAAAATAATTTTTTTTTGTTATTTCTGTAAAAATAATCATTCAGTATTTAAGTGTGACAAATTTTTAGAGCTTAGTGTGTCTGACAGAGATAAGGAAACGCAAAAACTTAAGTTGTGTATCAATTGCTTAAATCCAAGTCATTCAGTCAAGAATTGTAATAAGAATAAGGCGTCTTGTAAAAAATGCGACAAAAGACACAATACGCTGTTGCACTCAGAATCTCCCGACACAGTAGCCGTTCATACGCTCCACAGTAGGCAGGGGCATAGAAGCGGTGCCAGCGGAGAGACAGAAATTTGCGGTGTTGCAGGAATAGGTACAAATGACAATTGTACGCATGAAAACAATATTTTGGTGAATTCAGCAACTAACGGTGTCGTAAAAAACTCACTGTCATTATTATCGACAACCATAATGGCTGTACGTTTATAATGATTGTAAACGTACAAGATAAATAAGGTAAAATTATATCGGCAAAAATACTATTAGATCCAGGTTCACAAAGTAACTTTATTACGGAAAAATTAGCTAATTCTTTAGATCTAAATAAAAATCCTGTTAAATGCACTGTTTCTCGAGTCGGAAATAATTCTTCATTGTCACAATTCAAGATTTATTTTAAAATAATGTCTAACAATAAGTGACCATTCAAAAGAAATATTATGTTTAGTTCTACCAAAAAATTACACAATCAATGCCTGTCTATTCATTCGATTCATCTTGTTAAAACCAAAGGATAGAATACTAGCGGATCCTACTTTCAATAAAAGTAGTGAAATAGATATTTTTGTGGCATAGGATTATTTTATGATTTATTGCTTATGATTCAATTAAAATTAGACAATGGGCTTATTGTACAAAATACCAGACTGGGTTGGATATTAGGCGGCTAAATAAATTATTTTAATTCAAATAAAATAAATCACGTCACTTCGTACCACTGTATTGATAATTCAGATTTAGAATTAAACAAAATAAATGACAATTTATTAAAGGTTTGGCAAGTAGAAGAGTGCTTGAATCATGAAAGAAAAGGCGATTTTTGTGAAAGACATTTTGTAGACAATTTCTATCGAGGCACAGATGGACGTTTTGTGGTGAAAATTCCTTTTAAGGGAGACGTAATTAATATCGGCAAATCAAAAGAAGCGGCGTTACAAAGATTTCGTGATTTAGAGAACAGATTAGCAAAGAATGACAATCTAAGAAGTCAATATATGCAATTTATGGTTGATTAATTATGAAAGATTAGGACATATGAAAGAATTGCAGATTGATATAAATGATTTAGAAGACGATGGCTCAGTTCATTATGTACCACATTACGCGGTTTTAAAGAATTCGAGTTCAACTACTCCGTGTAGAGTTGCTTTTGATTTTTCAGCGAAAACGGATTAAAATTTATCATTAAATAATCGACGTTCAATATTCCTGTCCTGTCATTCAAAATGACTCATTTGATATATTATTGCGATTTCGCCTATCCTACTATTTTATAATAAGCGCGGACATCTCTAAAATGTACCGTCAAATTTGGCTTAACCCGGAAGATACTCGTTTTCAAAGAATTTTCTGGCGACCATCCGAAGCAGATAGTATTAAATGCTATGAGCTCTTAACAGTTACGTACGGCATGGCAGCTTCTTCATACTTAGCCACGAGACCGATAATCCAGCTCGCGGAAGAAAATAAAGCTAAGAACGCTAAGGCTAGTCAATCAATAAAGGATAGTTTTTATGTTGATGATTATTTAGATGGTGAAAATGAAGAAAGCGATCTTATTAATTTACAATTAAATGTGACGGATATTTTGCAAGACGTGGGTTTTCAACTTAGAAAATGGCTAACAAACAAATCACAATTATTTGAAAATTTTAACATAGACAAAATGTTGATTGAAGTAATTTAGAGTTAGGAGAAAATCAGAACAACAAAACTCTAGGTATATTCTGGAAATCAAGTTCTGATACTATCGAGTTTAATGTAAAACCCATTGACAATCAAACAAAAATAACAAAACGTTTCAATCTTGTATATTGTAGGCCAAATATTTGACCCCATGGGTTTAGTGAGTCCCGTAATTATTAAGGCAAAAATGTTACTTCAATTGCTATGGAAAGAAAAAATACAATGGGATGAACCCGTATCTGACAACTTGCGACGACAATGGCTAAACTTTGCGACTGATTTAAGATCATTAGAAAATATTAGAATACCTAGGCTCGTCTTGTCAATAAATGTAGATTTTTATGAACTACATACCTTTGTAGACGCATCCGAGAACGCTTACGGCGCATGCGTATATTTGAGGAGCACGTTTGCTAACGGATATTCATGTAATCTCATGTGTGCTAAAAGTATAGTCGCCCCTATTAAGCAGTTGACATTGCCTAAATTGGAATTGTGTGCGGCATCTCTAGGCGCAAGGCTAGCGAATTGAGTTAAAATTGCATTAAAATTAGAGTTTAAACAATTCTATTATTAGGCAGATTCGATTGTTACGTATCATTGGATAGGAGGTAGCCCAGACCGTTGGAAAACTTTCATTGCAAATCATGTGTCATCCATACAAGGCTTATCAGATATCAATTACTGGTATCATGTAATTTCCGGTGACAATCCCGCAGATATTATCTCTCGCGGCACAACGGTAATTAACCTAAGTAGAAACGACTTTTGGTTTCATGGACCTTCTTGGCTAAAATTGGGTTCTTCTGAATGGCCGATTGTTAAAAGTGTGCCATTGTTAAACTCAATTCCCGAAGATCTATTACTTTCACATGTAGCAGTTGCAAAAAACGACATTGACTTTTTTGAGAAATATTTCAATTTGGACAAGTTCAAACGGGTAATAGCTTATTGTTTAAGATTTTTTGTTCAATTTAAAAAAATCCAAAACACAAACGGGTTGGTTTCTTAACTATGGAAGAAACGAATAATTCATTTAACCTGCTTATAAAAATTTCCCAAGAACAATCATTTCAACAAGAAATCCGCGATTTAAAGAGACAGGGTTTTGTTACTAATTCTAGTAATATTTTAAGGTTACGTCCATTCTTACATTCAAAATCTATTATCAGAGTAGGTGGCAGAATTTCTAAGGTAAGTTTATCTAACGATAAAAGACACCCTATTATTCTGCACAAAAAACATTCATTAACTAATTTAATAATGACGAATGAACATAACAAATTGCTTCATTGCGGACCACGACAACTCTTATATACAGTTAGAGAAAGGTTTTGGCCATTATCGAGAAGAGATGTAGCGCGAAAAATCGTGCACGATTGCGTTGTCTGTTTTAAGGTACGGCCCAAGGCTTGCGAATGTATTATGGGAGATTTACCATCTGAAAGGCTCAATCAATGTTTTCCATTTACTAATGTAGGTTGCGATTATGCTGGCCCATTTTATTTAAAGGACCGTAAAACCCGGAAACCTATATTGTCCAAGGCATGGGTTTGTATTTTTATATGCATGACAACAAAGGCAATTCACATTGAGTTTGTGACAGACTTGAGCACCACATCTTTTATTGAATGTCTCAAGAGATTTATTGCTAGACGAGGGAAACCCTCAGTAGTTTTTTCAGACAATGGCACTCAATTTGTAGGTGCGAACTCTGAACGTTTGAATTTTATTAAGGGTAATAAAGAAACAATTTCAAATTATTTTATTGATGAAGGAATTACGTGAAAATTTATCCCGCCAAGGTCTCCTAATTTGGGTGGCATGTGGGAGTCAGGTGTTAAGTGTATAAAATATCATTTGAAATGCGTTATTGGCAATAACCATTTGCATTTTGACGAATTTTGCACTTTGTTGCATCAAATTGAAGTCGTATTAAATTCAAGGCCACTCTCCCCCCTATCTCCAAGCCCTGACGATTATTACCCGCTAACTCCGGCACACTTCCAGTCGACCCCTAACACCCTTACCAGAGCCTAATTATATTCCTTTACCCGAGAATCGCCTCAAATTATACGAAAGTCCTCAAAGGATGGTTCAGTTATTCTGGCAAAGATGGAGTAAAGAGTATATTAGCGAGTTGTAGACCAGGTTAAGGTGGAATAAAAACTACAAGCAGCTACTGCATGTTGGCAGTTTAGTTATTGTAAAGGATGACAACACGCCCCCGCTACAATGGAAAATGGCCAGAGTTGTCCATCTATATCCTGGTGATGACGATGTGATTCGTGTTGTTTCAATAAAGTTTAGTGACGGTAGTGTAGTAAAAAGGCCTGTGCGAAAATTGTGCTTGTTGTCATTTCAACGGCCTTCAGAGGCATGACATTTATAATACGTTGTAAAAAAAACCTTACAGTTGACTATAACGGCCCTTGTAAATTTAGTATTTATTATTATTGAAATAGCCTGGCATTTCAAGGCCGTCGGTATGTGCAGTACATAGAATTCATTTATTAGTTTCATATGAATATTATTTGCTTGTTTATAAATGTTGCATTTTGTAAGATATACCTACATATTGCCCTACGTGACAACCTTGTTGAATTTTATATGTATAAATTGGCAATATTTATAAGCAGTCCACTACTCTCCATCTTAGAGCAAAGACGTTTGCATATGTATGGTGTTTTTAAAACTATTTCTATTTGTACCTATGGATATTGTAGTAAAGTGCATGCAAGGTGACATCTGAGCATCATTCATTAAACTTATAGACTCTTATTATCATCATCACAATACCCTATGCCTAAATCCAGCCGTTTCAGAGATATTTGACATTTTAAAAAAATTTTGACAGGTGTAATGGTTTACAAATAACCTTTATAACTAGAGCTGTCCGAGGTCACCTGGCCGCCAGAGCCGTCATATGACTCATATGTTTACATCATATCATAATACTTGAATAAGTATATTAAATGGAAATAAATTTTAACAATAATGTTACATTTTATAAAAATTTGTATAAAACTCACCCTTTTAAACAGATTTATGAAGTAGTTTGGTTGTCGTCATCACAAAGTGGGGAAGATCTATAGTATAATAGCATCAGGTATGTTTCTACAGCTGTCTCTGTCAGCGATGTTCGCTTTGGTGAAAAAATATGTTTGTATTTTGAAAATGACCGTTCGACATCTACGGATGTAATACAGGCATAAGTAAAACAACCTGTGAACTCACTTAACGAAGTTGTAGATGCACCATCACAAATTTGTCTTAATTTGCTAAAATCAGGATCTTTCTGTAATACACTCTCGAATTTTTCACTAACGCGATTATTTTTTTGCGTCATTTATAGCCTGTAGCTGTGTTTTACGTCGTCCACTATTTGCAGCGATTCCACTAACGACAACGAACTATTTTGCAATTTTTCTATTGCGTCGTGTAGTCCCCTATAATTGTTATTAATACTTTTTAAATCTGTTTCAAGGGAAACGCCTTGAAAGCTTGTCTGGCTTTCCCTAAGAGCTGCAGCCTCGTTAGGGTTGAACTGTAGTATCACAGCTTTTATTTGTTGAAAATATTCAGCATAATAAATAGCCGTGGAAATGTTGGTTTAAGAGGGTCCAGTACACGTACTATAATATTTAAAATAGAATTTTTTTTCCAATCTGTCGTCTCGTCAATACATAACCAGAGCCGTGTATTTTTCAATCCACATTTAATCCTATTTACAATGTACGACTTGGTAAGTTCACCTGGGGATTGTATTTATTCCAAAACTCCCGAAATGGTTGTTTATCCAGTATGTGTAGCGGAATATTACAGGCTATTAACATTAACAATAAATCACACATAAACTGAGTTGTCAAAGGCATGCCATTTTTTTATTTTGATGTTGCACGGTATTGATATGACGACGACAATCTGTTTTGTGCCAGCACATTAAGTCTTGATTACAAACTTTACAAATTATTTTGCATAAATTTATTCACTGTGTCCGCGTACGGTCGTTTTTTACCCTTTGGCGCGTTTGACATTATGTATAATTTATAGGTACAACCTCATGCATTAACCTTTCAAATAAAACTGCAGCGTAAATCACTTCTAAATCGGCACGTGTGACGACAGCGCAAGACCGTGGCTGTACTCCAGGCACATCGGACAACTCTATTTATAACTTTCTTCGTGTAACAGATGCTCGTTTGATTTTTGGGCATGCAGAAAGACCATAAGGTGAGCTACTCTATACAGTTTAAAGAAATTCAATAATTGTATACCAAGTGTTCCATTTTTGACGTTACATTTTGTAAACCTCAAACCTCGAAAACTTGCTTAAGTCAAACGGAACACCCTGTACTTTTTTACATCAAGTTATGTATAATTAAATTCATTTTTTTCTGCTATAAGCATTATGGGTGTTTAAGTTACAAATTTTTGATATATTTGCGATTTTCTTAGAAATTCAAGAATTTTTAGTAAACATTTTATCAAATTAGCCATGATTAGAAACAATCAGTAAAGTCAGTCATTCTCTTATGTCAAAAAAATGCCAGCAACTATTAAAATTAAAGTTTGTGAGAGCCCGTTAATAACTATTGAAGTTTGTATGCAAAGAGTAAGAAAGGCATTTCAAATGATCACAGGATTCAATTAGAAGGGCTATCCATGAAAAAACAATCCGAAGGTGCGAACAATGTGTGGAGGTTCGAGTCATGTTTTTAGTTGATTTTATTTGCTATTTTAGTTTATGTAAACTGTCTTCAATCCAATTAATAGACATGTTACAGTGTTGAGTGTTATTTTCTGTGTTTGTGGATATCGAGTAGCAAATGTACTACAAGTTCTTGATATTAATTTATCACATTCTCCATAAATAATAAACAAATTCAAAAAGTCTTCGTGGGTGTAATTTAACCGCAGTGACATTTTTTGACATAAGAGAATGACTGTCATTACTGATTGTTTCTAATCATGGCTAATTTGAAAAAATTTTACTAAAAATTCTTGAATTTCTAAGAAAATCGCAAATATTTCAAAAATTTTTAACTTAAACCCCACAATGCTTATATATATATATATATATATATATCAAAAAAAAAAAGATTTAATTTTACATAACTTGATGTAAAAAAACATAGGGTGTTCCATTTGACTTAAGCAAGTTTTCACGGTTTGAACAAAATGTAACGTCAAAAATGGAACACTTGGTATACTATTATTGAATTTCTTTAAACTGTAGAGCATAGCTCACCCTATGGTTTTTCTGCTTGCCAAAAAGCAAATGAGTATCTTTTACATGAAGAAAGTTATAAAGGTTATTGTAAACCATACACCTGTCAAAATTTGTTTTAAGTGTCAAATATCTCTGAAACGGCTGGGTTTAGGCATTGGGTATCCTATATATTTTTGACTCAGAATTTTATGCTCTTTTTGAAAATTCTAAAATAAGCAAGTTGGTATCGACCTCCGGTATAACCAGAAGTGCCAGATGCTTGCAATTATTTTAGTTGGATTGGCCACACTGCCATTAGTAGCTCCTTAAATTTTAAAAATTTTCTGGTGCGTACTTTTCTCTATATCGATCGATGCATTTTCTGGTGAAAAACCATGTATTATTATGTGACGTTACTAAATGCGGCCCCTTTTCGGCAACTCTAATTACAGTGAAGAGAAAAAGTTTAAGAGCAATTTCTATATTTATATTAACTATCTGATAAAAACAACCTCTTAAATACTCACCTTCTTTAATGTGCTAATCTACTATGACAAATTAACTCATCATTTTTTGCCAATCGATAAGTAATGTTAATAAAATATGACAAAAAAATTACTCTCTTTTAGCGAATATTTACCCCATTTTTCTCACATATCTACATATATTTTACTTATGTACTTAATAACTATATAAAGCTTGGGTATTACAGGTGCGAATTTATAAAATTTTATATTACCATATGGTACACATTTTGATTATTTTGCATTGATTTATGTCTACTAATCACGGATCATCGTATCCGTGATTAGTAGACATAAATCAATGCAAAATAATCAAAATGTGTACCATATGGTAATATAACAAATGATTGATGAATAGTGTAGTTGCAAAATACCAAAAAGAGAAAATAAACTGTGTTATAATATTTCCAAAGTCAGATAAAAAAGGCGCCGACAAAGGAATTTATCCATTGTGAGTAAATCCCTTTGTTTAAATTCCTTTGTCGGCGTTTTTATACCGTTCCAACTCACTTTGGATATACTATACACAACGGTGTTTACGAATATTTTAAAAACTTATAAAATATTAGAAATATTAAACTATTAAAGATATTCATATCTTATTGTGGAAAACTCTGCTTCAGTTTTTAAATGCCCAGAATAGTTGTATATGTTACACCAAAAAAATACACTATTAATATATGACAGATGGTCGAGAGTCAAGTGCACTTGGCTTTCACCAAAATGTTCCGGGTTCGATCTCCAGTCATGGAAGTGGAATTAACTGTGAGGAGAGTGCTTCCACTACACATGAATATTGGGTATGTGTCTGTTGTGTCTAAATATGTACCCTCTCCCACACAGTTAGTTTAGGGATACAGAGAGTTATACTATATTATATGGTGTTATTAATACAACAATAGGTGCATGTTTTGAGATGTGCTTGTTTTATGGAAATATTTAAAGTAACCTTAAATTATTAGTAATTTAGCGATATTTTCTTAATGCAATGTTGCATTATTTTAATCTCCTACAATAGTAAATCTGATAGGAGGTGGTTTAAAAAGCAACCAGACATATCTATTGATAAACATTCATCGGTACTAGATTTATTTAATTACCTGTCTAATTAACTTGGTTTTGCACATCCCTTCGTCTGCAAACTAACAAACTAGAATGCTGTATGTATATCTACTATGAAGAAGATGGCAATGGCTTTAAAGTTTGGAAACATTATTAGCATACCTTAACTTCATCTAAACTACCTCAATTACAAAATTTTAATTGATTAAACTAATACTAAGTTCATTTCAACATTAGTAAAAATGTTGAACATTTGCATCTGCGACTAATTTTATTGCGAGACTATGTTTTTCTATTAAGTTTTTTCTACGGATTACGCAAAAAGAATAACAAAAGATGTATACCAAGGATTGTAGTAATGGAGCCACTATGTAATAACACTTTTGTTTGGTATGTAAAAATAAACTTTGTTCGTATACATAATAAAAAGAACACTTTTTAAGAATTTTAAAGTCCACAGATTCTATAATTTTTTGCCTACGTTAAATCATTTACAAGAAACTGCATTCATTTTTACAATATGTTGAAGTCGTATGCTTAATTTTTATGACCTGTAAACTAGTATAGCATAAGGGATATTTTCTCAGAATAAATCTTTTGAGGCTTAAAAACTACATGTCTTAGATGTGGTTTAATGCAAGCAGAATAAAACAAATTCAGAAGGATATGCCTTTGGCCGCTCAATATTTATTGGTTTAATTAAATAATAGAAGAATAAAATAAATAATATTCACGTATTTAAATAAAATATTTATTTATTTTTATAATAATTAAAAATTTAAAAAAATATACATTCAAGTATTTTTACTTGTTTTGCGCCTAGAATTTATTATTTATTTATATATTTTTTTTGACCTTTGGTCATACTGAATCTAAACTTCATTTTTTGTAATCTCAACATCCGCCAGACCAATATGGCTGAAAAAATAGTCAGCTATATCCGCTAAGACCCTAAGAGGGTTTTGGAGGGTAGTTACCCGGATCTCTTTATTTGTTTGGAGGCTGGGTCGTGTTTCGATTATAAAATACTTAAAAAGACAAAAAAAGAGCGTCAGTAACCATTTGTAATAAAAACAATTATGCCCAAAAGTAAAGATTTCATAAACTTAGAACTGTGGCTACTCAGTGGCCTTAAAATCATTCATAGGTATTTGAAATCATAAATCACCATAAAAATATTTATTGTAACAATTAACATTAATAATAAAATGTATAAGGAATAAGGTAACTCAAATAGTGTTATAAAAGATACAGTTGAACTGTAACCTGACAGAATTAGCTAATTCCTCACAATAAAATAAAAATACAACTAGGTTATAAGCTGAGGGCTTCAAGTGAAATTTTGTGGGCTGAAGGCCAAAAAAGAAAATGCTTATTCGGCTAAAGGCCTAAAAACAAACAACCAAATGTCGAAAATTGAGTGCTCTTCCGAAGGTGTCAGTTTAGACATTTCACCCTACATGGGTCACCACATATACAGCTGTTCCGCACTTTTACGCTGATCAAAACACTTGATATTCAGGAAACCACTAGTGTAGCTAATCTTCATACAACGAAGGTTCAAACTCCAACGGGTGAATCCAAATGGTGCATCCAACCAAGGATTTCGTTAAAACTTCTGTGATATTACATTAACAGGAAGTGATCCAAAAATATAAACTTCAATTGTCCATGAAGGTTTAGATTGAGTAAAATTGCTCCGTCAAAAAAATACAGAGGTCCAAGAACTTAGTTACGGTCCATGAGAGTAAGTAGCTCGGAAAACAGGTTAGGTTCCATAGAACTGATTAAGACTCAAATTAATTAAATAAGGTCCATAATAATAACTCCAACTACCTTAGCCCAAGGAATTGGGAGTTTCACAAAAAATGCGGTAAGGCACACAAAAAGACGTTTATCGTACTGCGGTATTCGCTCAAGTGGGCAGAATTTAGAGATCCTCCGTTTGACAATGCATTAAATACCAACCTAAGAAAACGTAGGTAGAACAAAGCAAAAGATTATTACCTATTCATTAAGTTATATTTATTACAATCATTAATCCTTAATCATTAAGTGTACTAATTTATATTATACGAGATATGTACTAAATTTAATGTATGGTTTATTTAATATATTTTCATAGGTCACTGAAATGCCAACTTAAAACTTGGATAAACACAGAACACCTGCTGTATAGAAGTGAACTAATACTTGGTCTTCGGTGTGAATCACGATGTAATATAATCTATGATGGAACAAATTTAATATGGAGATTCTCTCCTTGTTTTGATAGCGAGGGCGGGACGGGAGTCCAGTGGCGGCCTAAATCATATTCTATTAAACAGTGTAACTTCATTTGGTCAAAATAACCGTTACAGTATATATATATATATATATATATATATATATATATATATATATATATATATATATATATATATATATATATATATATATATATATATATATATATATATATATATATATATATATATATATATATATATATATATATATATATATATATATATATATATATATATATATATATGTTGTTTTTCAGGTTTTCGCGGGTGGTGAATGTTAAACCCGTTTTCCGGGGTCGTACTCCCGCGTAGGGTGATAGGCCCCGAGAGGGACCGTGGGTGGTCCGAACGACGTTTCCGGCAGAATCTCATCTGCCATCTTCAGGGTTCTAACAGATAACTGCTTACTGCGGCTTCTGGTAACTCGAACTGAAATTTTCAGTTCGAGTTACCAGAAGCCGCAGTAAGCAGTTATCTGTTAGAACCTGAAGATGGCAGATGAGATTCTGCCGAAACGTCGTTCAGACAACCACGGTCCCTCCGGGGCCTTTCACCTACGCGGGAGTATACCCGGAAAACGAATTTAACATATATATATATATATATATATATATATATATATATATATATATAGAGCGGAATAAAAAATAATATTAACTGAAAATTTTTGTTAATTATTATTTACTAACTTTTACAAATCTTATCACAGATAAGTATAACATATATCTTTTTAAACAATTATTTTCCCGGCTATTTGCCAAAACGCTGAAACTTGTATTACAAAAAAGATAATATGCACATTATGTTCAGTATTACTGACTCAATAATGTTATTTTTAATTTCAACTATTCTGTCTAATAAAACCAAAAATAAATAAAACACAAGGTACTCACCAGTTGACACTCACTTTAAAAAACTTTAAAATATCTACCGACACATGTTTCTGCTTGCCTTAGCTCATCAGGGTAGCCAGCGTATTTAAAGAATCCAAAGCAAAGAAACTTGTAAACCCCAATATAATAAACATTAATGGCTTCAGAGAACAGAATAATTGAAATTATATAGTGAAAATATCCCTTATTAGGGTCAATGAAATAATTTAAAAACAAATTAAGTTCCTCTTCTTGATAAATGTATATATATATATATACATATATATATATATATATATATATATATATATATATATATATATATATATATATATATATATATATATATATATATGTATATATATATATATGTGTATATGTATATATATATATGTGTATATATATATATATATATATATATAAAACACACCTAACACACACACGCACGTACGGACGCACGCACGCACGCAATTGGCAAAACACTAGCTCTATAGAAGACATTAACTTAAATACTGATATAGTAACTGGATGTAAGCATCAGCATCAACCTATATTATTTATAACATAAAAATAATGATTAATTTAAAAAGGGAAGCTCAAAGTAAGGCATCTAGACAGTATTATATGGAGTTTAGAAATTATGTTATGAGTATCATAAAGCATGGGAAGAAAGCTTATTCGCGGTTTATTTTGGAAAAAGATAAAAAATAATGGTAGAAAGATTGTTAAAACCTTGCATAATGGGGAATCAGCATTAAAGCTAATGCAGATAGAATATTAGTTGAAAATATGATGAATTCTGAGACACTTAATGATTCTTTTCTAATTGAATTGAATTAAAAATGTAATTTTTTGTAATACTAGTAAACTAGAAACATTACAGATAGTGACATATATAATAGTTTAAAAAGTATTAAATCTGAAGTTTATGGGTCAGATACTATTAATATTAATATGATAAGTAAGTATAGCAATCACATACTGCATTGATGTAATTGAAAATAATATTTTTAAGGGTCCATGGATTATGGAAAATTTCCAGGTCTATGGAAAACTGCCAATGTCATTTCATTTCTCAATATTACTGTACCTAAGTGTCTTAACGATCTGTGTACAATTAACACATGATCGTTATTATTAAAAATGCTTAATCCTACCCGAAATTCAGTCAGGTTTTCGCCAGAAACATAAAACCACCTCGACGTTTTAAAAGGGGTAAGCAATATAGCAGGTGCACTGGACAGGTCAATGTGTATAGTATTAGTCCTACGCAAAGCAAAGCATCTGATTTGGTTAATTTCGAATTATTAATAAGCAAGTTGAAATGTATTAGTTTTAGGAATATTCCTCTGAGTTGGTATTATCCCTAATAGCACACAACGTCCTAGGGACGTCCATTCTAAGTCCATTTTATGTACAGACGTCCATGGACATAAAATGGACATCCGTATCCGACCATTAAATGTACAAACTTCCAAGGACATAAAATGGATGTCCGATGGACGTCCATGTTTGGACATTTAATATACCAACTTCAAAGGACTTAAAATGGACGTCTGACGGACGTTGCTGTTTGAACACATTTTGAAATTGTGTAGAAAATGTTCATTTTGCGAATAGATGAACACTCACGTTTTACAGATTTGTTGCAGGGATAGCGTGATTTGATTGATTTAACTAAGTAAATTTTTTTTCAAATTATTTCCACTTGGTGGTGATATTTTGGTTCTAGTTCCCAAAAAAAAAAAATTTAGGTTTGTTATGTTTGCTTGTGAGTTGGTATATTGGCGTGTCCTATGTATTCATAATGATAACAGTAAATTCAAAAATTAAATTTATTACATAAAAAGTGAAAAAGTAAAAACACCTATAAATCATATCTGGATTATGAAAACAACATAATAACAGTATTGTATTGTATTAAAGAATTAAGCATATTTCGTGTGTTATGCACGTAAAATGAATAATATTAATATGATGTGAAAGCTACAAATGCAATTCAAAATTCGCGCGAGTGGAAACGTACATGTTCTATGTTGCCAAGTGGAAAAATAATAAATTCTTAACAATTGATTTCAACATTCAACAGATAATATCTAAACAACTAAATAAAATCGTGTGTATCAAGTATTATCGTCATTTACTATTATTTTTTTTTATACAAAGAGATGTTATAGTTACAATTATTATCATCTTATGAACAAAAATTATGCCGTGGCGGGAAATGAAGGTATTTGATTTGGCAACAATGCTTAAGTAAGCGTCCTTGAAAAAGTGATAGATGATTTTGGCAGTTTATTTGCTAGGTTTTACTTCGCTTTTGGTGTAGTTTGTGTAGTTATTTTGATTTTGTGAAATATAATATAAAATATTACCGTAAATACATTCTTTAACGCTGGGTTAACTCGACATCTAAAAGACTACTAAGTTAGTAACGTTTTTAAGTCGACAGCATAATAAAAGTAGACAACAATACAAATCTAAATGTGATATATTCTTGGGCATTAATATGTTATTTGTAGCATTCTCTTAATATTTTTTGGGGCTTGCTACCCACAAATAATTCTAAGGTAGATTATCTAAAAAATACAGTTACCCAGTGTGGTACTGCAAAAATAAGTCTTTTGTCTGGTTCTAGTTGTCAAAAAACACCCTCTGAATAATTCTTTGATGTAGACACAAGCGCGGAGGCTTATTTTTCCAATGTTATAACTGGATAACTGTATTTTTTTAGATAATTGATAAGTTTGGAAAAATGATTTATGTGATAGTGAGACCCAAGAAAGAAAAATAAACTAATATGTGTATTATGGGGTATTAAAAAGATATCCAAATAATGTCCCATTATAGACGTCCTTCGGATGTTCCATATGGACGTCCGAATATGGTTCAAAGTTGTGACATTTGGGCAACCCAAGAACGTCCATAAGATGTCCTTTGGACTAAAAAAGGCTGTCCATGGGACGTCCTGAATTATCTATAATGTCCGCCGAGGACGTTCATCGGATGTCCATAGGACTACGTTGTGCTATTAGGGATAGTTATTTACATGAACAAACATGAAGGAGTAAAGTTTGCAGGACCAGTATTCTCAATTTAGAACTACTATCTAGATGGCGCTGCGATACTAAATTATTTTTCGATGGCTGAAACCTTGAACATGATTCATATTATGATTAAGAGATAAATTATGAATAATTCTGCTTATATTGAAAATTTTGTAAAAACCAGCCGTTTTGGAGCTATACGATTTTCTTCTTTCATTTTTCCAGTACATGTTAATTTTGATAAACCCCTGTAACTTTTTTATTAATAATTTTAGTACATCGTTCATATGGAACTTTCTTCTTGGGAAGGAAAGTGCTACGATGCAGTAGTACAAAAACATAGAATCGAGTTTTAATAAAAAATTTAAAAGAAGAATGTCTTCTTAGTATATTTAATAATTCTAACAATGTTTCACAAGCAGCCAACCGCGGAATTAGTTCAGTTTGTTAAAAACATGTATACCACTTCCGGTTAAATCGGAACTAGATCCTGCTAAATTTTAAATACAATAAATACAAAATATGTTATTACATATTTTAAAATGTCATAATTTTTAATAATTTCAAACATAACTATATTAATTTATATATTTATATGTATGTATATGTCATTTTTGAATAAAAGAACTAAACACCAAAAAAATTAACACTAAAATAACAGAAGAATAACTAAATTTAAACACTTTGACACGATATACAACTTGAGTGTTAGTTTTTAATTAGCAACTGTCATTTGTTGTCAGTGTGGCAAGGTCGCATGTGATGTAGTTCTCACGTATAGCTTAATTCAAATTTATTTGCAACATAAAAAAACGTCGGCCTCTTTGACGGTGGTAAAGAGATCAGGGAAGCTGACATTTTATATTTTGCAAACAAGTTTGAAATAAGCTGTACTTGATTAATGCACTGCACTAACCTCAAAAATATCAATTTCTACATATAAATATATCTTGCATTAATATTTAAATTAAGTTGTATAATACTGATTTTTTTCATTAAATAGATTAAGATTAGTTTATTACTAGCACCACTATAATATTATTCTTGCATTTACAGGTAGGGGCAGTAGAATGCTTTACGCCAAATCTCTTCCCTTTCTTCGTTTATGCACAATAAATCACTTTATTATTATTATTTCAAACCTCAATACCCCATAGAGTAATGCACTGAACCTCTGCTGGAAAAAATTAATAAAAAGGTAGTGATAGAACATTTTCATTATTAAATCACTTTGTTCACAGTACAACAAAAAATGTTCATTAATACATTGAAATTGCATATTATTGATTTTAGCTTATCAGACTGGACCAAAAACTTTAAACAGTAAGTTAGATTTCTATACACGTTTATACATAGCTCTAAAAACTGCAAATGATATTTGTACGTATGAAATGTTTCCTAGTTTGGTTGCCGTTAAATAAAAATCAATGGTTTTATTTCAACAATTTTATTATTTTCTCTAGGAATATAAGGCGACTTATTTAATTATATTTTCATCTATCTATACTGATAGAGAAAATTATTGGTGTCATGAGAAAAACTTAATTCTAGATAATAATGAAAACGACCGTTTTGAGACCGGAAAATAGAAAATTTATCCGAATTGCCATGCTGCCTGTGTGTATGTCGCTGGTCATCTGTTGTGACTGAATTTTCTCGAACACATCTCAACTTGGAAATCTGAAATTTTACATATATCTGTGACGTCTAAGGATGAATATCAGTAAAATTTGTGCACCAGGGAGGACACCCCCTCAATCCGGCACAAATTGTTTTGTGTCAAATCAAAAAAAATAAAAAATTTTCATAATGAGATACAGAATAACTGTTACTGGAAAAAAAGGTTTAAGATCATTTTCAATCGATTAAAAAAATAATCGGTCTCGGCAGAACTTCCTCATCACATTCAATTTGAAATGAATGAAAAATAAATTATTTCATTTCAATTTATTTCGTATATCTCATTTGCCTCATCTCTCTGTTTTTCTTAATTGTCCATTTATCTATTTATCTCATTTGTCTCATTTTCTCAATTGCCTCGTTTGTCTCATTTATCTAATTGTCTCATTTGCTTCATTATCCCATTTGTCTCGATTTTCTCAATTGTTTTAAATGTCTCATTTATCTCGTTTATCCCGTATCGTATTTATCATATTTATGATATTTCGTATCTCGGATTTTAGACCGCATGCATATTCCAATTGGATCTAACGAAAGCATTAAAGAGTAACTCCAGTGTAGCAGTTTCCACAAGCTGCTTGCTGTTTCTTAATATAAAACCAAGATTTCTATAAGCACCCTCTATCATATCATTGATGTGGTCAGTAAAAGTTAATCTGCAGTCAAAGATTATTCCCAAATCTTTAAACTTATAACATCTAGTTACATTAGCCTCGTTAATTGAATATGTGAAATCAATTGGTTGCATTTTCTCGTAAAACTCATCCAGTTGCACTTACTAATATTGAGAGGTAATAACTTTCTTTCGCAACAAAGATTCAATTTATTTAAATCTTCCTGCAAACTAATACAGTCCTCAAAGCTAGAAATCGACGAATATAGTTTTAGATCATATACACATAATAGAGCATTACAACTAAGTTCACGAATGACATCATTTATGAAAATAATGAACAAAAGAGGCCCTAGAACATATCCTTGCGGAACCACTGAAGTTGCTGTCATTTAAACAGACTTAAAACCCTGGTACTGCACGTTAAGCTTCTGTTGTATAAATAGAAATAAAAAAAACTTAAGGAATCCTTCACTAAGTCTTACATTGTATAGTTTATGCAGCAATAATCCATGGTCAAGTCTGTCGAATGCCTTTGAAAAGTTCGTATAAATGATATCATATTGTCCTCCCCGATCTATAGTCTCAGTTAGAAATTGTGTGACACTTATTAAATTTGTGGTAGTAGATCTACCCTGTAGAAATCCGTATTGGTTAGAGCAAATATGAGCTTTTAAATAACTAAATAATATTTCATACAAAATTACTTCAAACAACTGGCCGAAATTACACAAAATAGTAATTATCTGTCTATAATTCTCTATTGAGATTTTATTTTTGTTTTTAAATATAGAACAAATCTTAGATCTTTTCCAAATTAGAGAAAATGTGTTCGTTTGCAGGGACATATTAAAGATTATGGCAAGAGGTTTAGCTAATAAAATTGCACAATCTTTTAGTCGGAATACCATTTAGCTCTGTTGTTAGTTTCGATTTAAATTTTTTAATGCTTTTAATGCATCATCTCCAGTAATACTTGGAATTATTAAAGGAAGTGCGTCAGATTTTGAATCTACGTCGTTTTCTGCATTAAATTTACTTGACGAAATCAAAGTTGATTGAAAAAATTGTTAAATGCATCCAGTATTTCCTGGGAATCATTAAAATTAATTGAATTGAAAATACTGCACATAATTTTCTTATTAATATAAGACCAAAACTGATTCGGGTTGGATTTAATTTACCTCTCAATATTAATGGAATCATTAAAACTTATAGCTATTTCGTTTTTCGTCTTAGTACACAAGCCTTTAAATTGATCATTAGTTCTTTATACATGCGCCAAAATCTAGATTTTTGATTAATGTCCCTTATAATAAATATTCTTATTAAAACACGGCGGATAATTATTTTTTCTAGGAGTAAACTTAGGGGCAATCTCTAAAAATACAGAATTTAATATATCGTAAGCACTGTTGACATCATCAAAAATATAAGACCAATCGACATTACATAAATCATCATAGAGCTTGTTAAAGTATGATTTTATAAAATGGAAAGAAGTAACTTGGCAACTTGCATGTTTAACGGTATTTCAGACCTGCTTAAAGTTAAGTCCGGTATGCGACCATTAGTATTTAACACCTGGTTGCATTGTTTTAAATTAAAGTACTCACAGCAATTATTCAGCGATGTTGCATACCTGTTACGGATATGCTAATTGGTTTGATATTCAATATAACCCGCAATATTAAAGTCTCCTAAAATTATTAATTTATCTTTATTATTTAAATATTCACAATTAATTAATGAGTCAAAGAGTGTCTCGTATGTCTCAATATTAAGATTAGAGGGATTATATAAAACTAACACGTAAACATAAAAAGAAGACAGATTTATTTTAACCTCCACTATATCAATGTTGGGGACTAAAGCGGAAATGAAATATAAATCCAGCAGATTAACATTATATAAGTTTTTAAGTGATATCAAAACACCGCCACCTCTACTTGTACCAATCTGTTCAAAATTGCGGTCTGATCTAAAAATGCCATAATCATTACTAAACAATACACTGTCACATATTGAAGAGTCCAAAAGTGTTTCAGTTAAGGCAATTAACTCAAATTGAGATGCTATAGATTCATTATATAATTCATTGGTTTTAGTTTGTATGCTACATACATTTTGATACGAAACAATTTATTTGAGGTAAAATTTGGTGAGTTTTTGTCACATGGCTACCTATATCCATAACTTGATCAGAGTCGTTCCTCAGTGGTTGTTACTCACTTACAAATAACAAAAACTTGTAGTGTCCTAATTTTTTTTTATACACAGAACACTTGTAAGTGTCTCATGTGACTGCAGTCAGATATTTTAGCATTAACACAGTTTATGCATTTTACTGCAGAATTGCTGGGACACTCTAATGTTTAATGTTATGTTTCAAAGAACATTTAGGACATGCTAATTTACTACTTCTGCAACTATTTTGAAAATGATTTAAACCACTACATTTATAACATATTTTAAACTCAATAGCATCATAAACAATACAGATATCATAGTTTACAAACAAATGACCAAGTTTTCATACTTTAGAATAAATTTCAGTATCAACTTCCAAAATTGCCTGGTAAACGTGTTTGTTTTTTTTGTAGACGAATTATTTAGCACATTACATTCACTATATACAGAAAATACATCATTTTGGGATTTTAAAAATTTTAATAATTGATCTTCCGAATATTTCTTATTTTTTACTATCTTTACCTCATAATCCGCAGATAATTTTTCACCGGCAAGTCTTTTAAATTTGTTCACTTCCTCCACATCATTACATCCAATGATAATGCCGCCATTACTAACATTTTTAACTTTTGAAACCTTAATACTTGAATCAACCGGATTTATATTATTCATAATATCAGATTTAGATTGTGCATTACCTTACTCTGCATTTTTTGGATTAACTACCACCATAAATTTACTACTTGCAACATTGGAATACAGAGGTTTGCTATTGTAATTAATAGTTGATGTAATCTTGTTTAAATTTTCATTGGCCACCTTTATAATGTCAGTTTTCACATCAATAATCATTTGCTCAACATCTTTAATTACATCGTTGGTTTAAGCTTCAAAACAATCCTTAATTATTTTTTCATAGTCGTTTTTACTCTTATCGCATACATCGCAGTACCATTGCAATCCCGGTGTTTTAACGAATTTTAAAACATTGGAAGAAACGCCAATACAAGCTGTATGATAAGGTTTTCTACAAAAACCGGCGCAAGAAATTGCAGGCTTCCGACTTTTATCAACGGGTGAGTCACACGCACCAAGTAAATTGGACATGGCGACACGGCAAATGTATATTATTTACACATTCGATTAAAACAGGGAGGACGTGATTAGAATATTTTGTTGTTTCTCACAAGTATTAAATTTAATGTCAGTGTTCGAGAAATGTACTGCACTGGTAAGATGGTTGAGATCCCAGATCTTATTTTATTGCAGTGCACATGTTGAAAACTGGAATTTACAAAGTTTTAATTATTCGACTTTAGTCACTGATTGACAAATATTAGTTTTTAGATTAATTTTAATTTTATATTAAACTATGTAGATCTATGCAACTACTTTTTAGCTATAGTAAAATAGAATTTCATCTTAACTGACACAATTCTTTCCGGTTTTATCAACGATTATACAAGAGTGTCAGGTCGCACGTCCACTCTCAATAAATACCGAGCTCAAATTTTATTTATATATGTAAAATAATTAAGATGAAAAAAAAATGAAATAAATGAGATGAATGAGATATATGGGATAAATTAGATAAATGAAATAAATGAGACAAATGAGTTAAACGAGACAAATGAGACAAACGAGACAAATGAGGCATATGAGACAAAAGAGATAAACGAGACAAACGAAATAAATGAAATAATTTATTTTTCATTAATTTCAAATTAGATATGATGAGGAAATACTGCCGGAACAGACTATTTTTTCAATTGAATGAAATAATTTTAAACCTTTTTTTCTCAGTAATGGTTAATTTTACGAGACATTTTTAAGAGTTCTTTTCGGCACATTTCGTCGTTGTGATCAACTCTTGTTTGAAACATTTCTTTTATCTAATGCAAAAAAAATGTTTGCCTTCTTGAGAAGTGCCCTCTCTGGTGCATCAATTCTACTGATAATCAATACGGTTCGTCCTTGTATGTCACAGATATTTTATGTAAAATTTCAGATTTCCATGTTGAGATGTGTTTGGGAAAATGCGGTGACAACAAATGAATGGCGACACACAAACACACAAACGCTCAAATGCACAAACACACAGACACACAGACGGTATGCCAATTCGGAAAAATGTTCTATTTTTTGGCCACAAAACATTTGTTTTCATTATCGAGTTCTCGGCACCTGCAGAGAAAAACATCACCTTGAAGGAGGAGGAGAAACGGACCAAGTACAGCGATCTCCGGTACGAGCTCCAAGTGCTGTACCCAGGCTACTCGGTAAAAGTGGTCGTCCTTATCATAGGTGTACTCAGAGGGATGAAGCCTGCGCTACTCTCGGAACTGAAGATCATACCGGCCGCGGCCTGCCAAAAATCAGCCGAGTGGCTGGCAGGCCAAATGCAGAAGGCGGTCATTCTGGGTTCTCTCCGTCTTCTTAGGGCACACGATTCTGGTATCTACAGTCACTAACCCTGCGGGATGTGGGGAGTGGCTGTAGTTGATGCGCCGGCGCGACTCCCGTGAGGCGTCGGAGGCCACGGGAGGACTGACCGGCATCGGGAAACCGAAAAAAAATAAAAAATAAAAAAAATAAAAATAACACAGAACCTCGTCCTCGTCCCCCCCGTTGACGTGGGAGGTACACACGAGGAACGGATGATCTAGGATGAATACTTCTGTGAATATTCATCATCTTGCGGGTATACCTATCTAATTGGCGCAGCTCCTCTACTGTCCACTTTACTACTCCGAAGGAGTAGAGCAGAACCGGAACGGCAAGCATATTAGTTGCAGACATCTTGTTCTTCCCCGAAAGTTCGGAAGACCAAATCTTTCGGAGGCGGTGTCTGTACTTGCCGCGGAGAGAATCTTTTATTTGTGATACATCCTGCCTTTGTTGCACACCCAGATATGTATAGGTCTCTACGGCATCCAGATGTCTTAGGATGCTTCCGTCTGCGAGCTGCGCATCTATAGGAAATTCCCCACATCGTCCGTTCTTGAGGTGGACGACTGCACATTTGTCCAACCCGAACTCCATGCCAATTGCCCGCGTATATTCTTCGACCACCCTAAGAGCGTTTTGTAGTTCGCGCTCTCCGAAGGCATAAAGTGTAAGGTCATCCATATAAAATAGATGGGTGACCTTATGCCTCTAGTCGCTGGGTGGTACACATTGATATCCGCGGGTTTGGCAGACAACGGCAGCAGTGAGATGCAGAAAAGGAGAGAACTCAGGGAGTCACCCTGGAAAATTCCTCTCCTAAATGCCACCTGCTCTGTCGTGACCCGCTGTGCACCTGATGTTATGGTGAAGCGGGTCTTCCAGAGCGGCAGCAGCTGTTCTACGCATCTCACTAGTGGTGCTGGTACCGCGAGACATTCGAGCAAGTTCAAAAATAGCTCATGCGATGTTGTATCAAATGCCTGGTGGTTATCAATCCAGGCCATCGATAGATTCCGCTTGTATTTCACAGAATCCTGTGTAACACAGCAGTCTATCAGCAGGCTGTCCTTGCAATCTGCCATGCCCTTCTTGGCATCACGTTGTTTGTGTATCTGCTGGAAGACCGAATCAACAGACCTCAGTGTCCTAGCATACAAGATACATGTAAATATCTTGTAGCAGGAGTTGAGGCAAGTGATCGGCCTATAATTCCTCGGGTCGGAAAGATCCCTCCCCTTGGGGATAAGCACAGTACGTCCCTCGACGAACCAGTCTGGAATCTGCTGCCCCTCGTTCAACCATGAGTTGAAAACTCGCGCCAGACGGCGGTGAGTGGAAGGAAATTTCTTCCACCACCAGTTGTTAATGTCGTCTGGGCCCGGGGCAGCGAAGTGTGCATTTGATGGAATATCGCCATTGAATGGACGCGTCGTTTCGTAGATTCCCTTCCAGAAGGTTTCGACATCTTCTACAGTCGGCGGATTCTCGACAATCGCGACATTATCGATTATTATTATTATTATTAATATTATTAATTTTTTTTTTTTCGGTTTCCCGATGCCGGTCAGTCCTCCCGTGGCCTCCGACGCCTCACGGGAGTCACGCCGACGCATCAACTACAGCCACTCCCCACATCCCGCAGGGTTAGTGACTGTAGATACCAGAATCATGTGCCCTAAGCAGACGGAGAGAACCCAGAATGACCGCCTTCTGCATTTGGACTGCCAGCCACTCGGCTGAATTTTGGCAGGCCGGAATGATCTTCAGATCCGAGAGCAGCGTAGGCTTTATCCCTCCGAGTACACCGATTATTAGGACGACCATTTTTTACCGAGTAGCCTGGGTACAGCACTTGGAGCTCGTACCGGAGATCGCGATATTTGGTCCGTTTCTCCTCCTCCTTCAAGGTGATGTTTTTCTCCGCAGGTACCGAGAACTCGATGACATACATCACTTTGAGTTGATGGTTGAGGAGGACTATGTCAGGCTTGTTGGCTTGGATTAGCCTGACAGTCGGGAACGAGCAGTTCCAGTAAATCCGGCATTTCTCGTTCTCGACAACGGACTCTCCGGGGACGTAAGGCAGCACTGGTGTCTGGTCTATCCCGTACGAGTGCCTTAGATGGTAATATAGCACTCGTAACGCCGCGTTATGCCGGTGGATGTAGGCCGAAATCGCATATATGGGGCATGCAGAAAGTAAGTGCATGAGCGATTCCGGCGCCTGATGGCAAGTCCTGCAATTGATATCAGGAACCTCTACACGCCACACGCGGCTACGATAGACCAAGGTGTTGATAACACCATCTTGGCAGGCCACAATGAATCCCTCGGTCTCCGACTTAAGCCCTACTGACCTTAGAAAGGCGAAGGTCAGCCTGGTCGATAAACCCAGTGTTTCTATGTTCTTATAGAAGACGCCATGCTGGGGTTTATCGACGTGCTGCCGAAACAGATTTTCCCGTTCGGCAGCTCTGATTCGGGCTTTCAGACGATTTGGCTGAAGTTTGGTGACTGACACTACATCAGCAAAAAATAATAGGTATGTAAGTTTACAAGTTTCTACGCAATTTTTAAAAACTAACTATGGCATAATGGTTTCAGATATAAACCGAAAAGTTTTCCGGAATTTCCGAACTGTTCTCATGAGAATGGTTCCTTTAAATGCAAACAATTATCTGCTCAAGACATCCGAAAGTTTCACACAAATTTTTACAAAGAGTGCAATAAAGTTTATCAAGATAATTACATATTGAAGTTTCTGATTCAATCAAGAATTCACAGAAGAAGACCAACAAATAATCGCAATGTACAACAGCAAACCAGGGCTAAATACTTTATTCCAAATCGTGAACATGAACTTTTACCAGTATGTCTTAAGACCTTTTTGAATGCCTTAAAAATATCAAGATTCAGAGTAAATCGAATCGCAATAAGATTTCAGTTATTTGGACAAATGCCTAAGGAACGAAGGGGGGGGCGACAGAGTCGGAGAAAAAAATTATTTAAAGAAACAAAGTGTAATGACTTTTATTAATTCCTTCAAATGTAGTGAAACACATTACTGTGTAAACCTAAGCGGACGAAAATATTTGCCATCAGATTTAAATATTAAAAAAATGTGGAGATTATATAATAATCAGTGCAATGCATCCTTGAGCGTCAAAGAATCTTTTTTCCGAAAAATATTTTGCACCAAGTACAATTTGGGTTTTGGAAGTCCAAGAGTAGACGTCTGTTCTACCTGCTTGGAATTAAGTGAAAAATTATCTAATGCAAAAACGGACAAAGAAAAGGATCCCATTAGAGTTCAAAAAAGAGTTCATCAACTCAGGTACAGGGCCTTTTATGAATTACTACAGGACAAAGATAAGGAGGTTTTGATACTATTATTTGATTGTCAGAAGAACCAACCTCTACCAAAACTCCCTGATCAAGCGACCTATTACAGTCGCCAATTATACTTAAACAACTTTACCATTGTTAAAGGTCATTCAAAATCATCTCTTAACCCTGATAATGTTACATCTTATGTTTGGTTGGAGAATGAATTTCAGAAAGGTGCAAATGAAATTGCATCTTGCGTTTTTGACACCCTGTGTATCACTGATATGACATCTTTCACTATTTTAAGATTAATTTGTGATGGATGTAGGGGTCAGAACAAAAAAACGATCCTTATTACAATGTTATGTCATTGGTACACCTCTTTCGCACCGAAAAATATAAAGGAAATTCAAGTCGCATTCCCAGTTACTGGCCATAGCTTTTTACCAGCGGATCATGTGTTTGGAAATATTGAGAAAAAAATGCGCAAGCTAGAGGTGATTTACCATCCTGATCAGTATCTTGAAATAATAAAACAACATGAAACGATTAAAAAACTCGGGACTGATTGTCAAGATTTCGATTGGAAAGAACTACGCGACAGGCTTGTAAAACCAACTACTCAATGGCATTTTGCTATTAAATCGACCAAAAGAATTTTTATAACCAAAGAAAAAAAATGCAAAGTGTTTGTCCAAGGTGAAGAAGTTTACCGGTCAAAATTTAATACCCCAAAACTGATTACAAGAGCTGGTAAAAATTTTAGCTCAAAAATGCCGTAGATAATTCGAAAGGAGAATAAGTTACAAGCAAAGAAGAAAGAAAACGTCGACACATTGTTAAAAAAACATTATGGAGAAAATTGGAGAGCTACGGAAGAAAAATTGAGTATTTACAAGTACATACTAGATAATTCTGAGTCTCAGGAAAATGAAGAAGAAGAAACAAATATACAGCGATGTGAGCCTTTGGATGAAGCACCAGCTCCCATTGTCTAAACTTTCATGGCTCTATCCTAATACATTTTCTTTTAATTATGTTCATTTAAAAATATTTTTCGGTTAACTAAAATTGTTTATTCACTTTAGTTTCTCTAATAAACCCTCATTTATATTATATCGCCCTTTATTCATAAAATTACCATTACCTATTTTTGCTTTAAAATCATTTCAAAACTAACATTCTCCAAAGTTTTATTTCAAAACTTACATTCTCCAGAATATTAAACAATTTTTTAAATATTTCCAGATGATTACACTCATTACAACTTTGCCCAATTAATTATAACTGTCATTACAAATAGCAGGAAAACAAAATTAAAATTCAATCTTAAAATTGCCTTTGTTGCACACCCAGATATGTATACATCTCTCCGGCATCCAGATGTCTTAGGATGCTTTCGTCTGCGAGCTGCGCATCTTCAGGGAATTCCCCACATCGTCCTCTCTTGAGGTAGACGACTGCACATTTATCCAACCCGAATTCCATACCAATTGCCCGCGTATATTCTTCGACCACCCTAAGAGCGTTTTGTAGTTCGCGCTCTCCGGAGGCATAAAGTTTAAGGTCATCCATATAAAATAGACGGGTGACCTTATGCCTCCGGTCGCTGGGTGGCCCGCATTGATATCCGCGGATTTGGCGGAGCCCAAGAGACAACGGCAGCAGTGAGATGCAGAAGAGGAGAGGACTCAGGGAGTCACCCTGGAAAACTTCTCTCCTAAATGCCACTTGCTCTGTCGTGACCCGCTGTTCACCTGATGTTATGGTGAAGCTGGTCTTCCAGAGCGGCAGCAGTTGTTCTATGCATCTCACTAGTGGTGCTGGTACCGCAAGACATTTGAGCAAGTACAACAATAGCTCGTGATGTTGTATCAAATGCCTTGCGGTAATCAATTCAGGCCATCGATAGATTCCGCTTGTATTGCACAGAATCCTGTGTAATACAGCGGTCTATCAGCAGGCTGTCCTTGCAACCTGCCATGCCCCTCTTGGCACCACGCTGTTCGTGTATCTGCTGGAAGACCGGATCAACAGACCACAGTATCCTAGCATACAAGATACGTGTAAATATCTTGTAGCAGGGGTTAAGGCAAGTGATCGGCCTATAGTTCCTCGGGTCGGAAAGATCGCCCTTTTTGGGGATAAGCTCAGTACGTCCCTCGACAAATCAGTACGGAATCTGCTGCCACTCGTTCAACCATGAGTTGAAAACTCGCGCCAGACGGCGGTGAGTGGAAGGAAATTTCTTCCACCACCAGTTGTTAATGCCGTCTAGGCCCGGGGCAGCGAAATTCTTGGTACCAACAAGTGCTTGTGGACTTCCTCCGTACTGATTGCCGGGCACACTTCTTCTGGCTCTTCAAAAGTCTGTGACACAGAGCCTCAAAGTGTGCAATTGATGTAGTGTCGCTGTTGAATGGACGCGTCGTTTCGTAGATTCCCTTTCAGGAGGTTTCGACATCTTCTACAGTCGGCGGATTCTCGACAACACGCTGTGGTTCTTGAAGGAGGCAGGAAGGATTCGTACGGAACAAATTGTTTTGTTCCATACTCCTCACCCGCCTCTCAATGTTTTCTTTATCGCCATAATTAATATATATATATATTTTTTTCGGTTTCCCGATGCCGGTCAGTCCTCCCGTGGCCTCCGACGCCTCACGGGAGTCGCGCCGGCGCATCAACTACAGCCACTCCCCACATCCCGCAGAGTTAGTAACTGTAGATACCAGAATCGTGTGCCCTAAGCAGACGGAGAGAACCCAGAATGACCGCCTTCTGCATTTGACCTGCTAGCCACTCGGCTGGTTTTTGGCAGGCCGGTATGATCTTCAGTTCCGAGAGCAGCGTAGGCTTTATCCCTCCGAGTACACCGATAATAAGGACGACCATTTTGACCGAGTAGCCTGGGTACAGTACTTGGAGCTCGTACCGGAGATCGCGATATTTGGTCCGTTTCTCCTCCTCCTTCAAGGTGATGTTTTTCTCCGCAGGTGCCGAGAACTCGATGACATACATCACCTTGAGTTGATGGTCGAGGAGGACTATGTTAGGCTTGTTGGCTTGGATTAGCCTGACAGTCGGGAACGAGTAGTTCCAGTAAATCCGGCATTTCTCGTTCTCGACAACGGACTCAATATCTCCGGGGACGTAAGGCAGCACTGGTGTCTGGTCTACCCCGTACGAGTGCCTTAGATGATAGTATAGCACTCGTAAGGCCGCGTTATGTCGGTGGATGTAGGCCGAAATTGCATATATGGGGCATGCAGAAAGTAAATGCATGAGCGATTCCGGCGCCTGATGGCAGGTCCTGCAGTTGATATCAGGAACCTCTACACGCCACACGCGGCTACGGTAGACCAAGGTGTTGATAACACCATCTTGGCAGGCCATAATGAATCCCTCGGTCTCCGACTTAAGCCCTGCTGACCTTAGAAAGGCGAAGGTCAGCCTGATCTATAAACCCAGTGTTTCGATGTTCTTATAGAAGTCACCATGCTGGGATTTATCGACGTGCTGCCGAAACAGATTTTCCTCTTCGGCAGCTCTAATTCGGGCTTTCACACGGTTTGGCTGAAGTTCGGTGACTGACTCAACATCAGCACCTCGCCGGCCTCCTCGCCCGATATCAAATGCGAGACCGAGTTCATCTGCGGCTCTTTTTGCTGCCTTGAACAATCCTGCTCCCACTCCTACAGTTTCGTGATGTTTTACGAACCGCAAAAGAGGATCTGAGCTCCTGAGGATGTTACATGCCATACTCAGAACTACTCTGCCATGCGTACACTCCAGGCTCAAGAGTCCTCGGCCCCCCCGTTGACGTGGGAGGTACATACGTGGAACGGACGCTCTAGGATGAATACTTCTGTAAATATTCATCATCTTGCGGGTATCTCTGTCTAATTGACGCAGCTCATCTACCCTCCACTTTACTACTCCGAAGGAGTAGAGCAGAATCGGAACGGCAAGCATATTAGTTGCAGACACCTTGTTCTTCCCCGAAAGTTCGGAAGACCAAATCTTTCGGAGGCGGTGTCTGTACTTGCCGCGGAGAGAATCTTTTATTTGTGATACATCCTGGATGTGCCTTTGTTGCACACCCAGATATGTATAGGTTTCTCCAGCATCCAAGTGTCTTAGGATGCTTCCGTCTACGAGCTACACATCTTCAGGGAATTCCCCGCATCGTCCTCTCTTGAGGTGGACGACTGCACATTTGTCCAACCCGAACTCCATACCAATTGCCCGCGTATATTCTTCGACCACCCTAAGAGCGTTTTGTAGTTCGCGCACTCCGGAGGCATAAAGTTTAAGGTCATCCATATAAAATAGATGGGTGACCTTATGCCTCCGGTCGCTGGGTGGCCCGCATTGATATCCGCGGGTTTGGCGGAGCCCAACAAACAACGGCAGCAGTGAGATGCAGAAGAGGAGAGGACTCAGGGAGTCACCCTGGAAAACTCCTCTCCTAAATGTCACCTGTTCTGTCGTGACCCGCTGTGCACCTGATGTTATGGTGAAGCGGGTCTTCCAGAGCGGCAGCAGCTGTTCTATGCATCTCACTAGTGGTGCTGGTACCGCAAGACATTCGAGCAAATGCAACAATAGCTCATGCGATGTTGTATCAAATGCCTTGCGGTAATCAATCCAGGCCATCGATAGATTCCGCTTGTATTGCACAGAATCCTGTGTAATACAGCGGTCTATCAGCAGGCTGTCCTTGCAACCTGCCATGCCCTTCTTGGCACCACGCTGTTCGTGTATCTGCTGGAAGACCGGATCAACAGACCTCATTAATATATTTTTTTTTTTCGGTTTCCCGATGCCGTTCAGTCCTCCCGTGGCCTCCGACGCCTCACGGGAGTCGCGCCGGCGCATCAACTACAGCCACTCCCCGCATCCCGCAGGGTTAGTGACTGTAGATACCAGAATCGTGTGCCCTAAGCAGACGGAGAGAACCCAGAATGACCGCCTTCTGCATTTGACCTGCCAGCCACTCGGCTGGTTTTTGGCAGGCCGGTATGATCTTCAGTTCCGAGAGCAGCGTAGGCTTTATCCCTCCGAGTACACCGATAATAAGGACGACCATATTGACCGAGTAGCCTGGGTGCAGCACTTGGAGCTCGTACCGGAGATCGCGATATTTGGTCCGTTTCTCCTCCTCCTTCAAGGTGATGTTTTTCTCAGCAGGTGACGAGAACTCGATAACATACATCACCTTGAGTTGATGGTCGAGGAGGACTATGTCAGGCTTGTTGGCTTGGATTAGCCTGACAGTCGGGAACGAGTAGTTCCAGTAAATCCGGCATTTCTCCTTCTCGACAACGGACTCAATATCTCCGGGGACGTAAGGCAGCACTGGTGTCTGGTCTACCCCGTACGAGTGCCTTAGATGGTGGTATAGCACTCGTAAAGCCGCGTTATGTCGGTGGATGTAGGCCGAAATCGCATATATGGGACATGCAGAAAGTAAGTGCATGAGCGATTCCGGCGCCTGATGGCAGGTTCTGCAGTTGATATCAGGAACCTCTACACGCCACACGCGGCTACGGTAGACCAAGGTGTTGATAACACCATCTTGACAGGCCATAATGAATCCCTCGGTCTCCGACTTAAGCCCTGCTGACCTTAGAAAGGCGAAGGTCAGCCTGGTCGATAAACCCAGTGTTTCTATGTTCTTATAGAAGACACCATGCTGGGGTTTATCGACGTGCTGCCGAAACAGTTTCTCCTGTTCGGCAGCTCTAATTCGGTCTTTCAGACGATTTGGCTGAAGTTCGGTGACTGACTCAACATCAGCACCTCGCCGGCCTCCTCGCCTGATGTCAAATGCGAGACCGAGTTCATCTGCGGCTCTTTTTGCTGCCTTGAATATTCCTGCTCCCACTCCTAACAGTTTCGTGATGTTTTACGAACCGCAAGTGGGGATCTGAGCTCCTGAGTATGTTACATGCCATACTCAGTACTACTCTGCCATGCGTACACTCCAAGCTCAAGAGTCCTCATTAATATTATTATTATTATTATTATTAATATTATTATTATTATTATTATGTTCAAACTTTGAGAGCGTAAACTAGGTTCAGTTCTAAAAAAAAAAAAACTCAAAAGTGATAGGTACATTTTTATTTGTTATATTTTATGTGTATATGGCGTTACAGCGCTATAAAATTTTAGAGAGTAGAAAGCAGAATTAAATTCATAGACTAAATAAAATCATATTTTACTCAACAAATATGTTATATTGATATCTCATTTCTTATCTTATCATATTTCTATGAAAGATTTACTAATGTTCAGTTAACACGTTAAGCGCCAAAGCAACATGATGAAAACTTCCCCTTGTGCCAAAAATTGTTTTCCCGTTATTTTAACTTGTTTTAATTAAAAAAAAAGTTGTAATGGTAAAAAAAATTTTTTTAGAAAATGTTTTCGCATTTTTTTGAGGTTTCGATTGTAGCGGTCCTTAGGGACCAACGTGGCGGGGTGGGAACAATGTGCCGTCGGCGCCATAGCGGTCCCATTAGCGGTCCTGTTGACATGCGTTTTCAAGGAACGTATTATAGAAAACCTAATGTTTCTAGAGGATGAGGAGGATAGATCTGGCTCTGCATCCAGATCACAAAAAAAGGACGAGGTTCATCTAATGAAGAAAAAGGATGGCATTGCTCATAAAGTACGACGTTATTGTAAAGGCTGTTATGACAAGATACTCAAGGGAGAAATGGATAAAAATAAAGTGCCAAAAGTTACAACATATTGTGATAGTTGTCCTGATAATCCTCATTTTTGTATAGATTGCTTTGTTAAATATCACAAGTAGTGGTCCCAAACATATCTTTTCATTTTTATGGTACAATTACTATTTTATTTACTTATTTACGATTGATATTATTAGCCTAAAAGTTTATAACTTAAAAAGAGTAACAAAAAAACCTATAAGCAGCCCTGAATTTTTATTTATCCTTTATATTAAAAAGTTGCCTATAGTAGACATTCCTCACAGGCCACAGCGGTCCACCTATGATGTTAAATTGGAATCTATACTAGCCCGCTGGCGTGTATAGCCAGTCTTGTATTAGAATATCCAAGCGGTCCCTAGGGACCGCCGTGGCCCTGGTAGACAAATCCACCATCGGTCCCTAGGGACCGCCTTGGCGCTTAACGTGTTAATGCTACTTTTAAAATATCCTAACCCTGTCTGACTACAAGCGTGTATGAGTGTACGCAAGGCATATTAGTATTGAGTGTGGCATGTAACATACTCAGGAACTCAGATCCCCTCTTGCGGTTCGTAAATCATCACGAAACTGTAGGAGTGGGAGCAGGATTGTTCAAGGCAGCAAAAAGAGCCACAGATGAACTCTAGTACTGAGTATGGCATGTAACATCCTCACGAGCTCAGATCCCCTCTTACGGTTTGTAGAACATCACGAAACTGTAAGAGTGAGAGCAGGATTATTCAAGGCAGCAAAAAGAGCCGCAGATGAACTCGGTCTCGCATTTGACATCAGGCGAGGGGGCCGGCGAGGTGCTTATGTTGAGTCAGTCACCGAACTTCAGCCAAATCGTCTGAAAGCCAGAATTAGAGCTGCCGAACAGGAAAATCTGTTTCGGCAGCACATCGATAAACCCCAGCATGGTGTCTTCTATAAGAACATAGAAACACTGGGTTTGTCGACCAGGCTGACCTTTGCCTTTCTAAGGTCAGCAGGGCTTAAGTCAGAGACCGAGGGATTCATTATGGCTTGCCAATATGGTGTTATCAACACTTTGGTCTACCGTAGCCGCGTGTGGCGTGTAGAGGTTCCTGATATCAGCTGCAGGACCTGCCATCAGGCGCCGGAATCGCTCATGCACATACTATCTGCATGCCCCATATACGCGATTTCGGCCTACATCCACCGATATAACGCGGCGGTACGAGTGCTAGACTACCAGCAAAGGCACTTGTACGTGGTAGACCAGACACCAGTGCTGCCTTACGTCCCCGGAGATATTGAGTCCGTTGTCGAGAACCAGAAATGCCGGATTTACTGGAACTACTCGTTCCCGACGGTCAGGCTAATCCAAGCCAACAAGCCTGACATAGTCCTCTTCGACCATCAACTCAAAGTGATGTATGTCATCGAGTTCTCGGCACCTGCAGAGAAAAACCTCACCTTGAAGGAGGAGGAGAAACGGACCAAATACCGTGATCTCCGGTACGAGCTCCAAGTGCTGTACCCAGGCTACTCAGTAAAAATGGTCGTCCTGATAATCGGTGTACTCGGAGGGATAAAGCCTACGCTGCTCTCGGAATTGAAGACCATACCGGCCTGCCAAAAATCAGCTGAGTGGCTGGCAGGCCAAATGCAGAAGGCGGTCATTCCTGGTTCTCACCGTCTGCTTAGGGCACACGATTTCGGAACCTACAGTCACTAACCCAGCAGGATGTGGGGAGTGGCTGTGATTAATGTGCTGGCGCGACTCCCGTGAGGCGTCGGAGGCCACGTGAGGACTGTCCAGCGGGAAACCAAGAATAATAATAATAATAATAATAATAATATTTATTTTCTGTAGTTTATAGTTTTCAATTTACAAGAGCTTAAAATAAAATATAGTACAACTACAAAAAAAAAGACCGAAAACGACATGGCTCCGAATAAACCTGCTGATCTAAGCTCCAGCCTTACAAATAGCAAAATTTAATACTAAATTAACAGTGGGTGAGTTAAAGTAAATATAAGTTGTCTGTACGAGGGAGGTATTTTAGCTTATATGTAAAGGTCATAATTTAGCAATTTAATAAATAACTTTTCAATTTCCGTTTAAACAGAGACGGTTTTAAATATTTTAAAAGTGTCGGAAATTTATTATACTAATGATAAATTTTAAAAGAAAACGACTTACGATATGTAGAGATTTAAAATAAGGGAGGGAATATTAAACCTTTAAATCTCAGATTCAAGGTATGTACATCTGACCTAATTATATTTTGTTGTACAGGTAAGGTGGGCATTTGTTCACTAAAATGAAGTTAAAAAGAGTTAACGAATGTAATTTGCGTCTTGTTGCCATATTTAACCAATTTGCATGTTTTAGCTTATATGAAATACGCTCATATTTCTTAATGCCATAAATAAATCTGAGGCAAGATTTTTTGCACTCGCTCAATTCGATTTGTATCCACCATATCTAAGCAAGGGCCGTAAAGTGCATCATAATAATTAAAGTGACTTAACACAAGTGCATCTGTTAATTATATTTTAAGAGATTGACTTAGTAAATGGCAGTGAGGATATAAGATTTTCAAATTATACTTTTTGCAAACAGTTCGTAACGTGCTTTTTATATTTGAGCTCAGTATCTAATTCGACTCCCAAATTTTTTGCGACTGTAGATGTTGGTAATATGTTACCATTTACTGAAATATTAATATTTTCTTTAATAAAAGAACGCAATTTGCCAAAGACTAACACAGATGATTTTGTTGGATTAATTTTTAAATCGTGACTTTCAGACATTGTTACTAATTTTTTTTAATTCATCGTTCATAACCAAACTAGCACCATTAAAATTACTTGGAAAAAATGAATAATATAACTGGGTATCATCTGCATATATATGTACTTTACAGTGATTCAAAGCAGTACTTAAATTACATGTGTATATACAAAACAATAACGGACCTAGAATTGATCCTTGTGGGACACCTCGTGAAATATTACCCATGTCCGATACACCGTGATTAGTTTCAACAAATTGCTGCCTATCTTTTAAATAGTTTTTAATGAATTTAATTGCATCAGATCAGAATCCCACAAAATGCAATATTGACAATAAAATTTCATGACAAATCATGTCAAACGCCTTGGAATAATCCAAGTACCATGACTGTAGCTTTTCCTTAATCAATTTCACCAAATATGTCATCTACGATATTAATTAGTGCAGTTGTACAACTGTAGCCAGCTCGAAATCCTGATTGATAAATAGGTAAAATGTTATATTTGTCTAAGTGACCGCGGATTTGAAAATTTGCTATCTTTTCGACAACCTTAGATAGTACAGGAAGAACACTTATGGGCCGCAGGTCACTGAATGAATTTTCATCCCGCTTCTTTGGCAGTGGAACTACACGTGCAATTTTCCAAACATCGGGAAAGACGTTGTCTCTAAGACAAGTATTGACAATATCAGTTAAATATGGCAGTATGATAATTAATTTCATTAGGCTTATTTAGTTCGCACGGTATATGATTAATTTTGTATTTGTTATAAATATTCAAATCATTCAATTTTGTCCACAATGTTTTACCTGAATGTATATTTACACAATATTCTAAGTATTTTTTTTTCAGCTCGAATTACAATATTTGTTTGGTTTCTCAAATTTGTGCTGTGCATTTTCAGTTGATATGGGATGATAATACGGGACACCTTGTACAATTTAAAATTTTTTAGTTTTTAATGTCCTCGCTCTGCTTGAATTATCTGCAGTGGGTATAGTACAGGATGTAGTATTTAATCTTTTAATGTCGTCGGAATTAGACTGAAATACGCTAGTGTCTGTAGTTATTGACGAACAGATATCCAATAATTGCAATTTATTTAAATGGTATGATTATGTATCCAGTGCCGAAGTACTACACAGACCTGGATGTAGCAGCATTGAAATACTGGTTTCAAAGTGGCGCCTCAGTTGGAGTTAACGACAATAATAATAATGATAATAATCATAACAATCATAATAATAATCACTGCTACCGTTATCTGTTGGGCTCCGCCAAACCCGCGAATATCAATGTGGACCACCCAGTGACCGGAGGCATAAGGTCACCCATCTATTTTATATGAATGACCTTCAACTTTATGCCTCCGAATAGCGCGAATTACAAAATGCGCTTAGGGTGGTCGAAGAATACACACGGGACATTGGTATGGAGTTCGGGTTGGACAAATGTGCAGTCATCTACCTCAAGAGAGGACGATGCGGAGAATTCTCTGAAGATGCGCAGCTCGCAGACGGAAGCATCCTAAAATATATGGATGCCGGAGAGACCTATACATATCTGGGAGTGCAACAAAGACACATGCAGGATGTAACACAAATAAAGGATTCTCTCCGCGGTAAGTACAGACACCGCCTCTGAAAGATTTGGTCTTCCAAACTTTTGGGGAAGGACAAGGTGTCTGAAACTAATATGCTTGTCGTTCCGGTTCTGCCCTACTCCTTCGGAGTAGTAAAGTAGACGAGCTGCGCCCATTACACAGAAATACCCGCAAGATGATGAATTTTCACAGACGTATTCATTCTAGATGGTCCGATCCTCGTGTGTACCTCCCCCGTCAACGGGGGCCGAGGACTGTTGTGCCTAGAATGTACGCATGGCAGAGTAGCACTGAGTATGGCACGTAACATCCTCAAGGGTTCAGATCCCTTCTTCCGGTTTGTAAAACATCACGAAACTGTAGGAGTGGGAGCAGGATTGTTCAAGGCAGCAAAAATAGCCGCAGATGAACTCGGTCTCGCATTTGACATCAGGCGAGGAGGCTGGCGAGGTGTTGATGTAGAGTCAGTCACCGAACTTCAGCCAAATCGTCTAAAAGACGGAATTAGAGCTGTCGTCCAAATAATCGGTGTACTACGCTGCTCTCAGAACTGAAGATCATACCGGCCTGCCAGAAATCAGCCGAGTGGCTAGCAGGCCAAATGCAGAAGGCGGTCATTCTGGGTTCTCTCTGTCTGCTTAGGGCACACGATTTTGGTATCTACAGTCACTAACCCTACGGGAAGTGGGGAGTGACTGTAGTTAATGCGCCGGCGCGACTCCCGTGAGGCGTCGGAGGCCATGGGAGGACTGTCTGACATCGGATAATCCAGAAAATAATAATAATAATAATAATAATAATTAGGGGTGCAAAGGACCGGCAACCTCCACGTTGGTGCACCCTGGACAGGCAGAGGCAACTCTGCCTGACTAATGCCGGCCGGGGTACCAGGGCTAACCACCCTGCTACCTTTACTGCTTGGGTTCCTTATAATCTAAGAAGGGCCCCTCACAATCGACCCCAACCGGATGGGGGTCAGAGACAGGTGGGAGGGGCCTTACCGGATGGTCTCAACGTTGACAACCAAGGCAATGAACATGGATGCTTTAAGTGGACGAGGGAACTTCGGGATGACTTGCTGACCTGCCGCGAGAGTAGCGAACCTGAGCGAAGGGGATACATGGCGCGAATGCATGCACTTTGGTGCGAAATGCACCCAGAGCATCGCGCCTTCTCTCAACAACATCTCAGAGATCAAGTATCCTTTCTGCTCAGGACAGGTTACGTAAGGGCACCCCGTCAACTGGAAGAACTGCCAGCCGCAGTACCACCGCGGCAATTACCAGCTGATGGGGAACATCCTTTAGAGTTCACCGGTGTAGACTTAAGGACGAGGGTTAGCCTTAAGCGGGGCCCCCTTTAACACCAGGGCTAACCTAAAGCCACAAGACCTGGCTAGAATGGACGCGGTTATCGATGAGGAAATTCCGGAAGATGTAGACATCTGGCAAATCAACTGTGCCGTGTACAACGCCGCGAAGCAACTCGTCCCCCGTGAGAGGTCAACCAATCACGGGGTCGAGAAAGCCAAGCGGCGTGTACAAAAATCGAAGGCAAGATACAGTCGGCCAGACAACACGCTTCTCGGATCCAGAGTGTGGTGGAATATAAGACGTCTGGTAGAGTTTTTACTCCCAGAATCCGGCGCACAGCAGCCGGATTAAGACGTCAACACCATACTCTAAATCTGACAGTGATGCTTACCACCAAGCAGCACTGTCTAGATAGGATCCGAGCGCTCATGGCGATAAAGAAAACATTAAAGAGGCGAGTGAGGAGTATGGAACAAAACAATTTGTTCCGTACGAATCCTTCCCGCCTCTTTCAAGAGCCATAGCGTGTTGTCGACAATCCGCCGACTGTAGAAGGTGTCGAAACCTTCTGGAAGGGAATCTACGAAACAACGCGTCCATTCAATAGCGACACTCCGTCAATTGCACACTTCGAGGCTCTGTGCCACAGACATCTTCAAGAGCCAGAAGAAGTGTGCCCGGCAATCAGTACGGAGGAAGTCCAACAAGCACATGTTGGTACGAAGAACTTCGCTGCCCCGGGCCCAGACGGCATTAACAACTGGTGGTGGAAGAAATTTCCTTCCACTCACCGCCGTCTGGCGCGAGTTTTCAACTCATGGTTGAACGAGGGGCAGCAGATTCCGGACTGGTTCGTCGAGGGACGTACTGTGCTTATCCCCAAAAAGGGGGATCTTTCCGACCCGAGGAATTATAGACCGATCACTTGCCTCAACTCTTGCTACAAGATATTTACACGTATCTTGTATGCTAGGACACTGAGGTCTGTTGATCCGGTCTTCCAGCAGATACACGAACAGCGTGGTGCCAAGAAGGGCATGGCAGGTTGCAAGGACAGCCTGCTGATAGACCGCTGTATTACACAGGATTCTGTGCAATACAAGCGGAATCTATCGATGGCCTGGATTGATTACCGCAAGGCATTTGATACAACATCGCACGAGCTATTGTTGTACTTGCTCGAATGTCTTGCGGTACCAGCACCACTAGTGAGATGCATAGAACAGCTGCTGCCGCTCTGGAAGACCCGCTTCACCATAACATCAGGTGCGCAGCGGGTCACGACAGAGCAGGTGGCATTTAGGAGAGGAGTTTTCCAGGGTGACTCCCTGAGCCCTCTCCTCTTCTGCATCTCACTGCTGCCGTTGTCTGTTGGGCTCCGCCAAACCCGCGGATATCAATGTGGGCCACCCAGCGACCGGAGGCATAAGGTCACCCATCTATTTTATATGGATGACCTTAAACTTTATTCCTCCGGAGAGCGTGAACTACAAAACGCTCTTAGGGTGGTCGAAGAATATACGCGGGCAATTGGTATGGAGTTCGGGTTGGACAAATGTGCAGTCGTCCACCTCAAGAGAGGACGATGCGGGGAATTCTCTGATGATGCGCAGCTCGCAGACGGAAGCATCCTAAGACATCTGGATGCCGGAGAGACCTATACATACCTGGGTGTGCAACAAAGGCACATCCAAGATGTGACACAAATAAAGGATTCTCTCCGCGGCAAGTACAGACACCGCCTCCGAAAGATTTGGTCTTCCGAACTTTCGGGGAAGAACAAGGTGTCTGCAACTAATATGCTTGCCGTTCCGATTCTGCTCTACTCCTTCGGAGTAGTAAAGTGGAGGGTAGATGAGCTGCGCCAATTAGACAGAGATACCCGCAAGATGATGAATATTCACAGAAGTATTCATCCTAGATCGTCCGTTCCTCGTGTGTACCTCCCACGTCAACGGGGGGGGCCGAGGACTCTTGAGCCTGGAGTGTACGCATGGCAGAGTAGTACTGAGTATGGCATGTAACATACTCAGGAGCTCAGATCCCCTCTTGCGGTTCGTAAAACATCACGAAACTGTAGGAGTGGGAGCAGGATTGTTCAAGGCAGCAAAAAGAGCCGCAGATGAACTCGGTCTCGCATTTGACATCAGGCGAGGAGGCCGGCGAGGTGCTGATGTTGAGTCAGTCACCGAACTTCAGCCAAATCGTCTGAAAGCCCGAATAAGAGCTGCCGAACAGGAAAATCTGTTTCGGCAGCACGTCGATAAACCCCAGCATGGTGTCTTCTATAAGAACATAGAAACACTGGGTTTATCGACCAGGCTGACCTTCGCCTTTTTAAGGTCAGCAGGGCTTAAGTCGGAGACCGAGGGATTCATTATGGCCTGCCAAGATGGTGTTATCAACACCTTGGTCTACCGTAGCCGCGTGTGGCGTGTAGAGGTCTCTGATATCAACTGCAGGACCTGCCATCAGGCGCCGGAATCGCTCATGCACTTACTTTCTGCATGCCCCATATATGCGATTTCGGCCTACATCCACCGACATAACGCGGCTTTACGAGTGCTATACTACCATCTAAGGCACTCGTACGGGGTAGACCAGACACCAGTGCTGCCTTACGTCCCCGGAGATATTGAGTCCGTTGTCGAGAACGAGAAATGCCGGATTTACTGGAACTACTCGTTCCCGACTGTCAGGCTAATCCAAGCCAACAAGCCTGACATAGTCCTCCTCGACCATCAACTCAAGGTGATGTATGTTATCGAGTTCTCGGCACCTGCGGAGAAAAACATCACCTTGAAGGAGGAGGAGAAACGGACCAAATATCGCGATCTCCGGTACGAGCTCCAAGTGCTGTACCCAGGCTACTCGGTCAAAATGGTCGTCCTTATTATCGGTGTACTCGGAGGGATAAAGCCTACGCTGCTCTCGGAACTGAAGATCATACCGGCCTGCCAAAAACCAGCCGAGTGGCTGGCAGGTCAAATGCAGAAGGCGGTCATTCTGGGTTCTCTCCGTCTGCTTAGGGCACACGATTCTGGTATCTACAGTCACTAACCCTGCGGGATGTGGGGAGTGGCTGTAGTTGATGCGCCGGCGCGACTCCCGTGAGGCGTCGGAGGCCACGGGAGGACTGACCGGCATCGGGAAACCGAAAAAAAAAAAAAAAAAAAAAAAAAAAAAAAAAAGGTGCAGTCGTCCACCTCAAGAGAGGACGATGCGGGGAATTCCCTGAAGATGCGCAGCTCGCAGACGGAAGCATCCTAAGACATCTGGATGCCGGAGAGACCTATACATACCTGGGTGTGCAACAAAGGCACATCCAAGATGTAACACAAATAAAGGATTCTCTCCGCGGCAAGTACAGACACCGCCTCCGAAAGATTTGGTCTTCCGAACTTTCGGGGAAGAACAAGGTGTCTGCAACAAATATTCTTGCCGTTCCGGTTCTGCTCTACTCCTTTGGAGTAGTAAAGTGGACAGTAGAGGAGCTGCGCCAATTAGATAGGGATACCCGCAAGATGATGAATATTCACAGAAGTATTCATCCTAGATCGTCCGTTCCTCGTGTATACTTGAGCCTGGAGTGTACGCATGGCAGAGTAGCTCTGAGTATGGTCATTCTGGGTTCTCTCCGTCTGCTTAGGGCACACTATTCTGGTATCTACAGTCACTAACCCTGCGGGATGTGGGGAGTGGCTGTAGTTGATGCGCCGGCGCGACTCCCGTGAGGCGTCGGAGGCCACGGGAGGACTGACCGGCATCGGATATTCCGAAAAAAAAAAAATAATAATAATAATAATAAGCGGTGCAAGGGCCGGCAACGTCCGCACGGTACACTCTGGACAGGCAGAGGTAACCCTGCCTGACTAATGTCGGACGGGTGTACCGAGGCTAACCACCTGGCACTCCTTCTACTTTTGGTTCCTTACGACCTAAAATGAAGGGCCTCTCATGATCGACCCCCAAGCGGATGGGATCAGAGACAGGCGGGAGGGGCCTCACCGCAGGGCCTCAACAATGACGAAAATGGCAATGCACACGGACGCCTTAGGTGGACGAGGAAACTACGGGATGACTTGCTGACCTGCCGCGAGAGTAGCGAACCTGAGCGAAGGGGATACATGGCGCGATTGCATTCACTTTGGTGCGAAATGCATCCATAGCATCGCGCCTACTCTCAACAACACCTGAGAGATCAAATATTCTTCTTGCGCAGGACAGGTTACGTAAGAGCACCCCGTCAGCTTGAAGAATTGCCAGCCGCAGTCCCACCGAGGCAATTACCAGCTGATGGGGAACATCCTTTAGAGTTCACCGGTGTAGACTTAAGGACGAGGGTTAGCATTAACACCAGGGCTAACCTAAAGCCACAAGATCTGGCTAGAATGGACACGGTCATCGATGAGGAACTTCCAGAAAATGCAGACATCTGGCAAATCAACTGTGCCGTGTAAAACGCCGCGAAGCAACTCGTCCCCCGTGAGAGGTCAACCAATCACGTGGTTGAGAAAGCCAAGCGGAGTGTATAAAAATCGAGGGCAAGATACAGTTGGCCAGATAACACGCATCTCGGATCAAGAGTGTGGTGGATTACAAGACGAGTGTTAGAGTTTTTCTCCCAGAATCCAGCGCATAGCAGCCGGATTAAAACATCAACACCATACTCTAAATCTGACAATGATGCTTACCATCAAGCAGCACTGTCTAGATAGGATCCGAGCGCTCATGGCGATAAAGAAAACATTGAAGAGGAAGGTGAGGAGTATGGAACAAACAATTTGTTCCGTACGATCATTCCCGCCTTTTTCAAGAATCACAGCGTGTTGTAGATAATCCGCCGACTGTAGAAGATGTCGAAACTTTCTGGAAAGGAATCTACGAAACGACGCTCCATTCAATAGCGACACTCTCGCAATTGCACACTTCGAGGCTCTGTGCAACAGACGTCTTTAAGAGCCAGAAGAAGTATGCCCGGCAATCAGTACGGAGGAAGTCCAACAAGCACTTATTGGCACCAAGAACTTCGCTGCCCCGGGCCCAGACGGCATTAACAACGGGTGATGGAAGAAATTTCCTTCCACTCACTCCCGCCTGGCGCGAGTTTTCAACTCATGGTTGAACGAGGGGCAGCAGATTCTGGACTGTTTCGTCGAAGGACGTACTATATACCCAAAAAGGGGGATCTTTCCGACCCGAGGAATTATAGGCCGATCACTTGCCTCAACTCCTGCTACAAGATATTTACACGTATCTTGTATGCTAGGACACTGAGGTCTGTTGATCCGGTCTTCCAGCAAATACACGAACAGCGTGATGCCAAGAAGCGCATGACAGGTTGCAAGGACAGCCTGCTGATAGACGGCTGTGTTGCACAGAATTCTGTGCAATACAAGTGGAATCTATCGATAGCCTGATTTGATTATCGCAAGGCATTTAATACAACATCGCACGAGCTACTGTTGCACTTGCTCGAATGTCTTGCGGTATCAGCACCACTAGTGAGATCCATAGAACAGCTGCTGCCACTTGCTTCACCATAACATCAGGTGCACAGCGGGTCACGACAGAGCAGGTGGCCTTTAGGAGAGGAGTTTTCCAGGCTCCCTGAGACCTCTCCTCTTCTGCATCTAACTGCTACCGTTCTTGCAGCTCGCAAACGGAAGCATCCTAAGACATCTGGATGTCGGAGAGTCCTACACATATCTTGGTGTGCAACAAAGGCACATCCAGGATGTAACACAAATAAAAGGATTCTCTCCGCGTTAAGTACAGACACCGTCTCCGAATGATTTAGTCTTCCGAACTTTCGGAGAAGAAAAAGGTGTCTGCGACTAACATGCTTGCCGTTCCTGTCCTGCTCTACTCCTTTGGAGTAGTGAAGTGGACAGTAGACGAGCTGCGCCAATTAGACAGAGATACCTGCAAGATGATGAATATTCACAGAAGTGTTTATCCTAGATCGTCCGTTCCTCGTGTGTACCTCCCACATCAACTGGGGGCCGAGGACTCTTGAACCTAGAGTGTATGCATGACAGAGTAGTACAGAGTATGGCATGTAATATCCTCAGGAGCTCAGATCCCCTCTTGCTGTTTGTAAAATATCACGAAACTGTAAAAGTGGGAGCAGGGTTGTTCATGGCAGCAAATAGAGCATCAAATGAACTCGGTCTCGCATTCGACACCGGCGAGGTGCTGATGTAGTCAGTCACAGAACTTCAGCCAAATCGCCTGAAAGCCCGAATTTTAGCTGTCGCACAGGAAAATCTGTTTCGGCAGCACGTCGATAAACCGCAACATGGTATCTTCTATAAGAACATAGAAACACTGGGTTTATCCACCAGGCTGACATTCGCCTTTCTATGATCAGCTAGGCTTAAGTCGGAGAGCAGGAGATTCATTATGGCCTGCCAAGATGGTGTTATCAACACTTTGGTTTACCGTAGCCGCGTGTGGCGTGTAGAGGTTCCTGACATCAATTGCAGGACCTATCGTCAGGCACCGGAATCACTCATGCACATATTATCTTCATGGTCCATATACGCGATTTCGACCTAAATCCGCCTATATTACGCGGCGATGCGAGTGCCATACTACCATCTAAGGTACTCGTACGGTGTAGACCAGATACCCGTGCTGCCTTACGTCCCCGGAGTTATTGAGTCCCTTGTCGATAATTGCCAGATTTACTGGAACTACTCGTTCCCGACAGTTACGCTAATCCAGCAAACAATCGTGGCATAGTCGTCCTCGACCATCAACTCAAGGTGATGTATGTCATCGAATTCTCGGGCACCGGTGGAGAAAACATCACCTTGGAGGAGGAGGAGGAACGGACCAAATACCGCGATCTCCGGTACGAGCTTCAAGTGTTGTACACAAGCTACTCAGTCAAAATGGTCGTCCTAATAATCGGTGTACTAGGGGAGATAAAGGTTACGCTGCTCTCGGAACTGAAGATCATACCGGCCTGTCAAAAATCAGCTGAGTGGCTAGCAGGCCAAATGCAGAAGGCGATCATTCTAGGTTCTCTCCCTCTATTTGGGCACACAATTCTGGAATCTACAGTCACTAACCCTGTGGGATGTGGGGAGTGGATGTGATTAATGAGCTGGCGCGACACTTGTGAGGTGTCGGAGGCCACGGAAGGACTGGCCAGCGTCGGGAAATCCGAAAAGAAAATTATAAAAATATTAAAATGGGGTGCAAAGGACCAGCAACCTCCTCGCGGTGCACCCTGGACAGACAGAGACAAATTTGTCATATAGACAAAGGAATATCTGTCTGACTAATGTCGGCCGTGGGGTATCAGAGCTAACCACACTGATATCCCAAATACTCTGGTTTCATATAATTTCAGAGAAAGAGCCCCTCACAACCGACCCCAAGCGGATGAAGGGCAGAGACAGGTGGGAGGTGCCTCACCGGATGGTCTCAATAGTGACGAACGCAATGAACAAGGACGCTTTAAGTGGGCGAGGGTACTTCGGGATGACTTGCTAACCTGTCACGAGAGTAGCGAACCTGAGTGAAGGGGATACATGGCGCGATTGCTTGCTTTCGGATTAGAGCTGCCGAACAGGAAAATCCGTGCTTATCCCCAAAAAGGGGGATCTTTCTGACTCAAAGAATTATAGGCCGATCACTTGCATCAACTCCTACTACTCCTGCTACAAGATATTTACACGTATTTTGTAAGCTAGGACACTGAATTCTGTTGAAGACCCTATGAAGCAGCGTCACCTAGACTATTAGCAGCAAAAAAACATTCTAAAAAGAGTGGGTTAGATATAAAGGGATTGGGTGCGCATAGCACACGACACGCATCATCATCGACTGCTGCTAGAAAGAACATTAGCTATGATAGTATTCGACTAGTAGCAGGATGGGTCGAAAAATCGCTGTCTTTTGCTGTCTTATAAAATACCTTTAAATTTTATTGTCACTAATTTTGCTAGTGCTGTACTTAGTTCTCAGTAAAACATATGTTTTAATAATTATAAATTTTATTTTGAAAATCATTGTTGCAACTAGCTTTGAAATGCTAGTCTTATTTACGAGACGAAACTGAGATATGATTTTATGATTAAACGAACTTACCTTAGTGAAGTTTAATCCTAATTAAATGAAGCTTTGTCTAGGTAAATAAGGTACCACCCTAAACCCTCCCAATTTGTGACAACAATTAAGGTTTGAATGAGAATGATCTCGCGATGGGCAGAACGTAGGGACAGGAAGTGGAGCACGGGAACGGGGGGATTTATTTTCTTTAAAGTGTGTGTGATTTGACGCCAAACGAAGATACTACACCTAGTCTTATTTACTTCGACAAATCTTCATATAATTAGGGTTAAACTTCACTAAGGTAAATTCGTTTAATCATTAAATTATACTTGCTAGAGTCTCCTTCCAGCAAGTTTTGACACAACTGAATCTTTTTAAATAGACTAGACACAAATAGCAGTCAGCGAGATTTCATCGGTGATAAATACAGTCAATGGTGTATGTCTAAAATCGTACAAGGCAAAAAGCCACTGTTAAAGAATAGGGAATTGTTTTATACAGACAAATTCTACTACAACATAATGACTACGTGACCGTTTAAACTTTTTTAATTATTGTCTGAAAGTTATTTGTGGCATTCTCTAAATTTCTTTTTTTTGGGACTTACTACCATATGAATAATTCTTCGTTATATAAAATATCTGATGTGGCCAGCACATAACTTTCTTATACCGGTATATATCATCCTGATCTAAAAAAATCATTCTGTTTAAATCTTCACTTACCTTAATTAAATTTTAATAGCATACGTTGAAATATTTCATTAAAATTTTTAAATAATTAATTATCAGCGTCATTCTATACTGTCAATAATAATTCATGTCATATATCTTAATTTTTTTTTATTGACATTGACATTTTTGTAATTAAATTAGACCTTTCAAATGTCAAACTATTAAATTTATCCTATCCCCATTTTATGAGGCCAAATGTGTAAAATATTTCAGTTTACATCAGCTTTATTTAAGTACCTGGAAAATATATTTTATTCGCTTGATATAGTAGATAATATGATTTATAATCTTTCATCAAGAATATAACTTTTGTAAAGTTCAACACAAAAAAATTTGGGTCCCGTGGACTCTCTTCCATCTGGCCAATTTTGCTCATCACCGAATTTTTCATTGTCTTTGGTCGTTAGAAAAAGTGTACCAAATTTAAAAGCGTTATCTCAAAAGCTGTGGTTGCTATCGTAATACTACAGACATACGGACAGATTTTTTTCATAAAGTTATGTTTTTTCATTGTAGTTCGTCGAGATTCGTCCAGAAATGCAATAAAAGTGTTTTAATTTTTTTCCCGAAATTGTACCTTTTTTCTTCTTTCATTCATTATGGCTCTTCTGGTGGTACCACATTCACCAAATTTAATGCGTCACCTAAAATATTGTTGACAATCTTAACAGCTAAATTTGGGAAGTCTCCCTTTAGTATTTTTCGAGTTATCGCTGATACACACATACACGCACACACACACACACACACGCACGCACGCACGCACGCACGCACGCACGCACGCACCGACAGACATCATTTGGAAAATAGTCAGAATGGATTCAGGAGGGTTCAAAACGTATATATCAATCAAAATCTCGAGGTCGAAAAAATCGTTATTACTATACTTCCTTATATTATGTATAAGAAAGTAAAAATATAGTTAATTACCCAGTATGTTACTGGAAAACTAAACCTCTGCGCTTGTGACTTTACGTCAAAAGATTAGTCAGTGTGTTTTTTTGATAACTAATATGACACACAAAAATATATTATTATTTTTGTAGTTGCCAAAATAAAGCACTTTTCTAGCAATCCTTTCAGTTTAGCACATGAATTATGACTAAGCCTGGCCAAGGTCATTAATCCTACAGAGACGTACTGGGTATGCATCATATCAATACTTGAATAAGTACAATAATAAAAACAAAAATATTTTATATATTGTGATGTATGTTTTTGTACTATTTCGTTCGCTTTAAATTCTTTTTTTATGTATTTCCTTATATTTTGTAAGCTTAGTGCTGCACATTATTATTAAACTGTTAAATGACGTTAACACATGTACATTGTATATTTAAGTGATAACTAATAATAAATAAATAGATAAATAAAATAAATGGAAATAAATTTTATTAATACTGGTACACTTTATAAAAATATGTACAAAACTCACCTTCTTAAGCAGATTTATGAAGTAGCTTGGTTGTCGTTATCACAAACTGGAGCACTTCTATAATAACTGTGTAGCATCACATATGTTTCTACAGTTGTCTCAGTAAGCGATGTTCGCTGTAGTGGAAAAATATGTTTGTATTTTGAAAAAGACCGTTCGACATCTACGGAAGTAATACAGGCATAAGTAAAACACTCTGTGAACTCACTTAAAGCAGCTGTAGATGCACCATCACAAATTTGTCTTAATTTGGTAAAATCAGGATCTTTCCGTAACACACTCGAATTTTTCAATAACGGGCTTATTTTTTGCGTCATTTACAATCTGTAGCTGTGTATTTACGTCGTCCACTATTTGCAGCGATCCCACTAACGACAACGAAGTATTTTGCAATTTATCTATTGCGTCGTGTAGTCCTCTATAATTGTTATAAATTATGTTTCAAGGGGAAACATCTTGAAAGCTTGTCTGGCTTTCCTTAATAGCTGCAGCCTCGTTAGGGTTGAACTGTAGTATCACAGCTTTTATTTGTTGAAAATATTCAGCATAATAAAAAGCTGCCCCAACATGTAAGAATCGGCTCTGGTGGTTCCGGAATACCAGGACACAGTGTGTGAAATGCTCGAAGCCGTTTAGGAGATTTGAAAAATACTTTTTTGTATTTGCTATTAATGCATCTACCTCTAGAAAACATTTTCGAATCGTTTCTGCTACAATATGGAACGCATGCACTTTACACGTAACATGTAAAAACCTACAATCGTCTCTTTGAAGAAAACAGCCCACCAAACGCATTGTCGCAGCACCGTCGGTCACAAACATCAATACTTGACTTGTTGACAGTTCAAATTTTTCGAAAGTCTCCAACACCACCCGTGTAATTGTTTCGCCAGTACACGCAGTTAGTCTTTTGCTAGCTAGTAAAAGTGGAAATGTTGGTTTAACAGGGTCGAGTACACGTACACTTACACGTACATTTAAAATAGATTTTTTTACAATCTGTCGTCTCGTCAACACAACCACAGCCGTGTATTTTTTAATGCACATTTAATTCTATTTACAATGTCTTCACGAACACTTGGTACATATCTACATAACGATGAACGACTTGGTAAATTCACCTGGGGATTGTATTTATTCCAGAACTCCCGAAATGCTGGTTTATCCAATATGCGCAGGAGAACATCACAGGCAATCAGCATTAACAGTAAATCAAACATAAACTGAGGTTCCAACGAAGACACGCTATTTTTTTTATTTTTATGACGGTTACTATTGGCATGAATTTTGCAGCCGTATTTATTCTAGCACATTAAGTCTTGATCACAAACTTTATAAATAATTTCTTCAATAAAAAACAGAAAAAATTTTATATTCTATTTTTATTTTTAGAGGACTTCCAGCCAGGTATATGGACAATTATTTATCCTACGTTTCTTCCGAGTTTTCGGACTTTTTCAAAGGTTAAAAGCTAAAAAATAATGGTTTTACATAAGTTTTAAATTAGATTAATGACAGAATACATATCTAAAAAAAGTGTTTTCTTACCTAATATAAATTTTCTATTTTAATTTCATTATATGTATATAATATATAATTACCTACTCTTAAAAAGAACATACAACGACGACACCAAATACTGATCATTCTCTGTCTAACTCGTCGAACTACAACACATACCTACCAAATAAAAAAAATTAAACCAGCCCATATAATGAAATTAAAATAGAAAATTTATATTAGGTAAGAAAACACTTTTTTAGATATATATTCTGTCACTAATCTAATTTAAAACTTATGTAAAACCATTATTTTTAGCTTTTAACCTTTGAAAAAGTCCGAAAACTCGGACGAAACGTAGGATAAATAATTGTCCATATACCTGGCTGGAAGTCCTCTAATAATAAAAATAGATAATAAAGTTTTTTCTGTTTTTTATTGAAGAAATAATTTCTACATTAACAGCCAACAACTTGTAAAATATCATTTATAAATTATTTTACATCCATCATAGAATAAATCCGGAAATTCACCGATAAATTTATTCACTTTATCAGCGTACGGTCGTTTTCTACTCTTTACGCTCAACATTATTTATTTTTTATTAGTACTCTATGCATCGACCGACAGATAACAACTGAAGTGTGTCGTGTCATAGTCATCGTAAACAAGCGCACGATGGCATTGGTATTGCGCCCGACCCTGAATCTACCATCGCTTGGCCAGGCTTAATTATGACACTATATATTACAATACTTTTATGAACCAGCTGTTTCATATAAATGAAAGAGAATTAATATATCAATATGCGATGAAAAATTTCTAGGAATCAAACTTTCGTACAGTTCTATAAAATTTGTAAATGACAATACCAATAACAGAAAAAATTAAGATAAATAAGCTACCCTTATATACAACAAATACCTTTTATCAAACCATTCTGGATAACTTTAGAAACAATTTCATTTTCTTACGTGGCCTCGGAGAATTCAGTACAATAAGTACAGACTCTAAATCTCTCAGATAGGGTATAAAGTACACGATTAAGTAATCAATTTTGCAAATAATTACAAAGCCCTCTTTGTAGTTAAAATTCAACGTCAACTCAGCCTGTCATGAAATAATTTTTGCAGAAGTATTTTTAATATACCACTTATAATACTATACTATATTGGAAAATCTGAAAGTCATTAAACACCAGATTTGTTGTTTCATGACCTAAAGATGATCTACAGTTATATTCCAAGTTGCCATTTTAAGAATATTGAAAATGATTATGCGGAAATCGATTAAAATATTAAAAAAATATGGAAAATCTAGTAAAATATCAAACCATCTTTAGCATTTTCTGAAAAATAAAACTAAGAAATTTTCCAATCTATAGTTATAAAATTTTAGATGTGGTTTGTTTGTGTTGAGGATGGAAAAAGGTAATGACAGCAAAAGATATAATTGCTCGCATTAAAATTACATTCACTATATTTTAAAATTTAAAAGTTATGGTACAATGTTGAAGGACCGACCCGATATTTTTTTCCTAATATTTAATTTACAATCAGAATATAACTTTATAATAAACTCCTGCGTATTTACATAATAGAATAAACAGTAATTAGTTTGAATAAAATTCGTTACCTCTGTTTCATTTTTTAAGTATGACAATTTATTAAAATATTTATTTAATCATTTTGTCCTCCTTGAGTTTTGCTACAACATGAATAATGAATAATTTTACTAAGATTGAACATCTGAAAAATACAATTACCCAGTATAGTAATGGAAGACTATATCTCTGCGTCTGAGACTTTATCACATTACGTCAAAGGAATGGCAAAAAATATGTATAGTGTATTCATAGACGTTATTATACAGGGTGATTTCTAATTTTTTTTAATAACATATAGTAAATAAATAAGCACCACAGAAATTAAAATACCCTCGAATCCAATGCCGAAGCTGTACAGGTGGGGGTTACATTGATGAAAAAATGAGGAGACACAACCATTTTCACTGACATTGTCAGTGCCAGTGACGGGATTCAAACCCACAGCTACGTTTAAAAGTTCTAGTCACACTGCCATTGCGCACTCTAGTCAACTACTACACTGAAGCGTTGGAAATTATGGGGCGGTAGTTCAGAAGGTAATTAAAAAAATGAAGTGTGGTTTGTTATGTAGACCATGGTCTGATAAAGGGGTGACATTTTTACTGTAATTTTACTTTAGATGTGGGTCTAAAAAAGTTGCCGTAAACTTTAAAACCATTCTGGAGGTTACCTCTAGGATGCCGATAAATCAGGCGCTATTAAAAGGAAAATGGTTCTGGAATACCAAGTAAAAGATCAGAGAAAGTGATTCGCAGTGTCAGCGGTATAATATAAAACAATTCATCTAAATCTATGAATAGGTTGAGCTAATAGACAAATTTGTCTTATGGCACCTGCCAAACAATTTAAAAAATAACGATATTCTGGACATTAATTTTTACACCGACGAGGCATGGTTTTATCATTCAACTATTACACGATGATGAGCTCATTCGAGGTACTCCACAGAACAAAGCTACAGCATGTACCACGATTGATTGTTTACGTTGATTTTACGACGATAGTGAAACAAAATGTATAGCTATCCCGTTCTCTCCACATCGCTGTTCCCGATTTATTCCTGTTTCCTCGCTTGAAAAATCGGGTTTATCAAAACAATCCACAAAATCCAAGGAAATACGAAATGCAATTTCTGAAAAAATTGAATATGCCTGCAGTATTGCACAATGTCCTTGAACATTTTAAGAAACGAGTGTGTCCTTACCTGCAGATTGGAGGGCAACATTTCAGGTAATTGTTATGATGACGTATTTAATGCTTACATTATTCAATTAATATGAAGGTAATCGTTTTTAACCGTTAGTAGTTGTAGACCCTGCTACCAGCATGGTAATGATACCCGCATGCTCGCATGATCTGTGGTGGTCTGTACCATAGTAAAGAGTGCTTACGCGATGTTTCTCTACTATGCTCGTGCTCTGTGCAAGATGCTCTCGGCGCTGTGAAGGTTTTGGAAGATAACCTAATATAACATTAACACGTTAAGAGCCAAGCATCATTTCGATATCTTTATCATGGGACCAAATTAATGGTGATTAAAAAATTACATGAAAATAGACACGGGTGTCTGCCCTAGCACTATGATGTTAAAACTGGTCAAGAGGCCAGCGCAAGCACAAACTGTAGACACAACATTCCTTATCATAGGACCAATGCAGACATAAATAACGACCACAAAATCAGTTGCAGACACATATGAACTTGCCACTTCTTTTCTCAATACAGCAGTGTTTTATGTTATTTACTGTATTACTTCTTGTCAATAAAGGTGTTCTATCTGCATTCCATGTTTTACATGTCACCCACATTTTATTAAAACAAAGAGAATATAAATAATATAATTGTGTCTTCTGTGAAAAACCTCATTTTCACCTTGTTACTGGGCCATTGCAGACACATATAATTAAACCCCTTTGGCATATACAACCAAGGAACCATACACTGACGTTATATGCCACAAAGCCATGGCAGACACAAATTCCTTTATTAGAGCGCTAGTTTGTATCTGCGTAGCCCAGTGACGAAAAATATGGAGCCGACACCCGTGTTTGCTGCGGGCTCGGGGAAAAGTCCTCGAACAGACACCGGTGTCTCTGTGGCACTTAACGTGTTAAGCTGCGGATGGATTAATTAACTGGTGTTTTGTTCTTAAGTTTGCAATTATACAAAGGATATCAATAAAATAGTTAAGGCAAGTTTTCTAAGTTTATTTGCGGTTATATGAACGCAACAGTTTGATACATTTGAAAGGCTATTGAACATTGTGCGGTTGTAATTTTTAGAGGTACCAGTTATTATAATAAATTGCATCATATACGTTGAAAGTTCCCAATTATGTAGGTTTTCTAGAAAAATATCTATTTTTGTACAAGAGTACTTATCTTATAATAATATAAGCTAATTTTCAAAATCACCAACATTAATTAATAACACAACCCCACAAAAAAAAAGTCCTGATACAGAAAGGTGAAGTACCTTCTGATACGTTTTTCGGTGTGCTAAAAACGAATCTCAGGTCAGAACTGACCCATCACCCTTAGATTTCGCCCCAGCATCCCCTAGCACCCTCCCAAATGGTCAAATTTTTACATCATATAAAAATTCAAAATAAATATCTCATTCTACGTTTTTCGGTGTGCTAAGAACGAATCTGAGGTCATGATTTACCCATGACCCTTAGATTTCACCCCAGCACCCCCTAGCACCCTCCCAAATGGTCAAAATTTTTACATCATCATATAAAAATTCAAAATAAGTATCTCATTTTACGTTTTTCAATGTAATTTAATAGTTTTAATTTTGTTATATCTCCCCATCCCCCTTCACCATATGGTTATATTTTGACCCTTGTAACGTTGTACCAGTATTAGGATATGACAATTTTTCATTTCCATGCGATGAAATCAGGCAACAGAATCATTCCTAGAAAAAAATGCTTCTATATTAAAACACATATAAATAAATTTAAAATGCTTGGAAGATATACTGTATTATCGGTGTCAATATGTGACCGTAGATAATTACCTACGGTCACATATTGTAGAAATCTCTGTTATCTCGTAAATATCGGATTAGCTTTTGTCTTCCATATGCATTATCATCAGTGAGATATACTATTTGTGTTTATTATTTCTATAAGCCTGAATAAAAAAACGAGCAAACAGTTCTATTCTGCAAACTTTGTAATTCGTACATTTTATGCTACATGCAATTCCTTGTTGTGTATTCATGTTCATGGCTAAAGTTATAGAACTTGTATTTAGGTCCGGTATATCTATCTTCTGGTAAAGTGGTTGTTAGTTATCAAACAGATTTATATTAATTTATATGTCTCTATTTATATATATATATATATATATATATATATATATATATATATATATATATATATATATATATATATATATATATATATATATATATATATATATATATATATATATATATATATATATATATATATATATATATATATATATATATATATATATATATATATATTTACATCCCGGTCATCTCCCAGAAAGAGTGAATATATATATGTAATATCATTTATGTATATTACACATTAAAAATGTTATTGTTATAATTTCTTTGTGGATTTGTTATTAGAATCACCTTTTTAATTTGTATGTAAGTTGCTATCTTTACATCCTCCGACTAAACTACTATATTTATGTCATCCGGGTGTATATTTGATTAACCATTTCGCAACTTTATATCCTCCGATATATTCAGATTGTACAAACTACAGCGGATCGGTGTTCCGACAGTGATGCCGCATTTCCCTTATTAAGAGATGTGTTTGAACAATAATTTCTTTCCCAACTTCTCGCCGTGTTAGTGTAATAGCGCGTTCTTTAATTCAACATGGTGGTGTGGTGCATTCTCCAAATTAAATTTTTATGGTTTAACCCTGATTCGTCAATAATTCTCAAACTTCAATTAATTTCACTGAAAGATACGATTTTTTTACTTAACGCCTTTTAATAGGTATATTAAAAATAAACTAAACAAGAATTAAGCTATATAAAATATTATTTTGCACAAACGGGAACAAAACAAGAGTTTATTCCCTTAGGATTTAAAGTCGCCATGGAAACCAATGGACAATACAAACATAACGTAATGTCAATATTTAAGTGGTAGAAGGGACAAAAGAATTAAGAATCAAACATATAAACTATAAAATGTAATTTATTTCAAATTAAAATTAATACCTACTAATAGGCTAATTTTCACAAAGATAAATTCGGAATAAAATACATAAGCTTCATAACCAATTACCATTCTTAATTTTTTTTATTTTGTACGGGTTTTGAAATAGACAGTAACTATTTTTCTCATCTGTCTCGTTGGCTTCTTCTTTCTATCGCTGTGAAATTTCGCTCGTCAGTCAATTCATTTGTTTCATGCTCATTAATAACCTCATTCTCCCTACCAAACCGTCCTCTCTTTGCTTTACGCCATCATCTATTTGTTCTATCAGATCTTCCTCTAAATTCACCAGCTTCCATGAGTAAGAAGTTTGGATATTTTTGCCTTCTGGTAAATATCATCAGAAAGTCTGTAAGTTGTTCGATGAATTCCTAACATGTGACCCATGAACGACGCTAGTTGTTCTATACCTATCACTTTCGATCATGTTGAACTGGATCAGAGTGGCCAATGCTTTCTGAGTCGAATGCAAATAAGATCATTCTTGTTTTTAGCAACTCATAGTAGGGCATACTTCCTCAGTTATAACAACCAATAATTGGTTCACCTGATTTTGGGTTTCCAAAAAAGGTATTTACTAGGTCTTTTAAATATCGCCTCTACATTTTAAAATTCTCTAAATGCTCTTGGACCCCTTTACTAATTAACATTGGGACTCCTCGCCTCTCCTGCCATTTATGATTTTTTTTTTAAATTATTTCTTAATCGTGTAAAAAAAAGAAAAAATAAGAGGTAGGCGTAAATAATGACTATATAAAATATAAAAAATTATAGGTATTTATTATTATAATCATGTTAAGTTTGAAAGAATGCTTATGCCAATGATTATTTTTTATTTTTTTCTAGAAATGAATAAATACTAAGCAATTACATGTCAGATTTTTTATAACTCGAAATGTCATTGACAGTTATATTTGTTTCAATAAAAGTCTACTTCGTTTCAAGCTGCCTATAAAACTATCAACATAATAGAAAATTTGAATGGTAAATTTAAAATTTTATTATTTCATTGTTGATAGGCATACCTACACCTATGAAATTTGCTAAGAATATCTATCAACCTTTTGTCTGTAAGAAAATTAAATTTTAAATCGATATCTCAATGTACTCTGGAATCATGGAGCTCAAACAGGATTTGTTTTTAATAGCCACTCGATATAAAAAGAAATAATTGAGAAAAAAATGTAAATTACTGGATTTTCTCAAAACTGCTAAAAATAATAAAAAAATTAATGTCCACACAATTCAGTTGATTGGTCCAGTTCTACAACCTTTTTGTTCATAAATAAAAAATTAATTGCCAGTCTTCAATGCTTAGAGTCCTCAAATTTCTGGATATTCTTTTACTGACCGGCAACACCTCGAATACTTCTTAATTATCAAACATGTTTTTTAATATCCCACAAAGTTACCGAACAGATAAATTTAAGAATAAAATTTTTAGAACAGTAAAATAATTAGTTACTATTGGTCTATTTTTGCAGACCAGTTGTTCCATATGAGAATATACTTTGCTGTGACCAGTTTTTTGTAAAAATAGAGACGTATAAATTAATATAAATCTGTTTGGTAACTAACAACCACTCTACCAGAAAATGGATATACTGGACCTAAATACAAGTTCTATTACACGAATACACAACAATGAATTGCATGTAGCATAAAATGTACGAATTACAAAGTTTGCAGACTAGAACTGTTTGCTCGTTTTTTTATTCAGGCTTATAGAAATAATAAACACAAATAGTATATCTCACTGATGATAATGCACTGCACACAGATACAAAAGCTAATCCGATATTTGCGAGATAACAGAGATTTCTACAAACTTGTATATTGAAAACTAACGAAAGGAAGTTCAAAGTAAAATATTTAGATCTATACTATTAAAATTCAATGTTGTACTCTATTAAGATTCTTGAAACTTTTGAATAATGTAAATTTATTAAAAATTATGTACTTAATTATTAATTTCAAACAACTGACAAGTAATTTTCTCTTCTTTGAAGAGGAACCAAAATACATGACTGCATCATAATTTCTTATCAATCTTCATATAGATAATCAGATTATGTAAATGAATACATTATCTAGATCTTATATATATATATATATATATATATATATATATATATATATATATATATATATATATATATATATATATATATATATATATATATATATATATATATATATATATATATATATACATATATATATATATATATATATATATATATATATATATATATATATATATATATATATATATATATATATATGTATATATATATAAGATCTAGATAATGTATTCATTTACATAATCTGATTATCTATATGAAGATTGATAAGAAATTATGATGCAGTCATGTATTTTGGTTCCTCTTCAAAGAAGAGAAAATTACTTGTCAGTTGTTTGAAATTAATAATTAAGTACATAATTTTTAATAAATTTACATTATTCAAAAGTTTCAAGAATCTTAATAGAGTACAACATTGAATTTTAATAGTATAGATCTAAATATTTTACTTTGAACTTCCTTTCGTTAGTTTTCAATATACAAGTTTGTAGAAATCTCTGTTATCTCGCAAATATCGGATTAGCTTTTGTATCTGTGTGCAGTGCATTATCATCAGTGAGATATACTATTTGTGTTTATTATTTCTATAAGCCTGAATAAAAAAACAGCAAACGTCTAGTCTGCAAACTTTGAATTCGTACATTTTATGCTACATGCAATTCATTGTTGTGTATTCGTGTAATAGAACTTGTATTTAGGTCCAGTATATCCATTTTCTGGTAGAGTGGTTGTTAGTTACCAAACAGATTTATATTAATTTATACGTCTCTATTTTTACAAAAACTGGTCACAGCAAAGTATATTCTCATATGGAACAACTGGTCTGCAAAAATAGCCAATAGTAACTAATTATTTTACTGTTCTAAAATTTTATTCTTAAATTTATTGTTCGGCAACTTTGTGGGATATTAAAAAAACATGTTTGATAATTAAGAAGTATTCGAGGTGTTGCCGGTCAGTAAAAGAATATCCAGAAATTTGAGGACTCTAAGCATTGAAGACTTGGCAATTAATTTTTTATTTATGAACAAAAGGTTGTAGAACTGGACCAATCAACTGAATTGTGTGGACATTAATTTTTTTATTTTTTTAGTAGTTTTGAGAAAATCCAGTAATTTACATTTTTTCTCAATTATTTCTTTTATATCGAGTGGCTATTAAAAACAAATCCTGTTTGAGCTCCATGATTCCAGAGTACATTGAGATATCGATTTAAAATTTAATTTTCTTACAGACAAAAAGGTTGATAGATATTCTTAGCAAATTTCATAGGTGTAGGTATGCCTATCAACAATGAAATAATAAAATTTTAAATTTACCATTCAAATTTTCTATTATGTTGATAGTTTTATAGGCAGCTTGAAACGAAGTAGACTTTTATTGAAACAAATATAACTGTCAATGACATTTCGAGTTATAAAAAATCTGACATGTAATTGCTTAGTATTTATTCATTTCTAGAAAAAAATAAAAAATAATCATTGGCATAAGCATTCTTTCAAACTTAACATGATTATAATAAATACCTATAATTTTATATTTTATATAGTCATTATTTACTACCTCTTTATTTTTTCTTTTTTTACACGATTAAGAAATAATTTAAAAAAAAAATCATAAATGGCAGGAGAGGCGAGGAGTCCCAATGTTAATTAGTAAAGGGGTCCAAGAGCATTTAGAGAATTTTAAAATGTAGAGGCGATATTTAAAAGACCTAGTAAATACCTTTTTGGAAACCCAAAATCAGGTGAACCAATTATTGGTTGTTATAACTGAGGAAGTATGCCCTACTATGAGTTGCTAAAAACAAGAATGATCTTATTTGCATTCGACTCAGAAAGCATTGGCCACTCTGATCCAGTTCAACATGATCGAAAGTGATAGGTATAGAACAACTAGCGTCGTTCATGGGTCACATGTTAGGAATTCATCGAACAACTTACAGACTTTCTGATGATATTTACCAGAAGGCAAAAATATCCAAACTTCTTACTCATGGAAGCTGGTGAATTTAGAGGAAGATCTGATAGAACAAATAGATGATGGCGTAAAAGACAAAGAGAGGACGGTTTGGTAGGGAGAATGAGGTTATTAATGAGCATGAAACAAATGAATTGACTGACGAGCGAAATTTCACAGCGATAGAAAGAAGAAGCCAACGAGACAGATGAGAAAAATAGTTACTGTCTATTTCAAAACCCGTACAAAATAAAAAAAAATTAAGAATGGTAATTGGTTATGAAGCTTATTATTTTATTCCGAATTTATCTTTGTGAAAATTAGCCTATTAGTAGGTATTAATTTTAATTTGAAATAAATTACATTTTATAGTTTATATGTTTGATTCTTAATTCTTTTGTCCCTTCTACCACTTAAATATTGACATTACGTTATGTTTGTATTGTCCATTGGTTTCCATGGCGACTTTAAATCCTAAGGGAATAAACTCTTGTTTTGTTCCCGTTTGTGCAAAATAATATTTTATATAGCTTAATTCTTGTTTAGTTTATTTTTAATATACCTATTAAAAGGCGTTAAGTAAAAAAATCAATATCTTTCAGTGAAATTAATTGAAGTTTGAGAATTATTGACGAATCAGGGTTAAACCATAAAATATATATATATATATATATATATATATATATATATATATATATATATATATATATATATATATATATATATGTATATATATTATTTGAAGCATCTGGTAATTTTTCCTAAAATCTGATAATTTCATTGTTAATTTCTGATAATCACACATTCACAATCTGGCAACACTGCAATAAACAATTTTGTGATCACGTGGTGAACTGCTCTCACGTTGCTGTTGTCTCATTTCTTTTATTTAGCGTCAGCCGTTAGCGTGGTAAGTTAAACTGGCATTTCTCCTTAACTTAAAAATGGATGTTTATACAACTGAGGAAAAAGTGCAAATGATCAAATGGTATTACGGCGGTAATACTGCTGAGGGAGTCATCGGGCGATTCATTTTTATATTTGAAAACCGTTCTGCCCCGATGGTACAAACTACATTAAACATCATTCATAAGTTTGAGTCTGTGGGATGTGCGACAAATTGCAGAAAGTTTAGTCATTTAAATAACGAAGACGAGCCTACAGTTTACTTAAGGAAAGATCGGGAAAGGCGGGAATATAATGTCTATAGTTTCGACGAGGTAAATGCATCTTGTTCGAGTAGACAAATCTCACAAGAAGTTGGTGTACAAGAGCGAACAGTGTGGAATATTCTGAAAAAGAAATAAGTACCACTGCATAAAAATTATGGCAACCCAAGAAATTTTTCCTAAAGACCATACGAAACGAATGGATTTTTATGAAACCATGATGGAAAAGGCTAATGAAAACGAAAATTTCATCAAGAATATTTTATTCACTGATGAAACATCTTTTTCCATACATGGTCAACATAATCCTTCTGCAGTTCGATGTTGGTCCAGGGAAAATAAACATTTGAGTGTGCCACTGCGTACTCAATTTCCACAAAAAGTAAATGTTTGGGTCGGCATTTTAGATGATCATGTAATTGGTCCTATTTTCATTGACGGTAACTTAAATGCCGACAAATATTTAAACATTTTGCAGAATCAGATTATTCCGGCTGTTCAAGATCTTGACGTCAACTTCGGGGAGATTTGGTACCAACAAGATGGTTGTCCTGCTCATAATGCAAGAAGGGTGCAAGAGTTTTTAGACAACACTTTTTCCGATCGTCTTATAAGTGGAAGAGGCACAATAAAATGGCCAACAAGATCCCTCGACTTGGCGCCTAATGATATTTTTTGTGGAGATATGCAACCTCGCAAATTTATAAACATGAACACGAGCGAGGGCGTTGCAACAGTTTCGTGTTAAAATTGTAGCCACTCTACAGAGTGTGACTCCTGACATGCTTTTAAATGTCAGGAACGAATTTTATCACCGATTAGGGTATTGCCAGGCACAACAGGGCGACATTTTTGAGCCCCTTATAAAAGTAACATTTAGAAAAAAAAATGTTTTGTTTCATTTTTAATAATTTTTTTTAAAATCTATTTCATTTTAGACTTTTTTATTTTATTTTCGTTAGAATATTTCTTAATCTATTTTTATATAATAGCAGAATGCCAATTTACTTTCACGCCAAATGGTCAAAAATTACTCAAAGAAATACCACTGAGTTTTTTTATGCATTTTAAAAACAATTATGCATCAAATAACTAAAAATTCTCGAAATAAATAGGGATACGTAGTTATTTACAGAAATAACAACTATACCCCACAACATTTTGAAATGTACTAACCAAAACACCACCAACAGTGTCATCGGCTATCTGCTATGATCTGATGAAGGGCGAGCCATAGCAGCGCATGACCTAAAGATGAATAATTTATTGGCTACTATTTGCATTGGTATGCGTAATTAGTGGCGGGACTAATTACGCATACCAATGGTCGTGCTCGCAACTTCGTGGTTTTTTGGGGGGTTTCAGTGAATTACCCCGAGTGGCCAATTCACTATCTCTGTCTTTATTTTTCTTATAGTTTTAGATAAAGAGAATATTTGCAAATCCCTAGAATTTTCCTAATCATCTAATATCTGTACAATAAAGTGTGTGTGTAGAAAGAAGGGATATGATGGAGCGTGTCCTCTTTACTTCACAACCACAGCGTACAATGCGGCAACATTGATGCATAATTCACATTCTGTCCCATACACGACTTTTCTATTTTTATCCTTGATACACACACACAAAGCAGGCACTCTAATTAAACTTTTTCCAATTCTGTATATATGTTTAAAAAATATTGTCTACGCAACCGCCGTTACAACCCGCGAAGACCTGGAGCTACAAGTAAGACGCGCAATTAATAGCATAATGGCCCAGCAATTGGCGAACGTCCTTCGAGAAACAGATATGCGAGTTCAGAAGTGCATTGAAGTTAATGCACAGCATTTTGACAAAACTGTTGTAATGTTTTGTGTTCAGTTTTTGTATTCCAAAGCCACCTTATGTATAACAAGGTAATTAGAACAAAATTATATTTTCTTATTTTCTTTTAGCTGTAATTTTGTTTGCATTTATCGCACATTTTAATACTTCATATGAATAAATTTCTTATTAATAGTACTAATAAATAATACCACGGTACCAATACGGTTCCATTTAAAAAATTGAATTTTGCTCCAAAAACCATTTTGCTCATAAATCACGTATTTTAGTATTTTTTGACGGAATTTCGATTTTTCTAGCATTATACGTAACGAAAGTAACTTTGCTGTACTCCGTATCCTCGACGCATGTTGGAAATACAAAAAAAGGAAGTTACTCTATCTATCAACTAAGCAGAGTCCAATCTATTGATAACCGTTGTGTGCTGCTCTCTTGTGTAACCGCTCCATATGAGTATTGTATTCCAATAATTATGTAACACCCACATGAATTAAATGAGTGAAGTTATTTTTCCATTTGTTTATATATATATATATATATATATATATATATATATATATATATATATATATATATATATATATATATATAAAAACAAATGGAAAAATAACTTCACTCATTTAATTCATGTGGGTGTTACATAATTATTGGAATACAATATTCATATGGAGCGGTTACACAAGAGAGCAGCACACAACGGTTATCGATAGATTGGACTCTGCTTAGTTGATAGATAGAGTAACTTCCTTTTTTTGTATTTCCAACATGCGTCGAGGATACGGAGTACAGCAAAGTTACTTTCGCTCACACGCAATGTTATTTACATCTTTCCATCAAGTCTACACATAAAATAAACTGTTAATCCTAACAATTCACACCACCAATCGAAGAAAAATATCATATCTAATAATACATACATAAATCACACCTCTTCACAGTTTACATAAACTAACCGCACCACAAGCCAGAAAAGCTTCAATCACGTATAAACACTCATCTACAATAGTTATAAAATATAAACTAGTACCCAAAAAAATACCAAAATAATCCATATTTTAAGTACATAACATAACATAACATAACCTTTTTGAAATTAATTGTAGTTTGCTGGCGATGGTTGTAATAAAGCGAAACGTAAAATAATAAATATTCTTCTTATTTATTTAATTGACCGAAAGCTCAGGATATATCTACATCATTCCTATTATTGAAATTAATGGTCAAGAAAAGCATATAAGTATATATACCGGGTGTAACAGTATCATGGTACACCCCCTTTTTCTCCCTTAGTTTTGAAAATAACTGATTAAAATTTGGGACATCCTATATACATAATAATCGGCACTTTTTGATATATAAGTGATTTTTTTTCACTTCCGGTTTCGTCGTTTATAATATTATTTTTAGTTTTCCATTTATGTGTGCCATGATGATTCCGATTTATTCTAGATGACCCGTATGCTAGAAAAATCGAAATCCCGTCAAAAATACTAAATTACGTGATTTATGAACAAAATGGTTTTTGGTGCAAAATTCAGTTTTTTAAATGGAATCATATTGGTACCGTGGTACCATTTATTAGTACTATTAATAAGGAATTTATTCATATGTCGTATTAAAATGTGCGATAAATGCAAACAAAATTACAGTTTAAAGAAAATAAGAAAATACAATTTTGTTCTAATTACTTTGTTATACATAAGGTGGCTTTGGAATACAAAAACTGAACACAAAACATTACAACAGTTTTGTCAAAATGCTGTCCATTAACGTCAATGCACCTCTGAACTCGCATATCTGTTTCTCGAAGAACATTCGCCAATTGCTGGGCCGTTATGCTATTAATTGCGTGTCTTACTTGTAGCTCCAGGTCTTCGCGGGTTGTAACGGCGGTTGCGTTGACAATATTTTTTAAACATATATACAGTATTGGAAAAAGTTTAATTAGAGTGCCTGCTTTGTGTGTATGTATCAAGGATAAAAATAGAAAAGTCGTGTATGGGACAGAATGTAATTTATGCATTAATGTTGCCGCATTGTACATTGTGGTTGTGAAGTAAAGAGGGCACGCTCCATCATATCCCTTCTTTCCACACACACACTTTATTGTACAGATATTAGGTGTTTAGGAAAAATTCTAGCGATTTGCAAATATTCTGTTTATCTAAAACTGTAAGAAAAACAAAGACAGAGATAGTGAATTGGCCACTCGGGGTAAATTCACCGAAACCCCCAAAAACCACGAAGTTGCGAGCACGACCATTGGTATGCGTAATTAGTCCCGCCACTAATTACGCATACCAATGCAAGTAGTAGCCAATAAATTATTCATCTTTAGGTCATGCGCTGCGATGGCCGCCCTTCATCAGATCATAGCAGGTAGCCGATGACACTGATGTTTTGGTTAGTACATTTCAAAATGTTGTGGGGTATAGTTGTTATTTCTGTAAATAATTACGTATCCCTATTTATTTCGAGAATTTTTAGTTATTTGATGCATAATTGTTTTTAAAATGCATAAAAAACCTCAGTGGTATTTCTTTGAGTAATTTTTGACCATTTGGCGTGAAAGTAAACTGGCATTCTGCTATTATATAAAAATAGATTAATAAATATTCTAACGAAAATAAAATAAAAAAATTCTAAAATGAAATAGATTTTAAAAAATGTATTAAAAATGAAACAAAACAATTTTTTTCTAAATGTTACTTAATAAGGGGCTCAAAAATGTGTTGTGCCTGGCAATACCCTAATCGGTGATAAAATTCGTTCCTGACATTTAAAAGCATGTCAGGAATCACACTCTGTAGAGTGGCTACAATTTTAACACGAAACTGTTGCAACGCGCTCGCTCGTGTTCATGTTTATACATTTGCGAGGTTGCATATCTAGACAAAAAAATATCATTAGGCTCCAAGTCGAGGGATCTTGTTGGCCATTTTATTCTGCCTCTTTCACTTATAGGACGATCGGGAAAAGTGTTGTCTAAAAACTCTTGCACCCTGCTTGCATTATGAGCAGGACAACCGTCTTGTTGGTATCAAATCTCCCCGAAGGTGACGTCAAGATCTTGAACAGCCGGAATAATCTGATTCTGCAAAATGTTTAAATATTTGTCGGCATTTAAGTTACCATCAATGAAAATAGGACCAATTACATGATTAAAATGCCGACCCAAACCTTTACTTTTTGTGGAAATTAAGTACGCAATGGCACATTCAAATGTTTATTTTCCCTGGACCAATATCGAACTACAGAAGTATTATGTTGGCCATGTATGGAAAAAGATGTTTCATCAGTGAATAAAATATTCTTGATGAAATTTTCGTTTTCATTAGCCTTTTCCATCATGGTTTCATAAAAATCCCTTCGTTTCGTATGGTCTTTAGGAAAAATTTCTTGGGTTGTCATAATTTTTATGCAGTGGTACTTATTTCTTTTCAGAATATTCCACACTGTTCGCTCTTGTACATCAACTTCTTGCGAGATTTGTCTACTCGAACAAGATTCATTTACCTCGGCGAAACTACAGACATTATTTTCCCGCCTTTCCCGATCTTCCCTTAAGTAAACTGTAGGCTCGTCTTCGTTATTTAAATGACTACATTTTCTGCAATTTGTCGCACATCCCACAGACTCAAACTTATGAATGATATTTAATATAGTTTGTACCGTCGGGGCAGGGACGGTTTTCAAATGTAAAAAGAATCGCCCGATGACTCCCTCAGCAGTATTACCGCCGTAATACCATTTGATCATTTGCACTTTTTTCTTCAGTTGTATAAACATACATTTTTCAGTTAAGGAGAAATGCCAGTTTAACTTACCACGCTAACGGCTGACGCTAAATAAAAGAAATGAGACAACAGAAACGTGAGAGCAGTTCACCACGTGATCACAAAATTGTTGATTGCAGTGTTGCCAGATTTTGAATGTGTGATTATCTGAAATTACCAGATTTTAGGAAAAATTACCAGATACTTCAAATAATACGCCAATATTCAAATACTATATTATAAAAAAATAAATAAACAAAAGTAAAACAGTTACAAGTATGGTACTGTATTGAATAGAAACTTTTCAAATAATAACAATTGGCTGTCAAGTTCGACTTCAGAAATTATATTATCATCTTCATTTTCGTTTACATTTTTGTATAATATTACGGAATTTTATGATTCTTTCACATGTAGCACTGCGTGCAGTATGCACTCATTGCAGAAAGATGGGTAGAGCTCTCATTTTTCGTGCAGAGTGTAGTATTTAATTTATAATTATAAAATAAATGAGAGTAGCTGCAAAAAACAAAATCTCGTATGCCGCCCTACTACTAACTAGATGTCGTCAAATGTTATCGCAGTTAGTAAAATGGAACATTAATTTCATATTATGCACTTTACATGAAACGATTTTAGTTATTTCTCAAGGTGTAAATAATTAAAAAAAAAGTGACAATTCACAAAAAATTATCGTAGATTATGCCATTATTAGAGGCTCCATTAACAACTACCAGTTAAAATTCCAAATTGATTACCAGGCATCTGGTAACACTGTTCTATCTACAATAAGCAAGCGTAGAAAGGAAGGGGATATGATGACTGAGGACTGAAGGCGTACCGAATCACATGTGGAAGGGATACGATGAGACGGAGAAGTGCCCTCGTTATTTCGTAAACACAATAACGCAGAAAAAGGCAACAGTGACACACAGTTTCTTTCTGTCACATACATGACTTTGCTATTTTTATCCCTTTATGCACACACATAAAGCAGGCACTCTAATTAAACTTTGTCCAATACTATATGTTTGTATATATATATATATATATATATATATATATATATATATATATATATATATATATATATATATATATATATATATATATATATATATATATATAGTGTATACATATATATATATATATGTATATACATATATATGTGTATACATATATATATATATATATATATATATATATATATATATATATATATATATATATATACATATATATATTTATAGCAATTGTGTTCTTGGGATTTTGGTTCTTTAATGATATGAATGAAAATCTAAATTGTTTATTTATTCATAAACACATTTTACAAACGTTTCGGTGGCTGTTTTCCACCTTTTTCAATGCAATGACTAAAATATAAAGCAATTTAAAATTTTTCTAGATTTTTAATTATTATTAAAATATCTTACCTTAAACGAAAAAAATAATCTGATGTGGCACTTTATAGCTTAACGTACAATAATGTTACTTAATTAATAATTTGTGCGTATAGCGAGCACATCACTTTTTACTGTTTTATACTAACCGACGATGTTTTTCGGTTTACAACTAAGTTTGAACTGAAATCTTGAACTGGGGTGGCTTATAATTTGTAAAATTTCCAATGCCTGTAACATGTGTTTTTTTACCTAAATTTTAAAAGTTTTAAGGATCTGTTGACTTAGCTTGCTGTGGCAGTGGTGTATTTCTAATTTTTTTTAACGTAGATAGGTTGATCCCATATGAGTAATTATTCATGATAAAGGAAACAGAAAAAATCTCCATAAAATTCTTTATTAATGTGACCGGTTTCGTGAACAAATTAATTACTTCACATCATCAGACACAGGAAGTTTTATATTTATAAAAATTCCTGTGTCTGATGATGTGAAGTAATTAATTTGTCTCACGAAAACCGGTCACATTAATAAAGGAATTTTATGAGAATTTTTCTGTTTCCTTTATCATGTCTAATTTTTTTGTAAGGGCAGCTACTATTTTGTTTGATTAATTTTGAGTAAGTTATTGTAGATTTTGTTTAAATTTTGTGTGTCTGTTTTGTCATTTATTGTTTTTTGGGTTTTTTTTTTATTTCAATCATTTCTAAGATTTCTCTTTTTTTTGGTGTGGTTTTCTGTAGCTAATATTTTTGTTTTGTCGAAGTCAAATTTGTGTTTTGTTGTCTGTGTATGTTTCGTAAGTGCTGTTTTATTAATTTTATCATACTTATGGGATTGGATTCTTTTTTCTAGATGTTGGGAAGTTTGGCCTATGTATACTTTGTCACAGTTTTCACATGGTATTTCATAAACTACGCGGGTTTTTTTTGGGGGTAGGTGTTTTACTCTTGAGTGTACTGAAATTAGATTTTAACAAGTTATGTGTTCTTGGGATTTTGGTTCTTTATATATATAAGAACCAAA